>JAOTQP010000944.1:3602779-3620404 GCA_026413545.1 Cichladusa arquata
CTGACGGAGTGGGGCTGGAGGAGTGGGGTTAGTGGAGCCGGGCCAGGAGAGCGGAGCGGGGCTGTGGAGTGGGGCTGGAGGAGTGGGGTTAGTTGAGCCGGGCCAGGAGAGCGGAGCGGGGCTGGAGGAGCGAAGTGGGACTGGTGGAGCGGAGCGGGGCTGGAGGAGCGGAGCGGGGCTGTGGAGTGGGGCTGGAGGAGCCGGGCCAGGAGAGCAGAGCGAGGCTGACGGAGCGGGGCTGGTGGAGTGGGGTTAGTGGAGCCGGGCCAGGGGAGCGGAGCGGGACTGGTGGAGCAGAGCCGGGCTGGCGGAGCGGGGACAGTGGAGCGGGGCCGGGGGCGCAGAGTGGGGCTGGCGGCGTGGGGCTGGCGAAGCGGAGTGGGGCCAGAGGAGCGGAGCGGGGCTTTTGGAGTGGGGCTGGAGAAGGGGGCTGGCGGAGCGGGGTCAGTGGAGTGGGGCTGGCGGAGCTGTGACGGGGCCGGGGGAGCGGAGCCGGTCTGGAGAAGGGGGCTGGCGGAGCGGGGTCAGCGCAGCGGGGCTGGCGGAGCTGTGACGGCGCCGTGGCGCTGCCGTGGCGAGCGGCGCGGGTGCCATGGCATGCTGCGGTCCCGCCGCTGCTGCACATGCTCAGCAGAGAGCGGGCCGGCTCAGCCCCAGCCCCCGGCGCTGCTGCTGCTGCTGCGGGGAGCCCTGCGCGCCTCGCCGCGGCTCCGGGGGCGCGGGGCGCGGCCGTGCCCCGGCGCGGGGGGCTCGGCGCATGGGGCTCGCAGCTCCCCGCGGGACGCTCGCCGGCCGCGGCTGCTCCACTATGTGCTGGGACCTCTGGAGCTGTCAGCGGGCAGACAAGGACACGGGCAGCGGATTATCGTGGCTGTACTAATGAAAGGGTTCAAGCTCGCCTGGTAAGCGCGCCGTGCGGGGAAGGGGCGGAGGGGGGTGCTGCGGCCCCCTCCCCGAAATGGGGGGGAAAAAGGGATGCGCTTCTCCAAGCCGCCGCTGCGGCACGGCCGGGGGGATCTGGGTGCGGGATGCGGCGGGGAGGGAGGCACCGGGAGAGGCTCCGGCGGTGGATGCGGCGCTGGGCCGCTCTGTCCGGGCAGCTCCGCATCCGCGCTGCGATGCGCTGAGCCTCCCTCCCTCCCTGCGATGCCCTGAGCTTCCCTCCCTGCGATTCTCTGAGCTTCCCTCCCTGCGATTCTCTGAGCCTCTCCATCCTTGCGATGCGCTGAGCCTCCCTCCCTCCCTGCGATACCCTGAGCCTCTCCATCCCTGCGATGCCCTGAGCCTTCCTCCCTCCCTGCGATGCCCTGAGCATCCCTCCCTCCCTGCGATTCTCTGAGCTTCTCCATGCCTGCGATGCCCTGAGCCTTCCTCCCTCCCTGCGATGCCCTGAGCATCCCTCCCTGTGCTCCGGCTGCATCTCCCTGCTCCGCGTCTCCCAGCCCCTCACCTCCCAGCCCTTCATCTCCCAGCCCCGCATCTCCCTTCCCCTCTTCTCCCTTCCCCTCATCTCCCTGCCCCGCATCTCCCAGCCCCGCGTCTCCCTGCCCTGCTCCGCTCCGGGCTGTGCACGATCCGCATCCCCCGGGCTCGGCGGCTGCTCGCTCACACAGGAAAATAAGCACGGGCAGTTTTTGCCGAAGAAAGGTGGGGGGATAAAACACAAAAACGTGTTTTGGATGCTGCGTGCGTGGAATGGCTCCTGCTCGGCTTGTGCTTTAAATAGCGGCTTTTGGGGATGCTCCTCGCTGGCGTGGTGCTGTAAGAGCACAGCAGAGTTCCAGGGAACCGAGAGCTGCCAGCGAGGTACCGAGGCTCGTTAATTCTTTCATCGTTCCTGGGTGTTTTGGGGGGAAACTCAGCAGGTTTGGCTAAGTGGGCAGTGAAAGAAAACATTGTGTGGGTGAAAGGCAATTGACAGAGCTCTCTGTGTGTATGAAATGTTCGCACGTAAATGTTTTGTTGGTCAAGTTTGTATTTTACAGGGGTAGGTAAATATATATATGTAATAGAGGATGCAATTATGTATCTATATAAAAAATATAATATAAACTTGACCACCAAAAGCTTATGTAGAGTCCTGAGTATATCAAAACTATTTTAAATTTCCAATAAGTCAAAACCACTTAGTTGGAATAAATAGCCTTTGAATTATGATGATGAAATTGATTTAACCAGAACTTTATCAGATGGGAGCAGTTCCAGAGTTAACAGTGGAATGTGACTTCGTAATTTGGGTTGAATTGGATGACAAGGGCAAGGGGAAGGCCTGTTTCCTTTCCTTAATCCTTTTGTTTTCTGGCATGAAAAAGGAAGTAATCCTAGAAATAACAGCCTCCCTCTCAAGTGCGCTGGTTTGCATCAGGATGAATGTGGTGCTTTGAGATCCTCGCCTGTAAAGTGTGAGAAAACAGCAAAGTTATTTTGCATTTGTTATTTTACTTATTGTTGCTATTTTAATTTTTTTTTTCTTTTTCTGTGTAAAAAATAAAAGCACTACAGTATAGCACTAGGAAGCATCTTGTACTGGGCCCCAGGGGACAGACCCGAGCCAGGGATGACTCAATAGGTCATCTCTTTTTCTAATTTCTCTAATTCTGTCTTTTATTTAATTACATTGAGAGCCTTTGAATTTTCCCTGTGTATACATGGCTCTGTCTCACACAGGCTGTACAAATGATATGGATATTAGCATGTGAAAATATTACACGATTTTTATTTTTTTTTTTTTTAAGTGGAAAAAAAAAAAAAGCCTCTCTTGCAGCGATCTGCTGCCTTCTGTGCTGTGCAGTTGGGCTGAGGAGTTGCATAATAGCTCAGTGTAGTACCAGGAGAGCGAAGCGTGTGCTGGAAATTCTGGGAACGCTGGGATGGAGTGGATCTGCAGTGGCACAGCCCCCACTGCACCCTCCCCACAAACCTGCTCCCCGCGGAACTGGGGGGTTCTGCCGTTCCCAGTCCATCCCAGCCTGTGACAGCTCAGGCTGGAGCATCCCGCTGGGGGTGCGGGCTGGGAGCTGGGCGGGGAGGCTGCTGGAGGGTTCCTGGGCACATAAGCAGATTACAGAGCTGGAGCAAGTGCTGGCTGCTCTTCAGTAGGTGACGCTCTTCCCTCTGCCTTCCTTCCCCGGGCTCCAGGCAGGGCCCTGGGGGCTCTGGGCAGTGCCGGGCCCCTTTGTTCTCCAGAAAGATCCCCATCAGCTCTCCTGGAATCGCTTGACAACTGCTACCCAAGCCCTGCTTCATTCAGCATCCCCCTTCATCCCCATCCCAAAATTAAATATTCTGATTGCTTCCCTTATTTAATTATACAGCATTCTGGATTCTGCAGCTGTCACTCTGTTCCCCCTAGGATATTTACAGGCAGTTTTGTTTATTTGGTTGTGCTGCAGCATCCACGCACAGGAGGGTGAGTTCAGGATGATATTTCAGGTCCTGCTTTGCCCAAATCTGTGTATTTGTCCCTGCTGGATTGACTGGAGGAGCACAGATTTAAGGATAGAATGAGTGAATTGGTGTATTTAATGAGGGCTGGACAGCCTTGATGCAAAATGGGTTTATGGGGTTAGTATTTATATAAAGATAAAACATCCAGTGCATGGGATGGAAACAAATCCTCTGGTGCTTGGTGCAGGCACTGCTGGGGTTAACCCAGATTTCCTCACGGAGCCATGCTCAGACAGACACATGATTGCTGCCTGTACCAGGGAGGGACAGAAACTGCCAGCAGAGCAGCCTGCTCTGACCCTCAGGAACAGCACTTGCTTTTCCCAGTTCTCAGTCCCCACATCCATCCCACGCTGTCTGATCCCAGCAAATCCCACTGTGTGTGACATCAGGGCACCTCTGGCCACCTCGGGCCTGTCCTCCCCGGGCATGGCTGCCCCTCACACCGTGCCCTGCGCTTCTTGCAGCACCCACTCATCCTGCCCAAAATGATCTCATCCCCAGGTGGCCTCAGCTCTGGGGCTCTGCAGCAGGCAGGGGACAGCCAGAGGGGCTGGGTGACATCAGAGGGTGGCAGTGGCATGATGCAAGTCCTGCTGTGCCGTCACTGCTCCAGCACACGTCCTGCTGGCAGGAATGATGCTGCAGCCCTGAGGACACTGCTAGGACATGACAGCAGCGATTTTCCTCATCAGGGTCTGGTGTCTGGGGTTCATCAGTCATTTCTGTGTTTTAGTGCTGTTTGCATCTCTATATTGTGACTTGGTATTGTGAGCTTTTGCCTCCAGGCTGACATCACTGTTATCTCACAGCTCCTCAGGGACTGCAATCAGCCAGGCCTGGAGCTTTAAATCTCAGAATGCCAGAAACCTTAGCAGCCTTTCCCTTCCTTCCATCTCAGGCTGTGCTGCTTGCCCTGCTCTTCCTTCTTAGGAGTTTTGGGGAGTTCTTGATCCAGCAGAGATGGAAACTAATTTAGATCTTTGATGAAAAATGAGAATCTAATGCCAGAAGAGCGTTGCAGGGACAAAAGCAAGCTGGTAGCTGAACTTGATGTCCCATAAATGGGATACTGAATAAAATTCTGCTTGTCTGATTTTCCCTTTTTTGTGGTTCCTTCTGCATTGCTTGTGCTGCTGTGTTGGTTGGAATAGTTCTGAGCTGCAGAACCTGTGATCTGGAACCTACAGAGAAAATAAGGGCCAAAGGCTCCACTAAAAATAAATCTGTAATTCATTTTTCTGCTAGTGCCTGTGGGTGAGAAAAAAAAACCCAACAACCTCTCAATGTTCCAACACCCTACTTATCTGAGGGAAGGATCTATTATGTAGTTGTGGGGGTGGGATGGGAACTAGGTAGGGTTACAGAGCAGCAGAGCTAAAATTAGAAGTTGTTTGATGTCAGGGAGCAGTGAAGATTGACTCGAGGCAGTTTCAGTTCTGCATTCTGGAGGCTGTGGCTGCAGGGGCACTTTGTGCCTCCACCAGGCTGCCCCCTGCCCTTCCCTGGCTCTGGAAATCCGGGTCTCAGGGAGTGCAGGAGGGGAGGGAGGGCTTCCTGAGCTGTCACACTCATCCCACCCAGCTCTGCTCTTCCAGCCTTCCACTTCCTTGAGATGTAAAATAAGAGTTTGGTGAGACAGGGATGGGAGGGGTGGGTCTGTCCTCACCTCCAGGCAGGAGTCCTGCTGTGACACACAGGGGTGACAAACGTGGGTGTTTGGGATTCGTGGCTCCTTGATTACCCAGGGAGATGATGAAGCTGCTTAAATCACTTTCAATTTCGTACTGAGGCTGCAGAGCCTTAAAGAACTGCTGTATGCAGCGACAGTGAACTTCATCCTGTGGCACAGCAAATGATCCCAAGTGAAAGTGGATTTCCAAATTAATTCTTCCTCAGTTTTTGGAGAAGCTTCTCAAAATGAGTTCTGTTAAAGTTACATAATTGTGCTGCTGTGTCCATTGTGCTGTTTGACCTTCATGTCACAGGTTCAAATGTTGCATTTTCAGCCTTTCCTGTCTTCATTGATTCTTCTGCGCCTACATCTTCCTTTGTGCCTTTTATTCAGGGAGAAGAAATAGGTGCTGATAATCCTGGGCTAAAAACCACCAGAGCTGACCCACATACATATAAATATGGTATTTGGGAAAGGAGAGGCCTTAGCTCCTTATGAATTCTGCAAATGGATTGAGGAATCACAATGTTCCCGTTGGCTGGCAGTGAGGTAGGAAGAGCAAACCTCATTAATGGTCGCTGGTTTTCCCTGCATCCAGAACATTCTGACCTGGCCATACATCCTGAACATTCTGGCTGTCCATAAAGTACAGGTTTTATCCTTTTCCAGCAAGAAGATGTGCCAGGTGCCTGGGAGAACAGCTTGGAGCAGTGTTGGCAGGTTTATTTTGTAGATGGTTCTGTGGCATTCAGTCACTAAGGGGTTATTAACAGGTTTTGTCTTTGGTGTTTTGTTTTTGGTGTTGTTTTTGCTGCCCTTTTCCATAGTGGAAGCAGTGAGGAGCCTAATCTGAGTGCACTAAAGCCAAGGGAAAGCTTTGCACACAATTCCCTTGGCCAGGCTGTGATTGTGGGCACCAAGAGAAGCAGAAATAGCAGCAGGATCAGGCCAGCAGCACAGGGACTGCACAGTGCCATGCTGCATTAATACCTGCAGTGGCAACAGGCTGTGAAGCACAACTTTTATTTTAGTAAAAATATGAAATTACAGTGGAAGGAGACCATTTGAAATAAAACCAAGGCATTTTGAAGCCCTTGATCTGAGACTGGGTTTGCTGTGTGATAATAGACTGGCAAAAGCATCCCTTTAATATTTTTGTTTCTTATGTGGCTGGCTTTTGGCATCGAGTTTTGATTTAAATTTGGATAAACGTCTGTAATTTTGTTCTCTAATAGATATGTGCATATTGAAACCTCTCTGAGGACATCCAGACAGAGCAGCTCTTTGACTCAGGCCATGAAGAAGCTGCACTGTGCAGAGTTTGCTGCCAGCACCCAGAATCTCTCCCCCAGATCTCTCCTTGGGCTGCAGAATATTTTGGCTAATTGAATCCTAATCGTTTGTTTGGCTGGGAAATTGCCTTTTCCTCTTATCAGATGGCAAGATCACCTTGCTCTCTGTCTCCAGTCCTTGGGCAGCCTCAGAAATGTCAAGTGAAGGGCAGACTGCTTGGAATAGCTCTGGAATTCTGCAGCCTTTGCTCATTCAGGGGTTGAGGAGAATGAGGCAGCAGTGGGGCTGTTCCAGAGATTCTTTTCTTCACTAAAAAGCCTGAAAACGTGGAAAATTCAGTCAAGAGGAGATAAAATGTTTAGCTGAGGCTGCTGGGTGCTGTTTGTCTGCTGAGTCCCTTCTGAAGAAAGTGAAGGTGCTGGCTGTGGGAGCACAAGAGGTCCTGAATCTGTCATTGACCATTTTTATCCTGATGTTGCCTCTGCCCCACTTTCCCTGCCTGCAAAATGAGGCAAAGCAGTCACCCCTTCCTTCTCCCTCTGTCTGGAGCAGGGATTTTCATGAGACAAGTGCTGGAAGGAGATGTTGGGCAGAAATCACTCTCCTCTTCCTTCTCCCTCTGTCTGGAGCAGGGATTTTTGGGGGACATGGGCTGGAAGGAGATGTTGGGCAGAAATCACTCCCTCTTCCTTCTCCTTCTGTCTGGAGCAGGGATTTTCATGGGAGAAGGGCTGGAAGGAGATGTTGGACAGTGTCCCACGTTTCTGAGTGTCTGATTCACCCCCTGTGTGTTGATAGTTGTGTTGGACTGAAGAGAAGCACTCACATAGCTGGAATTTCTGCTTCTTTTCTGCTCAGCAAGTGGGCAGGGGCAAGGCCTGAAACAGGCAAAAATTGCCATCAAAACTCTTGTGGCACTTCTTGACAGAATCACTGTGTCCTGGTCAACTTTTCTGCTTTTTCCAGCTGAAATTCCAGATTTCTCCCTCTTTTAACCAGTTCATGGTATTCCTTTGTTTAATTGAGCAGCTGCTGTGTTTTTGCTTGAACCTTCCCCCTAAACACCTCTGAGTTCAGGCCTGGTTAGAAAGTGCATCTTAATGCCATTATTATTTTAATTGATGCTTATTATGACTGGTAACTGCTCATTTCAGGATTTTGAGCCTCTTTGAAGTAAATTATAGAAGTTGCAATAATATATCCAAGGATAGAATATCCAAGCTCAGGAAATGGAGACACCAAACCCAAAATGCTGCACAGAATTGATTTTCCCTCTGGGTGCCCTTGCAGAGCCATGTGCTGCATACAAGATGCTGGAATGTTCTCTGAGTTTCTCCTTTTCCTTTTGAACAGATTTAGGCCTGTGCTGTTGATTATATTTTACATTTTCCAGTGGTTTTTTTTCCCCTGTAACCATTTTTCCAGGACAGAATGCTCTCTGTGGTCACAGCCAAGTGATCTGGGGGCAGATGCTCTGCTTTTTTCCCAACTAAAAAAAGATGCAAAATGCTGCCACTCTCCTTTGACAATGTCACAGCCACTCTATGCATGTGGCAGAGGAGCAGAGACAGAGGAATTTGTGGATTTTTAATTTTTTTTTTGACATTCATATATTTGGGGTATATAGTCTGAATAATTTTCAAACCATTCAGAATACCAGGTTTGGTAGAATGTGGTTTGGGTCACAGCTAATTTCAGGCCTTGGAATTGGAAGGAGAAAAATGGAGGAGAAAATGAGTGGAATGAAAAAGACTTTGGGGGAAAAGGGAGGTAGCAAAGATTTGATAACAGAAGGAATGTTCAGATATGCAAAATGAAATTAGAACAAATTAGCTGGAGGGGGAACACACAACTTGTTTAGTTCTAGAACAGTTCCCTTTAATTAGAGTCATTCCCTTAATGAAATAAATGACAGGAGGAGGAGGTGGCCAGGCCTGAGCACTGCAGGGATCACTTGCAAGGTCTCAGCCCTGCTGCAGTGAGGACACTGGAGATGCTGTGAGTTAAAAGGTTTGCACTGGAGACAGAGGAGTTTAGCAGAGCTGCTGGAGAGGCAGAGCTGTAATTTTGGTGTATTTCTGACCCCTCAGGACCAGAAATAAAGCAGCTCTGGAGATGTGACAGAAGTGCCCTTTGCTGCTGAGGAGATTGGCTTGTGGCTGTGCAGCCCTCAGAGCTGGAATTTGGCTTTTTTCAGAGCTGTTAGAGAAAAGTGATGCACAACCTGATGCACATTTTGGGAATGAGGTTTGGGAGGCAAACCTGTGCTTAGCTGCAGGCCATGAAAGAAGGATGTGTCTGGAGGCCAGGGCTCAGAAGCTGAGCAATATTCAGTGGCTGCTCCAGGGCACTAAAGCTGCAGCATTGCTTCAAATACCTGCTGTATTATTTTTCCAGCAGAAGAACAAGTTCCCCATGGATTCTTTTAAAGGCAGCTGATAGCACAACTGGTCTGGGAAATAGAACTGTTTCTAAAATTGTGTTGTTTTACAGCAAAAGAGGCTCTTGAAAACAGAGATTTGCTGTGCTGGGAGATTTTTATGCCCCACCTCCAGTCTGAAGGAATAAATTCCATCCTAAATTAGTCAAGATGAACAAAGAGTAAAAGAAAGGAAGTGGAGTTAGTCCTGGTTTGCAGATGAGGCACGTGGAGGCTAAAAGTGTTATTCTTTTTAATGTGTTTATTAATAGCTGTGCATTAATTCCCTACTGGAAGCTTGGCTTAGGAGAGCAAAAAATTGTTATAGTTTAAACAATTCTCTAAAGAGAGTAAAATCTACTGAAGTAAGGGCCAGGATGAGAAGTGCAAACATCCATCCCTATCCCCTGCACTTCTCACAGGGGACTTGCTGTGAGAAAGTGCCCAAAGCCACAAACTGAATCCTTATAATTGTCCCAAAACAACCTGTGCCTTGCTCATGTTTGGAGATGCTATAATTATCCTGGGGACATCTGTTCTTCCAAGGATCACAGCCCAGATCAGGAACTTGGGATGATTTGGATGTCACTTTGCAAGATTTCCCACATGGAACTTCACATCACATGGATGTCTGTGTGTGCCTTGGAAGTTTTGAGGACAAAAATGCAGCAAGTCAAAACAATCCTTGGAATTGTAACAATGAACCAGCCCTAAGACCAATCATTGCAAACCTTTAGAGCCCTGCATTGCTGCAAACTGGGCTGCTGTCTCTCTGAAAAAATGGAAATACTGGAAAGCAGAAGTAGAGACTGAAAAAGTGTGATTTTATTGAGGTATTGATCCATGCTCCTGCCAATGGGGTGACCTTTACAGGGTCAGGAGTTGGATTTCAGCAATCCTTGGGGGTTCCTTCCAGCTCAGGATATTCTGTGGTTCTATGGCTCTGTTTTGTCTTTATTAACAGTTACCTGTTGCTGTTTATGAACATGACAAGTGAATGAGTTTATTCCACTCCTCTCCTGCTCCTGGTGGTGAGGATTTGACTTCAGCCTTGTTTCTTTCCCACAATTTCATATAATCCCATTGCTCATTGTTCAAAAAAAGGAAAAAAAAAAACAAAACAAACAACCCAAACAAAAACCCCAAACCTTTTAATACAGCTTCTCTTTCTCCTCAATATTTACATTCTTCAAATATTTGTTGACCACTCCACTTTGTTTACCCCTCAAGTTTGTTTTCACAAACCAGCCTCATGAGTGCTGTGATGTTTTTGTTGCTTTCCTTTGAACTCATTGCTCTGTAAGAAAATCTCCCTGCTTGTTTGCCATCCTTCTAACGTGTTCCTGGTTGGGATTAACTGATCATACAGAGCAAATATTTCATCATTCCATGAGGTGTGATTGATCAGCTCCGAGTCACATCAGTCCGCCCTGCTCCTATATCATGTCAGGAACATTTTAAATTTGCTTTTTCCTATTCCCCTGTCCGTCTGTGGATTTAGAAAGCAATTTCTTGCTGTCTAAATTATTTAAATTGCTGGCTGTGACTTTGTTTCCTCTGTTGCACCTGCCTGGAGCAGGTACAAACCCAAGGACAGCAGCAGGGCTGTGTTCCTGCTTTTCCCAGGCGGGAATCAGGCACAGCCTCTGTTTATTTTCCCCGGGCAGGTTTTTTAAGTGTGTTTATATACACTTTCTAGATGAGTCACATTGTTACCTTCTGCATTGTAGAACCTCCATGCAGAAGACTGCCTTTCCCAGAGTTTGTATTTGGAAATGCCTTAGTGTTGAAAGCAAATATTTCTATTTATTCTAAATATTTCCCGTTGCTGCCTGCTGTTCGAGCGGGGAAATCGATGGTTTGTGTTGCCTGATAAGGTTCAGGAGGGTGTGCAGCCCCTCGGGGTGAAAAGCCAGAGCTTTGTGGGAGCCAGGAAATGGAATTCCGAGGTAATTGGGATGTTTATGTCCACGCTGGCTGCTCTGCTCCTTTGTCGTCACAGAAGTGCTCCCTGGCGGTTTGCACGGCGGGGAGGACGGGGATATTTAATAAAGCTCTGCCGGGATGCCGGGGCTGAGCGGCAGCACCGAATATTGGATGCAGCTCTGCTGGGATGCCAGGGGAGCTGCTCCGGGGCGGCACAGCAGATGGGTAAGGGCAGGAGAAGAGCAGAAATGCTGAATTTCCCCTCGGTGACGGCAGCCAGGAGCAGCCAGGGTTAATGGGTGATGCGGGGCATCCTTAAAGCCGCAGCGGGAGCTTTTCTGCCCAGTGGGCAGCTCGGATGCCGGAGCCGGGCAGTTGCAGAGGCGGCTTTGTTGCAGCCATGCCAAGCTGTTATCAGAGCTGTTATCTTTCTGTCAGCTCCTTTGGCGGCCCTGAAATGCCTCGGAGCAGCAGCAGCAGCAGCAGCAGCGAGGCTCCGGGCTGGTTCCTTGGTGTCCCCCCGGCAGAACCCCGGGCTGCGGAGGAGCCGGGAGGAGCCTCCCGGGAAGGGCGATGCGCTGGCAGGTGCCTCTGGAATCCTTTAATTCTCGTTTTACATCGCCCAGGCAGGCGGGGAATCCTTCCTTTGTGTCTGTGTGTGCTGCGAGGTCAGGCGGCTCCTCGGGAAAAAGGGTGGGATGGGATGGAGATGCAGCAGGATGGGGGAATCTCAGCCGGGGTGGAAGGGATGTGGGGGGAAGAATTAAGGTGGAGAAATATTCTGCTGTCATAGAGCAGGGGATGCACTGGCAGCTGTTTCTGGTGAGTTTTGGGATGAGCCCAGCAGATTGCAGGAATCTGGAAGAAGAGGCCAAGCAAAATTAAAGAGGTCAGTGGGAGCAGGGATGAATCCAGTTGGACTGGGATTGGAAATAAGGGGTGGCACAGGGCAAATGTGAAGGTAGAGCCTGGGGCAGTGCTTTGTAGAAGGCTGCAGGAGCTGGCATGTGTTTGGATAAAGGGATTGGAATGGAGAAGCTGGAATATCCAACACAAATGGAATATAACACAAATGCAGAAGCACACACTGCACCAGCCAGTGCTGGAGAAAAAGTTTGGACTGGGGGCTGTTTTAGGACAATTAGGACAATTTTCCTTCTCTTTGTGAATGAGCTGTGAGCTATTCCAGCTCAGTGCAGCAGGGAATAGGGAGCAGAGGGTGGGTGCTGGATGGGGCCTGTCTGTACCAGGAGGCTGCTGCAGCCCAGCCCCTGGCACAGCTCCGTTGGTGTTCATTCTGCTCTCCCCAATGGCAGCTATTGAAGCTCTAGCCAGATGGCAGGGAGCTCTCCCTTTGTGCTGAGCCTGCAGAGGAGCAGCACAACTGAGAGCTGCTGCTCAGCTCCTGGGAGCAGAGAGGGGCTGGCTGTCTCATGTTCCCAGGGGCATCCCAAGAACTCGTTTGTTTGGGTTGGGTTTGAGGTGAAATTTTGGTCCTTTCTGGCTGCCCCTGCAGTGTCACTGGAAGTACAGTGGCATAACATTCAACTCTGTCCTGAGGGAAGAGAAGAAGGATAAATAATGGAGGCACTGCTGTGATGATCTGTAATTAGTGTGACCTCCTGTTTCTGTTATTTTGCTTTGTGTGTAGGGCTGCCTTCCCTGGTCAACCTGTTTCACTTTTCCCTTCATCCTCCCTGAAACTGGGAGCTGCTCCTGCTGAGATGCACTCAGGCCCGTGTCTGCCTGATCTCCCCAGCCCTCAGCACGCTGCTATAACCCCAATAAATGCAGGAGCTCCTTTTATTAGTGCTCCATCTCAGAGACATCTGTTGGCATTATTGATGTGCCTGTTCATTTTCAAGCACACTGACTGCTGGATCCATTATCTGTCAGAGCAGAGCAAGGGCTTCGGGGGTGAAATAGGCACCAGTGCAGGGGAACAGAACAGGCAATGGCTCCACAGGAAAAAACAGATGGGTTTAGTACCAAGCAGGGGCTGACAGGGAAATTAAGGTGTGTGAGTGTGTTTGTAATACTTGGTTAGAAGTTCCAGACAGGGGATTTGTGGGTGGGCAGCTCAGCCAGCCTTTCCCACTGCTTCATTCCAAACTGGCAGCTTCCAGGTGGGACCTGCTGCCTGTCCTTGATGCTGTGTGCTCTGCATTTATCCTGACATTTATCCTGCAGTGCCTGTCCACCTTGGGATGGGATTCTCTTGGCCTCAAGCTGCAGGGAAAAGCTGGTTCACTTTGTGTGACTCTTCCTCCTCGTTTTCAGGGATCCCATTGATTTAAAGAAGGCCAGAACTGCATTAAACATCTTCATGGACATGACTGTTTGTGAGCTGATGGCTGTGGTTTCCTCAAGGATTTTGGGGCAGTGCAGGGCAGTGGCTGGTGAGGAAACTGTCTAGACAGATTCTGGCCATGCTACAAATGCTTGTCCTGGCTGTGGAGGCTCCAGCTCTCACTGCAGCACTTGTTGAAGCTGAAGCATCCCTGCACCTCTCCTGCTCCTGCTCTCCACGTGCTGATTGTCTGAGCTGGTGTTGGGGACTGCAGGTAGGGCTGAGGTGGGACCTGCTGCTGCTGAATGTCTTTAATTCTGTGTGGCTTCTCTTGTGCAATTAAGGAGAGCTAATTAGCTCCTTTTAGTGCAGTCTCCTTGCAGAGGTAGCTGACCTCTTGTTAATCCTGGATTAAGTTCTTACTAAGAACTGGCTCTTTGTGTGTCCCAGTTAAGATGTTGACACTTTGTTCTCTCTCTCCCCTTGTTCTCCTCCTCCCCCTCTTCCTCCCCATGCCTGTGAGCACATGATTCCCTGCCTCCTCCAGCCCCCACTGCTGGAGGAATCCATGGACTCTGTGAAAATGCCACTGCCAGCTCAGAAAGAGTTTTGCTTGGTCTGGCACCTGTCTAGGAGCCCGTTTTGTACAAGGGAAAAGGCAGAGTGCTTCTTGTTGCTTGACAGGGTGGGAATCCTGTGTGGTTTGAGGAGCAGCACCCATGGGCTGAGCAGGAGTTGTCAAACAGGACCAATATCCCAGCCAGAGACCTCGCCCTGTCCCGTGCAGGGCAGTCAGGAGCCTGCCCATTCATTCCTGAAAGGGGTGACCAGCAGAAAAGCAGCTGTGGAACGAGTAAAAAGCAAATTCAACACGTGCAAAATGCTAATTACCACCCAGTTACCCACTAGTGCTAATCCTGCTTGCACATCTTGAGCTTGTAGCACTGAGTTTTCCCTCAGGACATGGTTTCACGTTTCTGATGAGTCTTTTTCAAAGACAAGGCTGGAAGTACAGCGAAGGTGTGTCCCTCTGGTTCTGTTCTGAGCTCAGCTGACAAGCAGAGATGTTGGAGAGCAGCTGCCCCAGTGGCTTTGAGTTTTCAAACCAGATCATATTGAAGGTGGGCAAGTAATTATGGGAGGAAATGAGAAGCCCTAAGTGTTTACCCATCCAGGTGCTCATTGTTGTCTGTTCTGCAGACAGACTTTTAGAGGCTTCTTTTTGTTCTGCACCCTGGTGTGGCTTACAGGGAGGGTAGGGTTGCTCAGGGTGCCTGGAGAGCTGATCCCAGCCCCACCTGATGCTCTGCAGGCCTGGACATCCAGGCCCTGCTCTGTGTCCCACGGATCTGTCATCAGCCCCGGGCTTTAATTACTCGGACAGTGCCTCATTTCCTCGGGGCTGGGAGATGCAATATGCATGAGGAGAAGCTGCCTGCTTGTGTTACAGGCAGCCCTGCAGCCCTGCAGGCACTGCAGGGGCAGTTTGGGGAAGGAGAAGGTGCTGCCTGCACATTGAAGAGCAAAATTGGAAATTGGAGTCCCCAGATGTGACTCTGGTCCTCCTGCAGGGCTTGGTGGAGCTGTGGTGTCCAGGCTGAGGTGTGTGACCATGTCATGCTCAGCAGGCAGACCCTCACATTGTCCTTCACACATGAAATAAAGTCCTTGTCTTGAGCCTTGAACACCAGACACGTGCCAGCAAACCCAGCTGACATTACATGCATTCTTGCAGCTCTTGATCAAGAGAGGAACTTGCAGCTTTATGTCCAGAAGAGCTTCCTTAAAGGCTCCTAAAGATCCTCTCTCAGTGCAGCATCATCTAACCTTTATCGCCTTGAAACGAGCTGTCAGTGCCAGGGATGGTGCTGCAGAAATATAAAAACTGTTTGTCCTTCCAAGAATTTTGGGTGAAACTTTGCAGATCTGAGGAAGTTTGTAAAGCTTTTGAGGTGCTGTGTGGTTTTTCCAAATTCCCCATAACTTTGGCCCTTGCACACTACACCAGATAAGCCTAAGAAGCTTTTCTCCAAGTAAATCTTGCATTCCTACTCCTGCTCTTGCAGTGCTTTTGGAAGCAGGACTTTTGTTTGATTCATCTTCTCTTCTGACAGTCTGAAGGGTGGGTTAAACTTAACCTCATGTCTTATCCTGGCACTCCATGACCTTCTTTGAGCCTTTATGTGCTCCAGATCTGAAGTAGCCATTATATTGAATTTATCACAGCATTTGGGTCAGTGTAACTCGTGTGACTATTGAAAAATAGTATCTGTTCAGACCATAATAATCATCCAGACTAAATGTATCAAAATTTGTGGAGGCTAAGAATTATGTTTTTAACTATTTTCTCACTTTCTGGAAGAGAAAAAAAAAGCCACTGAAATATCCATAGGCTGTAAAACAAAATGAGACCATTCAGATATCTCAATCCAAGTCCTGTTGAATGCAAAGTGTGAGGCTTGAATGGATTCTGGTTCGAGGTACAGAACAGTGTTTGGGAGAACACAAACCCTTGCATAATAATGTTTGCCACAGATGGGTAATTGAGCCTTGAATTAGTTACAGTGGTTAGTTTTGTTTGCTTCCCAAAATGGGTTTCTCTTGTCTAGTCAGGATTCATCCAGCTTCAGCTTCCAGCACTTCCAGCTGGTACCCAGTGGGATCAAACCTGGATTCCAGGTGAGCATTTAAATCTTGCCATTCCTTGGCCTCCAGGCTGTGCTGAAAGGATTCAGTGCTGCTTTCTTTGGGCTGGTTGCTCTTCTCTGAGTTTATCCACATTATCCACCCACTGAACCTGGATACAATCCTAGGCATGGTGCTTCACACCATCCTTGGTTCTGCCTTGGGCACGGGGAGTGGGGAAATGTGAATGTAAAATGTCATTTCCTTGAAATAAATTTCTAATACTCCAGCCAGCAAACTTTGGGAGGCATTTGAAACAACAGAATTGACATCAGGCTGATGTCAATTATTTTATTTGTTTATTAAAACAATGACACATGAACTGTGAATTCATGTGCACCTAGATGATCTCTGAGTGACATGAAGGTGGTGGTACTGCTGTATCCAGGCAAAGGTGGGGTTTTCAGTTTAAAATCCTGTTTTAATCAGCCTTTGAATCACACTGGTCTGAGCCTGCTGGAGCATCTCCTGCTCCCACTGATTTTGATTGTAGTGACATGATGGATAATCAGCATTTTGGGAAGATGCTCTGGGAATTAGCACTCAAAGCTGGGGCTGATTGTAAAGAGAAGAGAAAATGCTCAGCCCTGGGTATGGAAGGGGCAAAATGCAACAAAAGCAGGGAAAGGGCAGAGAGGGAGTCACTCACAGCATCCTGAGTCCAATAATTCAGTGTAATTCCACACGTGGACACTTGTGCTCAAATCAGGGGTGTTAGTACAGCTCCAGTTCAGTTTTACACTCTTTCCTTGAACACACCAGGCCTGATTTCATAGACTGGGAGGCAAAGTGCAAGCTGAGTGGTTGTTTTTCCCTCTTATAATCCTTCATTCTATTTTTTTTATTGTACTAAGAGGAACCTATTATCTCTTATTTATTGTACTGAGAGGGATTGAAGTCCATCTCCTTATTCTGGAATAAAGATGTCCCCAGAGAGGTTTGGAGGGATACAGTGTCCTCAAAAGAAACAGCAGGTGCTAACGCTAAAAATCTGTAAACTTTGCTTGATAATGTTTCTTTAAAAATCCCAGGCCTGTTTACACATGGATAAGCACGGCAAAAAAAAAAAAAAAAAAAAAAAGGCCAAATTAGCTTCCTAGACGGAGCTGGATAAATTTAGTTGAGGTCACCTTAAATATGAATGAGCGTTTTTTAATTCAGCGCAGATAATCCACGCGGCCACTTAATTAGGATTTAATTTTCCTGGCTGTTCTTGCTTACACGCTTTGAAACTTTCTCCCAGCAGCGCGTGTGTGCGGCAGGGAGCACAAAACACGATGTTTCCAACCTGTCGGATTGAAACTCCTAGGTGTTGTTGAAGTCCTTGGAAAGCATTTAGGGCTTTTTTTGGGGTTCCTCGGGGGAGATGGGAGCGGGCCGGGCAGGGGTGGGTGCATTATGTGAGCACAACTATTCTAACCTGTCGGGTTTTAACTCTTAGGGTTGTTTAAATAATGAAAAGTGCTTGGGGATCTTTTTGGAGAGGGAGATGCGAGAGGGGCGGGCAGGGTTAGACACATTATGTAAACATAACTCTTCCAACCTGTCGGATTTAACTCCTAGTGATGTTTCAATCCTGAACAGATTTTGGGGGTCTCTTTGGAGGGGGAGAAGCGAGCGGGGCGGGCACATCATGTAAAGACAGCTATTCCAACCGGTCGGGTTTTAACTCCTAGTGTTGTTTAAATCCCGAAAAGCGCTCAGGGGTCTCCGAGGCTGGGAGAAGCAAGCAGGGCGGGCAGGGGTGGGCACGTTATGTGAACACAGCTATTCAAACGTGTTGGATTTTAACTCTTAGTGATGTTTAAATCCTGAAAAGCGCTCAGGGGTGTCTGTCGCTGGGAGATGCGAGCAGGGCGGGCAGGGGTGGGCACGTTATGTGAACACAGC
>JAOTQP010000944.1:3632192-3652154 GCA_026413545.1 Cichladusa arquata
GGAGGGAGGATGGGCTGTGGGAAAGATAAAGATGATTGCCCCAGCTGGTTTAAAGATGGCCCATTAGCAGGTAATATTTGCCACGGAGATAAGGTTTTAACAGATGGTGACGGAATACACATTTCTGGCCACATCAACCCAACACATTCCCCCATTGTACTCCTTGTTGGGAAGGATAAGGATTTGACAGCAGGGTCTCACATATGTGCATATATGTATATATATAACAAAAAGATCTTTGAATGCAGAATCTGAAGAAGGGATAGAAATGATGGCAAATTTTGATATAGAAGAAAAGAATTGCTGAGCCAGTCTTAGTGGGTAACTAGAAAGCAACTGACTTGGAAGGGGCTTTATGACTCTGAGCAAAGGATAAATCCACCTCAAACAAAAGATGTTTTTACCAAGCAAAAAGATTTTCAGAGACAAGAAAACCAATGTTGCAGGTAGAAGAAAGATCTCGGAATTTTCTACTGCAAGGAAACTGAAATACAACTTCTAGCTTAAACTGTAACATACTAACTTTTGGTGATTGGAAAATAGGAACATGAATATGGTAATGTTGGTAGTTAGGATAGGCTACAGGTAATAGTAAAGGTGTTGATTGGTTGTTATGTAATAAGATTCACAGCAGAGAAAGAAATATAATGCTTTGTGACATGGATAGAACAGAGCCTCAGGATACACAGCTTGAATACAGCCAGCAGCTCTAGGCCCACCCATGACCCACAACTGCTGGAACCTTGTCCATGCAATAAACAGCATCTTCAGAGCCCTCTGAAGCCTCCATCTCTCCATCCAGCACTCACACTCCTGAAGGTTCTCCTAATTCAGAGTTCTTCGCCTGGGAGCACAGCTCTGAGTCTGCAGCTTTCCATAGCCAAGGTCCTGCTCCTTGGGAGCTCTGTGGTTTTGTGAAAGACCTTGAAAATCAGCTGCAATTACATTTTATCACCTGGATCATGAAGGGGCATGAAATAAATAAAGTTTCCCCTGTGAAAGGCCTGTGAATTTCCCCTACCAAGCCCTCTGAGATCAGTTCAAATTGCACAGAATCAATTTTCCAACCACTGCCCACTCTTTCCATGGCTGCAATGTTACCACTGGCTTGCCCAGGGTAGCTGATATTTTCCCCAGGAAGGTTTTGTGTCTTTGGACTGTATTAGAAGCAGCCTTGTCTTTGCTGTGCAGGGGAAGAGGGTTTCAGGTTTGGCTCTAGGTTTTTGTGTGAGCAGTGGGACCTGGTAAAACACACACATAGAGCCTGGGGTACCAAACAAACCTTTGATTGCAACCCTGGTATCAGTGATGTGGTAGCTGTCAGGAACACTTGTGTTTGTCCAGAGTTTGGAAGTGAGATGTTTCAGCCTGAATCATTTCACTGGCAGAACTGTGATGGATTGTATAAAATGAATTGTTAGATCTTTATTTATTGCTGGATTGTGTCACAGACAAGAAATCTTCACCCCTTCCCCTCTGTGGCCACTCAGCAGAGGGAACAGGACTCAGTGGCCCACATTCTATCTCTCAGCAGTATGGGGGGAGTCTGTGAGTTCAAAAGAGGGGGGAGAAGGGTTTTTCAAGCTGAATCATTGGCGTTCTGAGGTTGCCCTTGAGGTCAGCCTGGCTTCCTGCGCACACAGTGACCTACAAACCCCGTCCCAGGGCTGGGCGCCTCCCTCAGCTGGGGTTGCCAGCTCTGTGCTCCCAAAGGGAAGCTGTGGGATGGGAGCAGGCAGGATGCAGGGCACGCTGTGCTGGGGCCAGGCTGGGGATGCTCTCAGGGAAACGGGCTCCTTGGGAAGGGGGAACCTCACAGAGGAGCTGCATCACCCTGGCCCTCAAAATGCTGAGTTAAGGTCGTGGGAGTGAGATTTTTACCAACATGGTGACACTAAAGCTTAACTTGACCTCCTGGTGCTTTCCACAAGGAAGAGGGTCCAGTGCTCTCTGTTGGGTGTGTGGGTTTTCCTTCTCTTGACCTGTGAGGTAATTTTTCTTCTTTCCCTAATTTCTCTCTTTTCATTCCTGCATGCTTTCTCTCCGATTAAGTCACACAAGCGCCTCTCCAAAGTAAGCCTTCTTTTTTCTCTCCTGTCCCCCACTGTAGAGCTGTCCCATCACTCAGGAGCCCTCCCTGGTGCTGAGTGCTGACCCAGGCAGGCATTCTCCTGCTGTGGCTGTGAGAATGTCAGCAGGAGCTCAGCCCCTGCCTGTAGCTGAAGCTGGGTTCACTGACATCACTGGCATCTCGCTGGTATTTGCTCACACAGACTGAGAGCTGGCCTGTTCATCACACCCCTCAGCTGCTCCCAAATCATTTCAGCTTTAAGTTCTGCTTCTCTCTCTCCCTAGAAGTGAGCTGCTGTCTTTACCAGGGGGAAATCCTCTGGAGTTGAGCAGAACCACGATCCCTTCTCTTTCCTGTCTTCTTCCTCCATGATTTCAGAAACAAGAGTTGTTCTTCCCTGCTTTTCATGATGAATAGCATTCTTGTGGCCAGTGATCTCAGCTTACTGCCCTTGCATGCTCTCCTGTGTGATGTAAATATTAAAGATCAGTGATGTCAAATGGACCCAGCTTGAACCTGGTAGAACAGACCTGTCCCAAATGAATTGTGAGAATTCATGGGCTCGCTCTGAGAGGTGATAAGTGGAAGATCCCTCTGTGGGTGCTTGAATTGGAGATAAGATCGTTTGGGATTTGATCTCACACCTCTGTGCTGCCCTCAGAAGGGTGGAAAAAGCAGAAACACAGGTGGGATGTTGTTGGAGAAAGTGCCAGGCTGTTGGCATTTCCACTTAATGAAAGCAGAATAGCTTGGATGGCTTGACAGAAATCCACAAAATCCTTGTCTTGGCCTTTGCCCAGTGGATGCCTCAGGTTTCCTTCTAGGCAAGTTTACAGAGAGCAAAGCTGGCTCACTGTCTTCCTTGGTCATGGTCCCTGTGACCAGCCTGGCCTTGCATGGTTTGCTGGTGTCTGCTGGAAGCTTCTTGACATCTTTTTTTTAGACAGATTGTCTTGTGCTTGGTATCTGTAGCTGGGATAACTGCAGAGGAGCACTGTGGGACTAAAGTCTCAAGGTGAGGTGTGAAAGAAGTGCTGTGGAAGGTCTGGAGTAGCAGAGTCCTGACAGGATTGCTGGTGAGTAGAGGTGTGTGGGGCAGGACAGGCTGTGTGAGCTGGAGGTGCAGAGGGTTTGAGCAGAGGGATTGGTGGGAAGAAGCCTGGAACAGAGGGATGTCTGTGCAAAGTGTGTGTGCAGTGGTGCTGGGAGGTGCCTGCAGCCAGCCCCTGCTTCTCTGGGAGGGAAAAACCCAACCACTGTGAGAAACTGGAGCTCAGATGAGTTCAGAGGGAAGGGGATCCCAGGCAGGACCCCCTGTCAGAGCCTCACACAGAATATTCTGAGTTGGATCCACGAGTATAATTGAGTGTTCAGCCTAGAGCTCTGTTCTGTGCTCCACAAGCTCCTTTGGCACAAATGAAGAATTTTCAGGCATTAAACCCCCTGCTCCTCCCCATGCAGATGATTCTGTTGTCTGCTCATACAGGGAGAGGTCAGGAACAGAAAAACAACTCAAGGGCAAAAATTTTAAACTCTCCTTTCTCAGCCTCTTCTCCTCTCCCCACCCATCTCCTGCAGGAAGAATAATTTGGTTTCCCAACCTGGCTAATGAGGTGGAGCAGCCTGAGCCCATGAGTTTGCTGCTGTGTTGGTACAATGGCTGACAGATCTGCTTGAGCTCCCTGCCCTCTTTTGTCCGTGCTGTTCTGTCGTGCTGCAGCTCTGCCGTCAGAGGGAGTGCTCCACCAGGAGTTTTTAAGCACTGGAATTGCATCCCGAGGGAATTTCCTGGAGCTCTCTTTGCCACCCTGACCCCACCACTGTGCCAAGGGCTGAGTCAGCCTTAGGTTTTTCTGGGGCATCTTTCCAAACTCAGGAAAAACCCATCTCTTTGCTAGTAGCCAATGGTGAAATATATATTTTTTAACTATTTTCCTCTTGCCCAATGATAAAAGTGGTTTCCTTCAGATTCTTCCCAATGCCTGTAGCTAATGGTGAATGCTGAGGATTAATATTAAGTTAGGGGGAAAATATGAATGTTGGTGCAGGTCCTGGGGGGTGTGGAACAGTTCAGGTTGGGAGGGATCTCAGGAGGTCTCTCACCCAAGCCCCTGCTCAAGGCAGGCTTAAATCAGCTTGGTCTAAACCCTTGTCCAGCCACATTTTGCAAGGCTGGAGGTGCCACAGCCTGGCCAGCCCCTGCTCCAGTGCTTAACCACTCTTGTGAACAGGCTTCTTCCTCTTCTCCAAATCGAATTTCCCCTACTGCAGCTCATGACTGTTGCACCTTGTCCTTCCAGTGCCACCAGGGGAGGAGTTTGGCTGTGTCTTCTCATTCACCCCTCCCACTGGGTGGGACAAACCCCCTTTGGGTAGTGGGTAGTGAAATTGTGATATTTGGGGCTGGGGTGAGGGTTTGGGGAATAAATTCCATCTGCAGTTATGGCCATTTAGAAGCAGCATAGCTTTTGCAGGTGCACAGACCAGGAGAGAGGGCTCTGGAATCTGTCCCGAGCTCTGGTTCTGTGCCTCTGCCTGCCCAGGTGTGGGAGGGGTTTAGGGATGCTCCTGGAGCTCTGTGCAATGCCATTCACCTGGCCAAGGGCCTCTGTTCCCCTGGGAGCAGCAGGGAGTGAGTTGTGATGCTGAGAGGCAGGAGCTCAGTTTGGGTGGAGTTGTCAGGGTGGAGTTCTGAGTGCCCTGAGGGTTGTAACCTTCCCTAGCAATGCACACAGATGGGAGCCACTAAACCATGACTGCTTAGAGACAACAATTACAAGCTTAGGGAAAATACTCCATTTTTCACATTCCTCCAAAGCTCTTCCTGGTTACAGCCCCCTTGTAACCATGAGCTCTGCTCTGTGCTCCTGTAGCATCATCTCTGCAAACCAATCCCATCTTCTCCCTGTCTGTGTGCAGCCCCCTCCTTCTGTTACTTATTTATTTTCTCTTTTCAGTTCTAATGCTTTTGGTTTCTTTTTCCAGTATGACAGACTTAACCTGCTCAAAGTAAGAACATGTTTTTCCTTTTTCTTTCTTATCCCCACCCCTCTCCATTTTACTGTCTCTTGATTTTCATAGTTCACGTCTCCCTCTCAGTGAGTTAAAAAAAATAGAGGAGAGATTTAAGGACTGAGGTTTTTTGGATTTTGAACTTGGTGGAAAAGATGAGGTTTGAGTGTTGGTATAATAAAGGATGTTGGTAAAATTACAGGTATCAGTGTAATTATGGATGTCAGCATAATTTTTTTGTGTGGAGAGCCTTAAGGAAGAACCTGCAGAGCTCCTTTATAAAGGACCCTTGATTCAGGGAAATTCGAATGTGAGGAGGGAAAAAAAAAAATAAAATTCCTGCAATGAATGCAGCAGAGGGGACTGAAATCCTGTTGGGCTGTGCTGGCACCACAGCATGGGCACCCTGATTGAGTGACAGCAGTGCCTCTCTTGTGCCTGTGCCAATTCTAGTTTGATTATGAGGTTTTTTTTTTTTTGCCCAGGAATTTCTGAGTTACGCCTTTTGCTCATTAAGGCAGGCAGATGGCAAAACAAATCTGCAGGAAAATCACTCCATCTCAGGCCCTGTGCTCCTGAGGACAAGGTGCTGTGTGCACAGTTCAGATTAATTACCCTGCTGCTTTTTTTAGTGTAGACTGGGTTGCATAAGGCTTTTTTCCACGTCCTACTTGCAGAGAGGGATGACTTCAACCAGATCCTTTATGAATGGATCAGGTATGGCCAAGTATGGAAAAGAGTGGGAAGAATGAGGAAATTCCTCTGGTTGGAGGAATGAGTGTGAGATATGAACCATACTCTGTTCAGTCCCTCAGCCCATCTCCTTTCCCAGGATTTGGGGGGAAAAAGGGGTATTCCTCTTTTTAATAAATTTTTGTGTTTTAGCCTGTGTGCTGTAGTACTGTGGGGCTTTTCATTAGAGGCTGGGAGCTCTGCAGTGGATCCTGATCCAAGAGTGGGATCCAGTGAGGTTTTGTGGCTGGAGTGGCACACAGGGAGCTCAGAGCAGGAAGATCCAGGGGTGGGAACAGAGCAGCCTCTGTGTCCTCACAGGAATCTCTGGTCCAATCTGACCTCATGGACACTTCTCCTCCTTTCCTGTGGCAGAACAGCCTGTGTGTCCTTGGTGGGCAGGCAGCTTCTGTGGCCCTGTGAATATTCCAGGGAATTCCCAGTGAAACTCCCACAGCACAGAATGTTTCCCTTCCCATTCCAAACGGGCTGCAAAGCCTGGAAAATTCTCCAAGGTCAGAAGCAAGATGGCTTCAAAGGAGGAGAGGCAGTGAAATATTGCTGCTGTCCTTTTGTGTTATCCTCAGCTCCCACCAATGGATGGGTTTGGGAGAGGGGGACAGCACAGCTGGAGCTCCAGTGCCCCCAGACTTCCCTGCCCTAAATCCCCCCAAAAATGGGGTTTCCTGTGTGCCCTGGCAGCTCTGCCCAGTGTCCTGTGTGTGAGAGCCAGCCTGGTGCAGTGGGAAGCTCATTTCTTCCTCTCCCTGTGCAGATAAATCTCACCCCCAGCTGAAAATTGCCAAGCGTGCCTTTCCAAGCTGAGCCAGCTCTCTTGTGTGCTCCAGTGTGACGTGTGGCCTGTCCTGTCCAGCCATCTGAAATGCCATGATAAGGACAAAAAAAACCCCAAAAAATAATCACATGTGCAGATGATGCAAAGCACTGTGCACTGAAATGCTGAAAAAAAAAAAAAAAATCCCAGCCTTTTTTTTTTTTCCTCTTGCTTAGCTTCTCTTTCGAATTTCTACACTTTTCCTGACTCTGTGTGTGTGTGTCTCCCTTTAAAATTCAAAATACCCTTGGAACATTTGCCTTTTGTGAGCAAAGCTGTGTCCCTGCCCTTAGCAGTGCTTTAAGGGCTGTTCAGGGCAATGTGAGCTGGAAGAATGAAGCCCCTAAAGAGGTGGCTGGCAGTGATGGTGATGATGGTGATGGTGATGATGAGCTCCTCTGTTGCTGGCTGGCACTGCTGGTCTGCAGACAAGGTGGCAGCATGTCTGTGTGTGTGTGCATGTGGACATGCACACCTTGGCCTGAACTGTCTCCTGTTCCAGGCTCCTGCTGCTGGATTTGTCCCTTGCTCCTGTAACTGGGGATAACTGTGTTAGACCCCACTGTGAAATCATTGAAATCTCCTGTTTAATCCCACTTTCACTTCACTAATGATCCAAACCAGATTGGACCTGCTTTCTCTGTCCCTCTTTCTTTTTGATCCTAAGATCTCTGTGCTAACTAATGCTTCTCTTTTATTTTGTCCTTACAGAAAAGCCAGAGTTGGTATAATGTAAGTACTCCTGTTTCTCTTGTCCCTGGGTGGCTGTGGGCTGGGTGGGGGAAGGTGCAAAGGGGCTTTGCAGTGGCACTGGGGCACTCTGACCATTTCCAGGAGGAGGAGGAGGAAATGGCTCAGCACTGGCAAAGGAGGGCTGACATCCTGAGCAGAGGGATGCCAGGGACAGAGAGCAGAAGCTTTGTCCTTTGGGTCACTGTGGTGATGCTCCCCACATCCTGCACCCCTGGTTTCTCACAGAGGGGCTGGGATGTGGTGACACTGGTGACACTGGTGACAAGCAGAGCTGCCACCCTGCAAACCCTTTGCATCTCTCAGGGAGGTGTGGGGGCAACAGAGGAATTATTTTCTGCGACCCCAGAGAAACACCAACCACCCTTTGCTTCTGCCTTGGTGTTCTTTTTGTCCCCCTGCTCCAGGCACAGAGCTGTGTCACCTGTGCACAGTCAGGGCCCCACCTGGAGGCTCTGAAGTAGCCATAGGCAAATGCAGCAGCCATCCCCAGCCAGGCACAATTCCTGCCCTCCTGCAAAACCAGAATGGGGGCAGCAGGATGTGTGGTTCTGGCAGAAACAGCAAGGTCAGGTGTGACAGAGGGCAGAGGCAGGGGTAGGAACCTGCTGGGTGTGAGCAGCAGTGGGTGTAGCACGGGCAGGGAGAGGTTTGGGACAGGCAGTGCCTTCAAGAATAAAATACAAACCAAGGTGGGCCAAAGTGTGGCAGATAAGGACTGTGAGCAGATGTCCCAGCCTGACCTGGCTGCTGCCAAGCCCTGGCTCTGTCACCAGGCTAGAGGTGACTCTTTGGCTCCCACTGCTTCTGCCTGTAGCTGCTGACTCCATTCCCTGCTGCATGATGCTCTGCTGTGCTCTGCTTCTGTGGGTCTCTTGTGTTTTCATGTCCTCTCTATCTTATCTTTCTGTTCTCTTGTTTTTCCTCCATATATTTTCAGCATGAGAGACAGTACATCCGGAGAGTAAGCACTGGCTGCATTTTTTTGTGGTTCTCCCAACCCCACCCCATTCTTTTCCTTTGTAAACAAAACAAAACAAACCCATTTTCTAGTTAGCAGAGACACTCTGGCCAGATAAAAGCAGCAGTGTGAGAATATGGATGAGGCACAGACTCCAGGAAGTCAGTCAGTCCTACTTGGCAGTGTCATTTCCATTAAAATTTTGCTAATGCATCCCCCTGATAGAGTTTCCCTTCTTTGCCAGCTCCTTCCAGGCAGGATTTTTCTGCCATTTGGACCATTCTGATTCCTCCATTCCTCTCCCCTCTGAGAGCATCTCTAGAAATGAATCTGTGGAATCTTGCCCCTTCATGAAACCTCACAATTTCCTTTGCTCCCTTTCCCCCACTCTCATTTTACATAAATCCCACTATGCCCAGAGCAAACTCCCTCCACATTCTGTGTGCCAGCTCAGCAGCCCTGGGTGCCAGGCACTGTGCAAACCCAACCCAAAAAATAATCCCTGCCTCAAAGATCTGCAGGGCATCACCAGCTTTCTTCGCTTTCCTGCTGCTTTTAACTGGTCTTTTTGTCTCTGGAGCACTGCATTCCTCTTTGCCAGTTGGAACAACCTTTCCTTTCCCCTCTCCTGGGTTCCTTTTTCTCTGTTTGTTTTTTTTTTTCCCCTTAAGATGCCACCAACTTCTCCTGCCTTGTGTGTTCTCCTTTTGATCCCACCAGTGCTTTTTTGGGATTGCCATCCCTGTCCCGTGGAGAAGTGGGAGGAAAGGGGTGAAGTGGGGTCATGGATTGGTTTGGCACATCTGCCCCTGCCTCTGGTTGTGCTTTCTCTGCTTGGCTTCGCAGAGGACAAATGCAAACTGGTGCAGGAGCACTGTGAGACTGAGAAGAGAACCCCAGTTTGGGAATAAATGCTCTCAGGCTTTTGGGGTTTACTTTGTGTTCTTGTCCTTGTGGTGGAAGAGCAGAAGGTCAATGGAAAGGAAAAATCCCTGAGGTGCTTCTCTTGCTTTTAGTGAGGCATTGGAGACTTTGGTTTGGAAATATCGTGGTTTTTAAGAGAAAAAAATCTGTTGGTCACTTGTGGTTTAACCATCAGTTGTGTTTGCTTTAGGCTGTGTGCCTGCCTGGTGAACTATTGTTAATTAATTATTTTAAAATAATTTATAAAAATAGACCTCAGACCTTAAAACTGAACTTCCTTTGTAGCTTTGTTTGCTGGAACAGAGATGTGCCTTACTCTGTGTCCCTGAGGTGCTCAGGGAGGTGGGAAATTGGTGTTTTGTTTCCCTGAGGACACCAAGGAGGAGCTGCTCTGTCTGTGGGGTGTCAGGAACTCCACAGAGAAGGCATTTGTCACCCAGCAGATGTCATTAAAGTGAGAGACAAATGGAGATGTTTTGCTGCCAGGGATAAAATCTCTCTCCTCTCTCCTTTTCTCTGGGTTTTGGGCAAGGGGCCCCATTTCTGAGCATGGAGAACTCTCATTTCTGTGTCACCATTAAGGCCTGGCAAATCTGCCATGATTTTCCTGCCTCATTTTGTCTCACTTGGGATGTGAATCCTTCCACTTCCCTGTTCCTAAATCAGGGTGGTGTCTCAACATCCTGCAATTTCTGCTGCTCTGTGGCAAGGCTTGCCTCTTAAATTCAGCACGAGGCATCAGGAGAAGCCAGAGGATGCTCTGGAAGTGAGAATGAATAAGATGATCTTGAAAAGTTAGAGAAAACACAGCTGACACCAGGGAAGAGGTGAGGATTAAATCCATGAGGTTTTCACTTTAGCATTTACATCCCAAGGTCTGTATTCCTTTATTTTTATCTAACACATGCCTGAATATTTTTCTTCTTCCTGTAACTGACCTGAGCAGGAAAAAGGAACCAATTGTCTCTGTCAGGTGTTCCTAAATATTAGAAATATTTTCTGTCCCAGTCAGTCTGGGCAGATCAATAGGAGCCCACTTGTGTTTGGGAGAGCAAAGTCTGCTCTGAGGATTGCAGGGAGTGGGACAGGAGCCCTGCTCCTGCAGCTCTGCAAACAAATCTGTGCACACAGGGCAGCCCTCAGCCTGGCAGGAGCTCAGAGGCCCAAAAACAAACCCAAAATGCCAGTGGGGAGGCAGGGGAAGGGGAGAGCCCAGAGTTTCCCTTTGGGAAAATGCAGGGAAAGCTGCTGCAGGAGGAGCTGGCTGAGGATCTGCCCTGGATTGTGATGCTGCAAAGGGAACTCTGAGCAGCTCTTGAGCTTCTCAAGAATAAGCAGACATCACGAGGGTGATAAGGAATCAGCCCTGGTCTCAGAGTGCTGTGTTTTTTCTTGTGGATACCACAGTGGAGGGGAAACTCAGCTACTGGAAAGAGTAAAATGTTCCCTGTAAAGGCAAAGGGGAATTGTGCCTCATTTTAGGGAGAACATCAGGAACAGCTTTCCCAGGCTGAGCCTCCCTCAGCAGCAGCAATCAGGGGAACAGAGTTTAATGCAAAAATCAGGCTTGATGGTGAGCAAGGTGTTGAAGAGCCCTTTTCTCTGTAAATCAGCACAATCATCTTTTAACTCCCAGTAACCATTTCATCAAATTATTTCTGGATCACCGTTAACTCCCTGCCTTTCAGGTACTTTTCATCCTGCCAGATTTTCCTTGATTTTCAACATGTGGGTTACTAGCCTGGCTGAGTTGCTGGGTTGTAGACACTAAATTAGCAGTGAACTTCTGGTGCAAACTCATGTGATGATGAACTCGGATCCATTTTCCAGCTCAGATGGCCAGTGATTACTTTGAAGCATCTTCCTCTGCTTTTCATTCACTTTTAAAGGGGGAAAAAGGAAAAAGATGGACAATCAGAGTGACCAGAATGGATTTAGAGGAGGTGCTGTGGGACAGGTGGCCACTTTCTTTGCTGGTTTTTCATATCAGTGAGGTTTAAACTCTCCCACATGAGCAGAGAACATGTTCTGTTTATTCCAGAATACATTTCCAGAAGCAGTGCAAATCCCAGAAGTCCATCAGCCGTGAAAATTGGATGAGGTTTTCCTTCCCCCTCTCCTCTGTGCCTCCTGCCATCTCTGCTCCCTGTTTTCTGTGCTGCCCCAGACCCAGCACTCCTCAGGTGTTGTGTCCTGTCCCATCCCCCAGCAGTATTTGCCTGAGGTTTCCCATGGGGGGTTTGTTTGTGTGTGACAGGCAGATGCCACCACGGGGAGTGACCCTCGTGTCCCCATGTCCCTCACCTGGGCAGTGCCATCCTGTCCTGTCTCTCTGTTTGCAGTGGAGTTAATGTTTGCTGCCTCCAGCTCCAGGTCAGCTCTTCCCATCACTGCTGGCACTCATCTCTGCAAAGGCAGGTGGCTGGGGGTGGTTTTTTATTTTTAATTCAATCCCATTTGAAGTTTCCAGCCAAGAGGGTCATTCAGGAAAGTGGCTGTAATGCCAATTCTTTGTCCTTCACAGGCTACAGAATGCCTTTTTTTTAAATAATTCCTTCATCTTGGGGTGCAGATGGATTCACTGCTGCAGTGGTGGATGGAGAGACCTCTGTGCTCCCAGCAGCAGCAATGATTTTGGGGTGCAGCTGAGCAGACAGAGCTTGGCAGGGAGCAAACTGCACCCCTGGCCTGGAGCAGTGTCTCTGCTGGGGCTGGGTTGGTTGCTTGGTGCTTTTTTGAGATCTGAGTGCCCAGTTCTGCAAGAACGAGGAGTTTATTTCAGTGTTTGCTCACAGCTGAGCAGATCTGGTGCCCTGCTATGAGCTTTTACCTGGGCACTTCTACACCTGAGCAGGGAGATGGGGAGGCTGGGACTCGGGGCAGAGGGACACAGGGAATTCCAGCACCCCCAGCAGTCTCCTGGACCTGCAGGGAGTTCATTCCCTTCATTTCCAAAGTGACTTGATTAAGGAATGAATCCTATTTTTGGGGGGGAGAAGAGTGGGCTCAGAGTTGCACCCAAGAGTGGTGCAGCCCCTCAGATTTCTGCCTGTGTCTCCCGTGGCTGGTTCCTCCAACCACATCCTTTATTTTTATCTGTCACATGCCTGAACATTTTTCTTCTTCCTTTAACCGACCTGAGCAGTGAAAAGACACCAATTGTCTCTTTCAGGTGCTCCTAAATATTAGAATACTAATTATTAGAATAGTAGAAATAGTATGAGAATAGGAATAGGAATATTTGCTGTCCCAGGCAGTCTGGGCAGATCAGTAGGAGCCCACCTGTGTTTGGCAGAGCAAAGTCTGCACTGAGGGTTGCAGGGCCCCACATCCCAGTGTCTCCTCACTCCTGCCTCCCCCAGCACACTCTGTCCAGCAACTTTCCATTACAGGAAACATCTGCTGGGAGGCAGGGCTGGGTTACTGCAGGGCATTGGCCGCCAGAATTCCCCAGCTCCAGCCGCTCCAGGCATGTGCGAGTCATTTTGGGATGTTCCCCACCCGCCCCTTCCATGAGAAACACACAGAGAGAGAGACTTTGAGAGCAGAGAGGGACTGCAGGAGAGCCCAGCAGCTCTCTGAGCTCTCACAATCGCTGCTTTGCTGTTCCAAAGAGGGCAGAAGCTGAGCTGGAGCTCTTTGCCTCCCGTCGGGTCCTGGCAGGCGCGTGAGTCGCAGCGGGGCCGGAGCTGTTTGGGGCTGGGCTGGCACTGCTGCTGGGCTGGGGACACTGCACACACCTGCCAGGGCTCCTGCAGGGGATGCCCACTGAGAGAGAGCACAGGGGGTGCCTGCCAGCACAGCCACCCCCATCAGCCTCTCTGGGAAAAGTCCTGCAGGGCAAACCCTGGCTCAGACCCTCAGGGGCTGCCCCAGGCCGGCTGGATGTGGGCAGGAGAGCAGGGGAAGGCACCTGAACCCTGCCCAGCTGCTGCAGCTCTCTCGACTTTGGACATAAACAAGGAGCAGTGGGAGCAGGAGAAGCAGAGTTTGGCCACGGGGAGCTGTGCCAGTGCTGGGGAAGGAGATGGATTCCCTGCTGGAGTGTGGCTCCCTCTGGGATCTGTTCCTGCACCAAGAGCTGCCGTGGCTGCGCTGGGAGCTGGAGGGGCCTGTGGACTTGTCTCGAGGAAATGCCAGCCCTGGATCTGATGAAATCCCAGCTGTGAGTGTCCCTGAACTGAGCTGTTTGCACCTGGCAGGGCTGCTGGGGCTGCAGAGCCTCTGCTAGGACAGGGTTTAGCTCCTGCTGGCTTGGGCTGCACTGAGCCCAGAGCTCAGCCTGCAGGGATTACAGTCCCTGTTCCCCACTCCATCCCCATCCTCTCTGCTTGTTCCTAGAAATCTTGGCCTTGGGCTCTTGCTGGAGCCCATCTCAGACCAAGATCTTTTCCAGATGTTCAGGCTGGGAGTTTGGTGAGTAAAATTCATCTTTCTGTCATCTGCTGGTTGGCAGGTTTTACTCAGAGTGAGATCCCTTCCTCTGGGCCCACAGGGCTGGAGCCAGTGTTGGAATATTCTGTTTCCAGTCCACTGAGTCACTGTGAGGAGCAGGGAGTGCTTTTGGGGTGAGGGCTTGTCTGTGATTTGACAGCCAACATCAAATCTGCTGTGATCTGACAGCATTTGGCAGCACTGTGAGGCTGATTCTGAATAAACTCTGTATTCCTCCCACCCCTGTGACTCCACCACCATTCTTAAGCAGAAACTGCCTTCTCTAATCTCAGATTTTTGGGGCCCTTGCTGGAAGACTCACATTTCTGCCCTAGGAGATCGGTGCCTCTGGAGGAGGATTGTTGGATAAAGAGGGAAAAGATTGTGCCCCAGGTGGCTTCTTCTCTACATTTGTGGGAGAAAGAACATTGCAGATACTCTGGGAGATGTGAATTTGCACCTGCCTCTGTTGTGAAGCCTTCAGATGTGTTGTGGCTGTGGGGAGCAGCTGGCACAGGGTGTGGGAGGTGTGGACAGTCACCCCAAAAACCCCAGAGAGGAGCCTGGTGCCCCTCCAGTCCCTGGCAGAGCCTTTTTGGGGCCCCACTCAAGTGTTCTCAGCATCCCAGCACCTGGCTGGCTTTGTTTGGTGGGGAGAGGGGTGGCCATGAGGAATCCTGAGCTCTCAGTGGCAGATTGCTCAAGCTCCTCTGGCAGGGCTGAATCCCCCATTTTTTGTGCTGAATCACCTGTTTTCTAGGATAAATCCCCCATTTTCTGGGGTAAATCCCCCATTTTCTGGGGTAAAACAATCCCCCAGTTTTTTGTATTGAATCACCCATTTTCTGGGGTAAATCTCTCAGTTTTAAATCCCCCTTTTTCAGGGGTAAATCCCCCATTTTCTGTTCTGAATCCCCATTTTCTGTTCTGAATCCCCATTTTCTGGGGCAAATACCCCATTTTCTGTTCTGGATCCCCATTTTCTGTGCTGAATCCCCATTTTCTGAGCTGAATTCCTCATTTTTGGGGTAAATCCCCCATTTTCTGTGCTGAATCCCCCATTTTCTGTGCTGAATCCCCATTTTCTGGGGTAAATCCCCCATTTTCTGTGCTAAATCCCCATTTTCTGTTCTGAATCCTCATTTTCTGTTCTGAATCCCCATTTTCTGAGCTAAATCCCCACTTTCTGGGGTAGCTGTGCCATTCCTGGGGGTTGGCAGGTGCTGATGCAAGCCGAGCACACGCTGTACCTCAGACAGGGTTTGATGGCAGGCAGAGAGAATTCCTCTGCAGGGAGGGCTGCAGCCTTTCCAGCCTGGATTTGCTCTTCCAAATCAGCTTCTCCTCTTCCTCTCACTCCCTGCCCTAAACCCCAAACCCTCCCATGGCTGGGCTGCGATGGGACCCTGGCCTCAAGCTGTGCCCCCTTCTCCTGCACCCAAGGTGTTCCTATTTTTCTGGTAGTTTTTCCCCTTGGCTGCCCCTCTCTTCACCAGACCCTGTTTTGTTTGCAGGTGTTGAGTCCCACGTACAAACAGAGAAATGAGGATTTTAGGAAACTCTTCAAGCAGCTCCCGGACACCGAGCGCCTCATCGTGGGTAAGGCCAGGTCCCCGTGCTGTGCTCTGGGGAGATCAGCACAAACCCATCCAGATTTTAATCCTTGGCAGGAAAATCAGTCCACAAACAGCAGGGGTTTGTGTGCAAAAAGGAGACACAGCAGCCCTGCAACTTTATTCAATTCAAGGGAGAGGCTATGGAGTGTTTCCTGTGGGGTCTCTCACATTTTTAGAGGACACAGCCTCCTTTTTTATCCCAATTTCCCTGCCACATTTCCCTCTCTCTATCCCACTGGCTGAGGTACTTGAGAGCTCCAGACTTCCCAAATCTCCTAATACAGACCCCCTGCTAATGTGTGCCCCGCTTTTTCTTTTCCTTATGTCACCCACTGGAATTCCTCTGGAATTTATGCTTCTTCCCATTGTTTCTTTCATCTCTCAGAATTCAATTTTATTTATCAGCAGACCCACAGTTTGTAGAGACAAACCCCTCATTCCTTTCCCTCTGTCTCAAAATGCTCAGTGCTCTCTTACAGCAGCTCTGTCACCTGGGGATGCCTACAAAGAAAACATCCAGAAAAGCTCTGAAGACCATCTGGGATTTACGATTTTGCACCTTCCCTCTCTCCCACTTTTCCTCCCCCACAGAACTCTGCATGAAATGAGAGGATGTTCTAGTGGGGAAGTGGTTTCACCCTCAACCAGGCTGAAAAAATTAATACCAAACCCCAGACTGCCCTTAGCCATTAAAATGAAGACACCAGCTCAAAAAACCTTGAGCAATGCTCTCTGCCTCCCTAAATTATTGCTGCAGTTTCAGGGGAAAGAAATGTCCTTTTCCCTTCTCCCCCTCCACTTCAGTGCACTCATAGCAAGCATCCATTTATTTTTATTTTACTGGATGTTACACTTTATATAGAAAGCCTACAAATACAGCAGAGTTTATATCAGAGTTCCTGTGAACTGCAAAAGTCTTTGTTGGTGCTTTTTGTTGTTATGGTGCCCCATAAAGCCACACAACTCAAAACAGAGGAAAAGCAACAGACTAAAAGCAGTTTATTGAATCAAAAGAGAAGATATTTGTTGCATATCAAGGGATGTTGGGTATCTGTCAATATTTTTGACATGTAATGACAAAATAAGGTTTCAGGTACTCAAACAAGGACAGCAGAGAAACTGTTAAATCAGCCCACACCAAATTTCCCATTGAGTCTTGCATTTTTCAGGACCCCTTCAATGGAGTCACGATCCAGAATTTCCCAACACACCCAGGAGTTCTGCAGGCACTGAGCACTTCCATCAGGCAGGAAACAGCTCAGAGAGGAGCCTGAGATTTCAGCAGATGCTCCAAGAGGTGCAGAAATCTCTGTTTGCATCACAAACCTGCCCGTGGCTGCCCACAAGGAGGAAAACACCATCACCAAGGCAACCAGTGCCAGGGCTGGTACCCGAGGATGATGCTCAGGAACACCAGAATGGAATTGCTCAGCAGCACCCACAGCTTGTGCCCTTTGGAGGAGCTGCTGGGTTTCCATGGGAACATTCACAGGGAGCCTCTCCCTGCTCCTTCAATTCCAGGGAGGACTGAAACAAAACGAGTTCTTCCTCTTCTCCCAAGCTGGACAGCCAGCAGCGAGGCCAGAGGGATGGAAAAGCATTTTCACACTGCCAGGGAATCATCCTGGGGGAAAACAGCAGAGCTCTGCTCCCACCACAGCCTGGCTTGCTGCTCTCTGTGTTTATGGGCAGCTATTCCCTTTAAAGATGTTATTGCTTTATCAGCTCCAGAGAAATGCAGTTCTGGAGAGCCCTGAGCCCTTCCAGCAGCTGAATTGCACAGAATGCTGCCCATAAGCTGATATAAAAGCACTGAGCACTTGTCAGCCTGTCAGAGGCACTTGAGGCTGAGAATGAATCCTTTCCTGGCTAAAAGCTGGGAGGTTTGAGTGTTTCCCAATCCAAGGAGGAAGTTTGGAGCACACAAGTCACATCATCTCCAGTAAACAGCTTTGTAGCACAGGGATTTATAGCATGGATTGGTACAGAGGTCACTGTGGGAGGAGTTTGTGCATCATTTGAGGAGGAAGAAGGAGGGATTTGACTTTTCACCCAGTTCTCAGCTCCTAAACCAAACCTTACAACTGGACTCCTCCAGCCAGTCCTCATCTAAGGCATTATTTTATTGGCTTTTTCAAAGTATTTTTGTCCAACAGCAGAAACTTGAGACCAAATCATTCTTACCTAGCGGGCCAGTCCTGACACTGCCTTCAAACCAAGGAATCCCATCAGTGTCTTTCCCCCACAGACCCAGGGGTATAAAATCAGCCTGGGTTCCTCAGCTGCCATAAACACACACATTGCCAGCTCACCTCAGATGTTTTATGGTCCTTTCATGAAGATCTGCACAATTAAGTGCTCAGGTTAATCCATTTTCCTGCTTTTGAACTGAACAATCCTTCCCCCTCCACAGGAAAAGATAAACCAGGGAAGCAGATTCAGCTGATCTTTGTTCTTTGGGCTTTGGGGCTTTGCCACCCCGGCCCTGAGCTCTGACAGGGCTCTCCATCACCCCTAAAACTGAAAGGTTGGGGAGGGATCACCCATTACACCCCAAACACACTGAGAACTGATTCATCCCAGCAAAAAAATGCCATGAGAAGGAGCCTCCCCTTGCTGTGCCAGGCAGGGACACCCACAGACCTTTGGCTGATTTCCCTGGGATAATTCCATGAGTTTTAGGCACATCCTTGACTTACACTCACACCTTGCAGCCAGACAGGAAAAAACCCTTCAAGGTCCAAGGAGCACATCAGGCAGCTCTGGTGAAAACCCCAAATGCTAACAAGGGAGCCAGGAGCCCTTGTTGTGTCTATTTATAGGAATCCCAGCCAAGCAGAAAGGATGGAGGGCTGGGCTGGCTCTGCTCCCTTCCAGGATGTGCTGTCCTGCTTATTGGACCATGAAATGCTGAGCAGAAGGAAAGGCAGGTCTGTGTGAATAATAATGAAGGTGGAGCATCTGCAGGGTTTTGTTCTTGTCTGGAAACTCCTTGTGGCCACTTGACCGAGCTAACAAGGAGAATGACTGACAGTGTTTGTTCTTGGGAGCCTTCTGGGAAAAGGTGTTTCAGTGTTTTCAGGTGTTTCACTCCCTAGCCCATCAATTATCCATCAATTAATTCTTCTAGGTCTAAAAATAATGTATTCAAGGCCCCAAATAGAAATTTTAAGTGCTCCAGCACAGCAGAAAATGGACATTCCCTCAAAAACAGTGAAATATTCACTTTTTTCCCTCCCTTTTGATGCTGAGATCCTCCAGCAGAGGCCATGTGAAAATCACTGCACAAATCTGAAGCCACACAGAGAAAAGTTCTCCAACCCTTCTGTGACATTCACACATAATTATTGCAGGCTCTGTTCATACAAAGCTGTCTATCCCTTCATGTTACTTCCAGAAAATTGTAATTCTCTTGTAGCCCTAACCACAAATTAATTTCAATTACAGAAGGGCCATGTTAACACAGAGGAATGTAATTTCTGTCTGGTTTCATCTCGTGCAAATCCTTGTAAGAATTTATCTGTCATGAGCTGAGGTCACGAGAAGGGATGTGAACTATCACAGCACATTACAGTTCCATAAAACGAGACAAAAAAGAAACTGAGAGACAAAGAAGCCAAGTAGAAAAGAGACATTGGAAATTATGGGCTGTTTGTACAATGCAATGGAAGTGCAGCAGGAAGGCAGTGCTGGGGACTCCTCTTTCAGAGTGATTTCTTTATCCCAGCTAGAGGAGATATTTCCTTTCAGCCACACCAGAGCCTCTGCAGGGACAGCCCAGCAGCACTGGGCTCCCATTCAGCTTCCCAACACCCAGAAACCCTGGGAGCAGAGCTGGCTCCAGGCAGGCTGGCAGTGGGGATGTTCAGGATGCAACAGTTCAGGTTTGTTAATCTGTGAGGCACCAGCACCCCCAGGATTAAATTTACACCGAGTTCACAGCAGTGGGAGCAGCCCCATCTCATCCCACGTGTTCTTTCCCCCCCAAAATCCCTCAGAGTTGCAGCAAAGCACATTCACTGTTTCTTCTTCCAGCCCCATCAACATTCAGCTCCCAGGGGTAAAAAATTGCTTCTCCTCAGTGGCAAACCTATGCTGATAATGAAAAATTTAGGTGTTCCAGGTGAAATACACACAAAGGTTTAAATGCAGGCGGCCCTGATTAAAGCATGGAGTGTTCAGCCATCCCCACACATCCACACAAACCTTGGGTTCAGCCCCTTGCCAGGTCAGGTGGCAGCTCCTGCCTCTGCCTGGGCTCCCACTGATTGCCTGGATTGCTCCAGCAGCTCCCAGTTGAGACAAGGCACAACTCAAGATTATGGGCAATCAATTGATTTTGTAAACAGGATCAATCTATTTTATAAACAGGGAGAGCTGCAATTTTTCTAGGGTGGGAAACTCACTTTATGCTCACCCATTGCTCTCCCCTCAGGCACAGCTGCAGCACAGCTGTAGGACAGAGTATCTTGGGTTGCAGTACAGGGTGTGGCCAGAAATGTGGATTCTGTCACCATCTGTTGAGCCGGGTGGGGCAGTGACCCTGATCCCCTGGCACATATTATCTGCTAATGGGCCATCTTTAAACCAGCTGGGGCAATCATCTTTATCTTTCCACAGCCCATCC
>JAOTQP010000944.1:3673450-3691830 GCA_026413545.1 Cichladusa arquata
CCCTTCCCCGTCCCCATCCCCTCCCTGTGCATGGAGATCCCTGCTTCACTCTATTTATCTCTAAAGGGGACACTGTCACCTCCCTGGCCTTGCTGGATTCAGGGCACAGAGGTTCTGGGGACACTGTCACCTCCCTGACCTTGCTGGCTTCAGGGCACAGAGGTTTTGGCAGTCACAGTCAATCCCTTGCAGAACTGCTCTGGAGAGGAGGGTGAGTTGCTGTGGGTCTGTGGAAGGCAGATCCCCCTGGCAGGCCCCTCCTGGGAGCAGAAATGTGCTGTCAGGGCAGCCAGGCTGGCTCAGAGAGCAAAGCACAGAGCGTGACCCAGCTGCAATCCCATCCAGAAGCCCCAGTTTGGATTTGCTGCCTCCTGCCCTGGATGCTGCAGTGAGAGCAGGGGAGTGTCTCCCTGCAAGGGCTGTGGGAGGGCAGAGCCATGCCTGTGCCAGTGTCCCCTTTAGCTGTTCTCTGCTTTCTCTGTGCTTGGCCCCTGCCCCTGAGCCACCCCTGTGCTGCAGGTCTGCATTGCTGCTGGAACCACCACGCTGGGAGGACCCACATTTAAGCAGAAAACCAAAATTAGGATTGATTTGCAACCACTCCCACCACCCAGCTCAGCAAATCTCTCTGCTGTTTGCTCAGCCCTTGTCTTGTAAAATCTGTGGGAAAACAGGGAAAAGCAGCTTCCTTTCCTTGCCTGGGGTAAATTGACATAATTGTATCTATGCAGCAACAGCCATCACTGTGGATATTGATGTGACTGCATCTGTAGAGCAACAAGGCTTCCAAAAATCCAGGAGAGGTCAGGAAGGGTCACAGGGACCAAGGGAGGAGAGGAAAAAGGGCCCAGCAGAGGGTGGCAGGACAGAGCTGGGTGTGAGACACCTGAGGGGTGTCTCCCCTCAGCTGGGAGTCAGCCAGGTGATAGAGCTGCACTAAAAAAATGCACTGTGCATTTTCATTTGTTCTGGGGGATAATTCCAGACTCCATTAGCAGCCAGATGAGGAAGAGGGGCAGCTTGGCTGTGCTGAGCAATGCACAAACTCCACAGGGACTCACGGGGATGCAGGCTGCTTCTTGAAGTGTTTAATAAATGCTTTGGCCTCTTCCCCAGCCAAGTGGATGAGGGGATTGTGAGTCCCACTTTGTCCAACACTGGGATTTTTCCACCTGCTGGCTGGCAGGAGGGAGGCAGCTGCACATTCCCAGTTTGGAAATGGTGCACTTGTAGCTCCTCCTTTGCCTCCAGGATGAATAATTGCTCTCCCACCATTCTGTAGCACAGAACATCCCCAGTGCAGCCTGAGGAAAACCCTCTCAGGCTCCACTTTCCATTCCAAAGGCAATGGATGCAGGAATAACCTGCTGATTTCTCCCAGCCTGCCTGCAATCCCCACAACCAAGTGCTGAACACATGCCCCACACAGAACTCACATCTGCAGGAGCATGGATGAAGCCAGGCTATCAAAAGGACAATTCAGACTGTGAAAGCAAGGTCCAGTTGGGGGAAACCAGAGAGTGATGGGTATTTATGACTATTTATTTACTTTAATGCTGCTGACTACTGTACTGCTCCCTGGTTTTTTTCCAGGGAGGCTGCTGAAATGGCTGCTGTACCATGAAATTGAGGTGCTAGGGCCTGGGAAGGGCTTTCTGTGGCTCTTTTTCCCCACTGTGACTTGGCAGACTGCCCCAGAGTCCCCTTTCCCCTTGTAGTCACTCTGACAATTACTAAGCACACAGATCTCCCCTGCTGCTGCAATTTCCCTCTTCCAGAATCTAATTTCAAGCACCAAGCAGGACAATACAGAGGAAGCTCTGGGATTCACCCTGCCCATGCCAGGAGAGAGAAAGAGCAGCCAGTGAAAGAGGAACCTGGAAAGTGGGGTTTCCTCCACCTGGAGACAGAGAAATCAGAGAGGCTCACAGATAAATGCTGCTGATCAGTATTTGTTGCTCACCAATATCACATTCTCTCTGTTAGGAACCTTTTTTCTCATCCTGAATCCTTTCTCCTGTGCAGATTTCCAGCTGCAATCTCGGGCTGGGCCCCAGAGACAGAACTGTTAAATCAATCAGGCCAGGCAGCTGTAGCAACCTCAACACTAATATTTATCCTACCTGCACATTAAAGTGGGTTTTGAACCTGTTTGCCCCCTCTCCTGGCACTCAGCAATGTGAAATCCTTCAGGAAGAGCACCAGGGTGGTGGGCACCAAGCAGAACTGCAGTGTCCTTCACACTGAGGGAGGTTTCTCTTTGAGGCCTTAGTTTGGCTTTTTTTTTTTCCTAGTTATTTCTTTTTCCCACTTGGCAGCCAGTATGGCTTGGAGTTGGATGGGATTCACAATCTTTTTTTGCCTCTTAATCTCTCACAATAGTAACAAAAAGGGGAAAAGCAAGGTCTTAAGGCATAATGGTGAGGGTTTAAACAAAAGCTTGGGGTGTTTTCCCTTCCTCTGGAGAGCTGGGATAGGAATCAGCTGTGCCTGCCCCATCCCAGCTGACAGGTTAATTCCTGCTGGAGCCAGAGACAATTTTGGGTTACATTTCCTGGGGGGATCAGTAGCACTTTCTAGGAGTGAGAGGCCTGAATAGTGTTACAGAGGGTGGTGCTTCCCTCAGCACTCTCAGCCAAGCCTGGCTCCCACCATCAGAGCTTTGCTTCTCCCCCTGCTCACCTGTGCCAGAAATCCCCCTGGATTCTATTCACAGCAGCTGCTTTTCCCCTCCCAGCCTGACCCTTCCACATCTGCTGGGCTTTGGTTTGCAGGATCTGAACAACCACAAAAACAAGGATTTAAAAAAAAATTAAAGGCATTTCTCCAGCCAAACATGCAAGAGTAATGCCAACAGCTTGTAGCCTAATTCCTGCCAAGGAAGATGCCTGCTACTGGGAGGAGGGAGAAGGGGGAGCAGGAGGCTCTGATCCACCAGTTTGTGACATCCTCACTGATCTGATCTTGGCACAACCTCACCTCTGATAAAGACACACCTCCCAGTGCTTATCTTAGGGAGTTCTGGCAGCTGGGATGGGTTTGAGTCCTGGGTAAGTGCTGGGCAACCAGGCATTCCCAGAGTAGGCACCACAGGTTTCTACTGCAGCAGCTGCCTGTGAAGTCTCTGAAGGACCAAAAACCAGGTTATTCCAGGTGGTGAGCTGCCCACTGCTGGGCCTGCACATTCCAGATAGTAAATCTGGGGAAATAAAGGCTAGAAAGGCCCTTGCAGTGGGAAGGTGTTAGCTGTGGTTAACAGGACAATGAGCTTTTGGGTGCTCTGCACTTCAGGCTCTCCCTTCAGTCAGAAAACTGTGCTATAAACTCATACTGACTGCTACCAGCTTCTGTCTAAATCCCTCCTGGCTCCCTCAAGTCCTTTGGGAGAAGAAGGGCACATGACTTTGGTCTCCCCTGAGCTGCCTGTCCTGCTGTGACACACAGGCTGCTGTGACACCTCTGGCTGCTGTCCCTGCCTGCTGGGTGACACCTGACTCTGCTTGGATGCTTCTGATCTTAAAAACAGAAACCTTAGGAAATGTCTTTAGTGTGACCCTGGATTGGAAGAGGAAAGGTTTCAAAGCACAAGGCTTTGCTGGATTTGGAGCCCTGAAGGCACAAAGCTGCCTCTGAAATAGCAGGGCATGTACTGGGAGATCCCCTCCAGGAATGCTAATCCTGGAATGCTGATCCATGTCCTTATCAGACAGTTTCAGCAGCTCACCTGGGTGTAGATAAGGACAGACTTTTCAGCCTCCTTGGCTCCTCAGCACTGTCCTGGTAGCCACATAGGAGCTTTTCTTACCTTTATGCAAGAAGGTAGAATGTTTTTTTTCCCAGAGAGTGGCTGGAGACACTTTTGGTCTGGGTATTTCTGGATTTGCTGTGGTGTGCTGCAGCCGCTGTTCTCCCCAGGAGCAGTGGCAGGCAGCACCTGCTCTTCCCCACGAGCACAGAAACAAACTCCTGCCTGATTTACAGCTGGAGCTGTCTGCTTCCACATTACAGAAAATCAGACTTAAAATCACTGTTGAAAGCAGCAGTGCCTGGCTCGGGGGAGGCAGCTCTGTGCTGTCTGCCCAGGCAGCTGCTGCAGCCCAGCTCTTGACACATCAGTGCTTTCTGCACTGCCTGCTCAGCTCCAAGGGGCTCTCCCTCAGATCCCTGCCAGGCTGCCACTGCCACAGTCCATGGCACAGCCACTGGACCCTGCTTCATCTTTCCAGTCCCAGCACCACTCAAAATACCTGGCAGGGGCTCACTTGAAACACAGCTCAGAACAGAGACTCTGGAACCAAAGCCCCAGAGGGAAGTGGCTCAGAGAACAGCTGTGCCAGGGTGGTTCCTGTGCTGATTTTCCAGCCTGTTCCCCAGACACTCTCTGATCTCTGTGCTTTGCAGTCTCTCCAGCACGAGTCTCTCTGTGCCATAAAACCTCTCTTTTTCTAGATGTGCACACTGGCCAAATAATCTCATGTCCTGGGTGACTGCTGGTCAAGGCCATTCCCAGATCTAGGCAGACAGCATGGGCTTCTCTTAGCATGGATCCATGGCATGCCATGCCCTCCTCCTCTCCCACATGTTTTGCAGTGCTGGCTGTGGCTTTTCCCTGTCCCCTCCCACCTCTGCTGCTGGACAATCATTACCTGTGTCATAGATGCTCTGACCTGGTGCTGTCCCTGCCTGCCTTCCCCTCCTGCAGTCTGTATGCTCTTCAAGTGAATGTGTTATTTTATTTTATTTTATTTTTCAGTAGGGAAAAGGACTTCCTTCTGCTGAAGGAATTATATTTGCACATGGCTGGGGGAGGTTCTTCCTCTGGCCGTTTCTGTTACCTCACTCATTTAGGCCAATTCCATTGCTAATGTTCAAGGCCACCTTCCCTGCCCCAAACCCTGAGAGTAGGGAGGGAACAAACCCCGACCTGCAGCTCGGGTTCTGGAGCCACTTATCCATTAGGATTTGGGAGAGCAGCTGTTCCAGCTCCATCCAGCAGGGAGGTGCAGCCTGTGCCATGCATTCCCACCCGCTGGGAAATGGCCCTTGGAGAGCAGGGATGGATGGATGGAGCTCCACTGGATGTGGAGGGAGGGAAGAGCAGCAGAGCAGTGGCAGCATCACAACCTCCCGTGGCACCTCTGGGACATCACCATTCCTGGGGGATTGCATCTCCCACCACGTGCTCCAGGGCTGGAGGAAGCTGCTAAACCCTGGGGCGTGTTCTCCCCGCCTGGATCCTGCAGTTCCTGTGCACGGCTGATGCTGAGCGAGGCTCTGCTCTCCTCAGCACAGCAGCAGCTCCTACAACCACAGAAATCCCCTCCAGAGCCCGGGGAGCAGGGGACTGATGGCTGAGGTGACTCTGGGGTGGGTGGGGGAAGGATTGTGGGTTTGTTTTAGGAGTTGTCCCGACTGTCAGAAATTTGCGCTGTGCGCAAAAAAAAAAAAAAAAAAAAAAAAAAAAACCACAAAAAAACCCCAACCCGTTGTTCAAAAATGACACTGGAACGTGCTGGGATGTAGGAATTGTACAGGCTCTGCAGCCAAACTCCCTGTAAGTAGTTAGTACCATGGAAGTACGGTATCAATTAAAAAATCTATCCAACAACCAGCGTGGCTCTTTGTTCTTTTTATTATCCTGCCTATTCCAGAGTCTCCTCTCTCATTCCAAACATACACAGAGTCTTTGCCAGGACCATCTCTTCTAGGTCTTGAAAAATCACCAGTTTTTAAATATTATTCTTTTTTTTCCCTGCGAGATTCTTGAGCAGAACTTTGCACCCCGTTTCCTCCTGCTTGGAACACCACGTGCCAATGGTCACCTCTGCCTGCAGGGACTGGAAAAGTGAAAGATTTGTCCATAAAAAGAGCCTCTGCAGAAGGTGCCTGTGGGATACAGGGAGGTGCAGGATGAGGGGATGGCCCTTCTTTACCACCTGAGGTAGCTCTCAAGAAGTTCTTCAAGGGTTCACTCCTTTTTTGATTTAACAGTGTGACACCAGAGGGTTATCCGTGGTTCACAGGGACTGAGGAGCAGAGCTGGAGTGGGAGAGAGGTGTCCTAAAATTCACCATGGGCTCAATGCCTCGGGCAGTGCTGGAAACTCCAGAGTTACAACCCAGTCCCTTGTTGAGTTCAGGATTCTGCCAGGCAAAGTGGGATAGGGAAAAAGATGACATCCAGCTGAATGCAAAGAGGAGCTGCTTGGATATTCCTTTGGATATCCCTTTTGGATATCAGGATTTTGGGAGCTGGTGCCCAGACTATGAGTGTGCTTTATCTGGAAAATGTGCTCCCCTTGCCAGGCTTGGCTCTGCATTTGGGAGCAATCCTACTACCAAGCCTGCACTGGAGTAGTTTCCTAAAGTTGACACCCACTCTAAAAAAAGGGTTTTGAAGAAGTGCCAGTTGGAAATCTGGCCTGGGCCTGACTTCCAAATGGGGTAATTTCTGTGATTTTAGCAAGCACATAAAGAGCAGCAGAACAAAGCAGAGGGGATCCCGTGGGTGGGAGCATGCCTGGAGCCACGAGCACTTGGGAGCTACTTACAAAGGGGTCAGTGGAGCAGAACTTGTCAGCTCTGGCAAAGCAGCACAGGCTCCATTGCAGCAGGGGTGTCACAACTCTGCCATACAACAAGCCCAAACCTTCCCCACCTGGTTTTACAGCACAATTCCACCCTGGCCAATGTTTCTGCCTTTTCCCCCCTTCCAATCCCGGCTTGTTGAGCTCAACTGATCTGCATTGAAGGGCAGAAAACAATTTTTACTCTGCTTAACCCTCAGAAAAGATAAGTTTGCATAGGAAAGAGGGAATTTCCAGGGTCATTCCTGGGCAACAGAGGATCATTTCGGGTGAATTCAGACTATTTATACTGGTGATTAATTACCTCAAGAGAGAATTAGGATTAACTGGGAAAAGTGGGTGTTTTCTGTCTGTCCCTCTAGATGGTGCTGCTACAGCAGCAGAGAACCATCCCAGTTATAAAACTACAACCATTTTACTAAGCTGCCATCCTGTGAGGGCTTTACATCTTATTTATTTCTCCTGCCTACCAGCATGAGGCTGCCTTGTTTTTTGGGGTTTCCCAGGAAAAGGTGGATCCCGTGCCTTGTCCTGCTGCCTTGCCAGCTGTTGCAGGACTTGGCTCTGCAGGTTCCTCCTCCCACTGTGAACTCCAGGAGCAAACCTGCTGTGCCAGGCAGGTGGAAGGGGATGAGGATTTTGACACTTGATAAATGAGAGGGACACAGGGGATTCTTATACTTACATCATCTTGCTTCCCAAAGCAGGAATACTTCAGGAACTGTATTCTCAATTCCCTCCAGAAGAAAGTGTGAACATGGCACAGGGACCTGCCCTTCCTGTTATACATCTCCAATTTTGTGCATTACGGTTCTCATCCTACTCAGCTTGTGCACAGACAGCCTAAAATTCTGAGTGACTTTGTTAACTAATTAAATGCTTCCTATTTTAACACCAAGAAAACTGCTTGGGTCACAGCATGTGGTGGAATAACCCTCTAAGAGAGCCTTGCTCACAGTCCTGCAGCTCAGAGCAGTGTGCCACACATACCCCTGACCTCTGCAATGGAGAAGCAGCATATTTAGCAAATAAAGGTGATGGTGAGAGCAGCTAAGAAGTGACAGGTAACATTTACAAAGCCATTGAGGTGCTGATGGAACTGGAACTCGGGAAGGAGCCGTGCTGCCCACGCCCCTGTGCTGTTTGCTCAGCATGCTTCCACAGAGGAGTCCTTCAGCACCGGGCTGGCAGCTCAGAGGGGTCACAGGACCAGAGTCAAGGCTGTACAGAGTCCAAGGCAAATGGAAGAGGATTTACACTTCCCTGTGTTCCTCCCGACGGCGCAGAGCTCCCCACAAACCTGGCTGGTGTGGCATGGTCCTTCTGAATTCAGAGCCCTGCAAGGGAGACAATTCCTCTGGGACCTCACCAGAGTGAGGATCACAGCAGAGTCAGCACAGCAACTGATGGGAGAATAAACAATCCAGATTTTAATCTTTAGCACACAAACTCCTTCTAGAGTGTGCTCCCTTTGGACATGGAGCCCTGACAGTCCTCATGGGCACAGCTGCCCCTGTGCAGGGGAAAGTGAAGATTCCCAACTCCACAGAAACAGGTAAAGGAGGCATAAATACATCATGGCCTGTGCTGCTTTGGGGGTTCAAGCCATGCAAGCACACCCCACACCCAAAGACACCTGGGGAAGCTCCAGAGGAGCACAGCCACGCTCCAGGAGTCCCCAGCCCCAGCACAAGGAAGCTGAGGGGTGGCCAGACACAAGGAGTGACCATTTCTCCATGACCCACCTTGGTGCCGCTGCCTCCTCCCTGCTACTCCTCCACAGGCACTGCACAGTTCTCCTTGTTTTCCGACGGAATCGCCAGGTAGTCTGTCCTGGAGGTGGAGGGAAGGAGGGAAGCACACAGTGTAAAGCCCAGTTTGGGTAAACTCACCCCTGCTGAATGCCTGGGAGCATCTCTGAGGTAACAAATGTCACCTCTAGATGCTCAGAGTAGGAAACTCTGGCATAGGCAGGAGCAAACATCGAGTCTTCCCTGCTCTAAAATCCAGCACAGCCAGCCTTCCTCTGTACAGAGTGCTCTAACCCAAGCCAAGTGTGTGGAAAGGGGAATGGGTCAAGATGAAACCAGACCTTCAAGGAGAGCATCTCCACACAGTCCAAACCAGGCCACCCTGGAATATTGCTCACTCCCTGCCTGGTGTGTGGTGAATCTTGGTGCTCTAAACACTGCAAGCACTTTGGACAGAGCTAACACCAACCAGCCCATGCCATAGCAAATCTCAGTGCTCCTGCATTCTGCTCTGGAGCAAACACCATCCAGCCCATGCCATAGCAAATCAGTGCTGCTGCATTCTGCTCTGGAGCAAACACCAACCAGCCCATGCCATAGCAAATCTCAGTGCTGCTGCATTCTGCTCTGGAGCAAACACCAACCAGCCCATGCCATAGCAAATCTCAGTGCTGCTGCAGTCAGCTCTGGAGCAAACACCAACCAGCCCATGCCACAGCAAATCTCAGTGCTGCTGCATTCTGCTCTGGAGCAAACACCAACCTGCCCATGCCATAGCAAATCTCAGTGCTGCTGCATTCTGCTCTGGAGCAAACACCAACCAGCCCATGCCATAGCAATCTCAGTGCTGCTGCATTCTGCTCTGGGACATGTGAAGAGCTCTTGCAGAACAGATCTCATCTCCAGGGGTTCCACACTTACGCGTTTTCCTGGGCAGCCTCCTCTGCCTTGGAGACCTTCCTGTAGCAATAGACCATTTCAATCAGCAGCCAGAGCGTGAGGAAGACCAGCAGAATGTACATCATAATTTCTGAGATGACAGAGGTGAAGTCTTCTCCAGCTGTGAATAAAATGAAATAACCCCTGATCATTTCCATGCAGCTCCATGGACACTTTCCAGCTTGTGTCATCTTTCCTAACCCACCTTGCCAGAATCTCCAGGTGCTGGGAGGGGGCAGAGGAGAGGGACCTGCAACAGGCAGGGATCCCAGTGGGATCCAGCACACACAGCCCTGTCTGTGCCACCCCCACACCCTCACCACTGCTCACCTATCTCATCTTCATGCTCTGATTCCTCCCCTCGCTGGTGTTACAGAGCCACCAGTGGGTTGTAAGGGATCAGAACAGCGAGGTGTTTGTGGGGGAGAGGGAAGGGAAGGGCAGACAGAAGGGCTGAAAGCTCCTGGCCCTCTCTGAGGAGAGCAGCAGAATCCCACTGGTCTGTAAAGCCACAATTTCAGCACTGAACCCAGCAACAGCAAGAAGAACAGAAGGACTCAGGAGCACCACAGAGGGGAGGAGGAGAAGCAGGAGAGTGGTATCAAAATGGAGAAGGAGTGGTTGTTCCAGAAGGGAGGGGGTGGCAGCAAGGAAAGGCTGCGGCTCCATCACTGTCACATCCCAGCGCGGCTGTGGGAGGAGCTGGAAACCTCTGCTGGCTGTTCCAGCTGTGCCAGCTGTGCCAGCTGTGCCCGGCTCATCTCCCTTCCCACACTCACACACAGCCTGCCTGTGCCTAAGAAGAGCCTCCAGCCATCAAACCAGCCACAGGCTTTTCCTCCTGAGCCGTGTTTGTCGCTGACAAGCTCAGAGCCATCTCCTGCTGTGCAGTGACAAACTCACAGAATCCACAGAACTCACAGAATTCACAGAATTCACAGAATTCACAGAATTCACAGAATCACCAGGTTGGAAGAGACCTTCAAGATCATTGAGTCCAACCCATGCCCCAATACCTCAATTAGACCATGGCACCAAGTGCCACATCCAGACTTTTTTTAAGCACATCCAGGGATGGTGACTCCACCCGTTCCCTGGACAGACCATTCCAGTATTTTATCCCTCTTTCCATGAAAAACTCCAGCACCCACAGCCAGTGACAGAACAAAACAGCCCCTCTGGCAGCCCCTCCTACCCTCCTCCACCACGGTGAGGTGGATCTTCCTGGAGCTCTGGAAGAGGGGCCGGTGGATCTCGAACTCGAACTCGCGGGTGATGTTGCAGGTGTAGACGCCCGAGTCGTTCAGGGTCACGTTCAGCACGGTGATGGACACGTCCTGCATGTCTTTGCTCCCATTCCACTGGATCCGCCCGCTGAAGCGGCTTGGAAACTCGTGGATTGACTTCCTGTGCTCGTAGATCTGTGGGGAAACACAAAGGGATGCGCTGGTTAATCTCTGCCTTGGGCAACACCAGCACAGCATCCCCCTCCAGCTACACTCAGGGATGCTCTGAGCTCCCTTGGTAACAGCAGCTATTCATATTCCATCATCCTTTGCCTCGAAGTATCAGGTGACTTTACAAAAGACAGGAAAATGAGTGATCAGGAATCCAATATCTCCATCAGAGAGGGAGAAAAACTAAGGCACAGCAAAACACAGAAGCATGTGGACACAAAAAATCAGCAATGGGACAGAAAATTGGGATTTCTTCATGCCTTGCAATGCTCCTGCCAGTCAGTGCATGTGAGATCACCTGAGGAATGAACCACAGAATACCCTCAGTGAAGACAAACAGCCCTTTTTGGGAAGCCCTGGGAGATTCAGCTGAGATGGAAATGCTGCAGGACAATCTGCCAGTGTGACATTCTGGCTGACCACAGTCCCCATCACGACCCTGCCCACCCCAGCTCACTTTCCTTGGTGTTCTTTGGGTTGCCACTGGCAAATGGATCTCCCAGGGCACTGGAAGTGAATTCCCATCTCATTCCTTAGCCTGGCCTCTTTAATTCTCAGACAGAAGGAGAATATTTGTCATCCTGCCTGGCCCTGCTCAAACACAGCCACTGATTTAATGTTTCAGACTCAGATAAAATAGCTAGAAAGAAATGTGCACTCAGCCTTTATCTTGTTCTCCATTTCACCATCCTCTCTTGAATTCTAGCTGCCCCTCATCTGTCCAATTTCCATTTTGATTCACTCTGAAAATCAATTTTACCTTTTCCTGACAGGAATCCAAAGCAACTCCCAGAGATCCTCCCACAGTGATGATAACACTGCTTTCTCTGAGACATAAAAAGTAAACCCTGCCCTGCAGATTTATTGGAGGCCAATTTCACCTCTGAAAGAACAGCTTTGGGGTTCAGAACTGATTCAGACAAGGGTGCCAAGTGTCAGTCATATTTGACATATTTGAGGCAATGAGGCTGGAAATTGGCATTGATGAATCTACAACCCAAATGTCTGAACTCAACAACTGATTGCAACTTTTCCTGCCAGGAGTTTGTGCTGTGCCCAGATGTGGAACTGGGATAAGCAAGGAAAGAAGTGGAAAGGGCTCAGGTCCCAGACATACATACAGGCTCATCCTTTCCCCCCTCGGGCTTGTAGAACCATTCCACCACCGTGCTGGCTGTCACCTCTTCCCTCTTCATGCAGGAGATGCAGAGCAGCTTCATGTCTGTGCCTTGGACAGCCTCTGTCTCAGATGGGACTTCCACACACACGGAGGAGCAAAGTCCAGCTGGGGGAGAGGAGCAGCAGAGAAAGAAGCAGTTAGAGAAAAATCAGTTATTCACATCTTAGCATTAATGTACCCAATGGAAACTGGTTTGATTTATTACTCTAATGCTGTCTGATAACAGATAAGTCTCAAATGTCAAATTTTACCAAGTTTTCTCCTCCTGAGATATTAATAATTCACAATAATTAACAGGGTGATCACACAGATTCACCTCTCCAGCATCTGGTTTGCCACAACTTTCATCTTTCCCTGGTAATTAATGCCACTTTAGAGGCATTGTTCAGTCCCTCCCATGCATGCTGGGCATGCTCCTGTTAGAGCAGCAATTACACTCTGGGATGAGGGGAAGCCCAGAATTCCAGAGTGGAGGAACAGCTCGCTCTTTGTGCTAAGTAGGAAGGGCTGGATGCTTTAATTCAGCAAAACTGGGAGGATCCAGCCCCCTTCCTGTCCCTGGGCTATGTGGGCACTACTGGGAGCCAAGGGGCTTGGACAGGAATGAATTTGGCAGCAGGAGAAGCTATTGATTTCCCAGAAATTCCTGCTCAAAACGCTTCCAATCAGAGCTGTGCTAAGGCTGGCAACTCTCAAATACTGCTCTTGCAAACAGGGCAGAAATGGTTGCATGTGAAGCCACACGCTCGAGCAGAAAGGATCGTTTCAGCACGGCATCTCCGAGCAAATCCCTGCTGACATTTGTCCCCTGGGCTAAACAATCCCGGGCTCTGTCTGTCCAAGGCTGTCTCCAGAGCCCAGACGCTGACTCTGCTGGCTGCTCCCTCCTCCCCAGCCTCTGAGGCACCATTAACCCACTCTCTCAAGCAACATTTTCTGCCGGGACTGTTCCTGGAAGCAGCCTGGTTCCAATTCTCCAGTACTACCAGCTCCACAGGCAGCAGCAGCTTTCAGGGAAAAATAAGGAAAAGCTCCTGGATCCTGCTTTGCTCTGGGATCTGTACCCACAGACAGGCACCCACACACAGGGCTAAAGGCACACGCACATCAGATGAGGCAAAGCCACCCGACCTCTTCTCGTGGCAGGAATCAAACTGCAGCTGCAATCGATTAACTCCAGTTTACACAGACTGCATGGGAAGCCAGCACTAAAACACCGCTTAATGGGCTGCACACCCTCCCCGAGGCAACTGGATTTTAAATTACACTGCTAACCCCAGACCAACAGCAAACAGTGAGCGACCAGCACATGCTTTGTGCTCGGCGCTGAGGTGCTTTCCCCGCTCGCATTCACTCCCTCACACTCATACCAACTCTGCACGAGCGTAATTCCCTTCTCCCGACAACAAAAAACCCATCAGCAGGGCAGGCTCCAAGGGAGCATCCTCCCTTCTTCCCAGCAGCATCCTGCCAGCGGCAAACCCCGAAGGCTGGGGCGGGAGAGGGAACGGAGCACCTACCCCAGAGCAGCAGGGCGAGCGCGGGCGCGCAGAGCAGCCGCGGCAGCGCAGCCATTGTTCCGAGCCGGGCCGGCGCTCGGGATCCTCGGCAGGATGCTGGGATGCTCGGGTGCTCCGGTGCTCCGGTGCTCCGGTGCTCCAGTGCTCCGGTGCTCTGATGCTGGGATGCTGGGATGCTGGGATGCTCGGGTGCTCGGATGCTCTTCCCCCGCTCGCCGCGCTCCCGGCGCAACAGGATGCCGGGCGGCGGGCGCGGTCCGGGGGCTGCGCTCGGCCGCGGGGGCGGCAGCACCACGGACAGAGCCCGAGCCCGGACACAGCCCCAGCCCCGGACAGAGCCCGATCCAGCGCACAGCCCGAGCCCGGGCAGCTCCGCCGCCTCCGGGGCTCCGCGGGCGCGGCCGGCGCTGCGCAGGGCGCGGGCGGAGCGGAGCGGGAGCACCGCTGGATCAGCAGCAGCAGCAGCAGCAGCAGCAGCAGCAGCAGCAGCAGCAGGTGCCCCGCACCGGGAGCGGCTCCGCGGGGCGCGGCCGCGGCGCTTTTGTTGAGCGGGCTGCGGGGCGCAGCGCTCGGCGGGGAGGATGCCGGGGATGATGCTGAGGAGGATGCCGGGGATGATGCCGGGGATGATGCCGAGGAGGATGCCGAGGATGCTGGAGCAGCCCTGGCGGGGGGCACGGCCGGCACATGCGCGGCCGCCTCCCCCGGCCCCCGGTGCGCCCGGCTCCTCCCGGCTCAGCACAAGCAGCCTGGGGCTCCGCTGGTCCCGCGGGCAGCGCCCTGCTGGGCTGGAGACATCACACAGAGGATGTCACATAATCAGGGAGTGTTAAGGCGTTGGAACGGACCTTAGAGCTCAGCCAGTCCCACCCCCTGCCATGTGCGGGGACAACTCCCACCAAGCCACATCCAACCTTTGAGCATGTCCAGGGCAGCCACAGCCTCTCTGGACACGCTGTCGCCACCCTCACAGCAATGCATTTCTTCCCAAAATCTGAATTTCCCCTCCTTCCATTTGTATCCCTCGCTCCTCGTCCTGTCTCTATAGATGAACACCACAGATCAGCATCACTGTCCTGCCTCCAAAAAAAGCCAAGGGGCGGGGGGGAAATGGGGGAAGTTATCCCTGCAGGGTCACAGAAAGGCCTCTGCTGCTAATAAGTTTAATGCTTACATTTGCACAGCTCCGAAGGTCACAGTTGGAAATACTGGGAAATCCTCTTGCCTCATGTTCCTGCCTGATTCCAGGGAATTTAATGCCAGCAGCAGGCTGGGCTTTCTCTCCTTGGACAGGGGCCACCATGCCCTGGAGGGCTCCTCCAGCTTTGAAGGTCACAGTGGATAGAGAGGGGGAAATGAAGCGTTTGTTCCATGTGCTCCTTTTAAAGCACCTGCAGCTCCATGCACAGCACAATCCATTGGGTTAAACCCGACCAGCCCCACCAGAGAATGACACAGGAGTGACTGGCAGTGCCAAAACTCAGCGTGCAGGTGGCCAGACTCAGCCAGAGATGTTTGCAGACAGCAGAAAAATCAGCTTCAGCTGTACTTAGGCTCTCAGCTGGGCACACACCGCTGGTGGTGGCCACTGCCACAGCTCTGTGGCCACCAGGGGTGGGCACAGGGGCACACACGTGAGGTCAGGTCCCTGCAGTGCTGGAGTGAAGCAGGCACAGAACAAAGCCAACACTTTTCCTAGACATCACCTAATTGTGTTGTGTCAGCAGGCTGCATCCATCATCTGCCAGCAGCCACACGCAGCAGCTGCCTGCACGTCACCCTGCACGGGCTCTGGTGGCTGCTCCGAGTCATTCCCAGCTCAGGACACCCTCCTGTGCCTCCTTCTGCCCCCCTGTGCTGGCTGCTCTGCCCTGCTGCAGCCCACAGCTGCCTGGCAATCCCCAAACCTTTGCAGCCTGAAGTATTCCAGCAGGGACTGGCCAAAGCCACACGCTGGCTGTCAGGTTGTCCTCGCTGTCCCTTCTGCTCCCAGGCTTCTCTGGGCTCCTGTGCACTCTTCTAACAACCCACCAAAAGAAAATAAACCTATTTAATGTAGCTGCAGGAGGCAGGTGTGGTCAGGGAGACCAACAGTTTACTGGTTGCTGATGCCAGCACCACAATTCCAATCCCCCCCTTAGAAGTCAGCCATCATGGATATAGAAATTCAAAATCTGATTTTCTCCCTGGGAAGACAGAACAGCAAAAGTGATACCCAGAGCTGCATGAAGGACATTGAGCTTTTTGTCCCATTGCCCCTTGTTATCATCACAACAGCACAAAGGGAAGGGCAGGTTAAGCCACAAGGATTTGCTCCTAGCCCTTCTGGAACAATCCATCCCATGCACAGCACAGAGTGCTGGGGTGGGTTTTTTATAGCCACAGGAGCTGCTGGACAACGTCCCTGTCTCTTGTTTGACAACCACCTGTTCCACAAAGCACCATGGAAATCAGAGCTATTGCTGGGCAGCCAGGTGCCCTGCCAGAACACAGAGCAGGGATCAGCAGGGCTGCACTGTTTGTGCTGCTGCCGCTCTAATTACATTTATTACAGACAATCCTGCCAGGGATGAGACTCAGGGGCCAACAGGATGAAGAGGAAGCAGCAGCTCCACCACACAGACTCAGTCAGAGTCACTGACTGACCCCCCAGCCCTTTCTGCTCCTGCCTGGTGGAAACAAAAGCCTTTTCTCCTCTAACCCCAGGCACCCCAGAACCTGCCTGCCCAACAATTCAAATTACAGTGGCAAACAAACATCCTGAAAAAGTAATGAGTTTTCCCTCAGAATCACTCATGTACCAACCTCAATTACTTCATTCCAGACCAGCGTTGTAGCTGCTATTTAAAGAAGGGAAATGGGGCCCTGAGGTGAAGAAAGCCTCTGGTGAAACTGGCCTTGGATTTGGGTGGATTTTGAGATGAAAGGTTGCAGGTAAGGGAGGTCACAGCCTCTTCCCCAGCTCTGGATAAATTTATTCTTCACCTGTGATTTTTCACCTCGAGCCTGCCTTGTGTACCACAGACATGATCCAAGGTGATTTGGAATAAATACTGTAGTCCATCCAGTTTCTTAACCTGCCACAAGCTGTGCTGGGTTTTGTTTTCAAAGCAAACTGCTCTGGGCTCGCTCAGAGAGGCTGAATGAAAGGATAACATCCTTTCACTCTTGCTACAATCTGGGCTTCTCTGGGAACCACTCCAATGTCACCCCGTGCCTGCTCAGAACAAGCAACAAACACCTCCCTGCCCTCTTCAGGAGCACTTGCAAATAACTGAAATGTCACACTGGGAGCCTGTTTCAACCCTGAGCCCTGCACAAGGGATGGAGAGCAGGGATTCTTCCATCCCCATCCCACATCAGGATGATGCACAGGCTGCTCCTTCCTGCCCTGACCCAGCTGGATGGAGGGCAGGGGGGCTTTTATGGCACTGGCACTCTAATGGAAATGGAGGAAGGGGATGCAGTGCTGAGAGAAAGAGAAATCTTGACTGTCGAGGGAGAAATCTCTGCGAGAAGCAGCCCAACTTATCATGCAGGAGTTGCTATGGCAACCCACCCAGTTAATGCTTCACAGGAGGGAAAAAAAAAAAAAAGGCTGAAAAGGCTGGCACTTGTGCATAGGCACAACAAGACGAGGAGATAAAAATAATTTCAGCACCCTGCCCCCACTAATCCCTCCCTGCCAGGGTCCCTGAGGCTGGGACAGGGCAGTGGGAGCAGAGCCCTGCGTGTCTGGCAGCTCCTCTGCCATCCCCATCACATCAGCCCAGCCCCTCCCTGCTCCAGGGCCAGAGCAGAGCCAGCAGCACCAGCAGCTGCTCCCAGCCCTGCAGGGCTCTGACAGCCACCCTGCACCCCCCAGCCCCAAAACTGAGAGACCCCCTTGTGCTCCTCACTCTGCTCTGCTCCCCACCAGCAGCTTCCAGCCGGGATGAAACCAGCAGGGCTTTGCAGAGGAGCCCTACAGGACAGAGATTCTAATTTAGAGATGTTGGATTTAATAGGTGTAGGCATCCTTCCCACTCACTCCAGCATCCCTGTGACACAGTTCCAAGGCAAGGGAGGGCTGCTCTGGTTGCTTTCTGGTTGCCTGGGGGGTTAGAAAGGCTCATTCAGGTTTCTCTTTTCACACTCGAGGTTTAAAATGAGTTCCCCGTGTACCTGCCAACAGCTGGATCCCCTGAACTGGAGGCAACCCCAGCTTTGCTCTTCACACACCTTTGCACCTTCATTTCCAGCTGCTGCACAGAGCTGATGCTGGGGATTCAATCTGCAGTTCTCAGGTGCATCCAGCCCCCTCCCAGCCAATATTCCAGAGGGTAGATCCTCATTAATACCTTAAGATGCAGGTCCCCAGAGTGCCTCTGCTGCCCTGTGTGCTCTCACACAAAAACCTTGCCTACATTGGTGTTGCATTGTTTTTTCTTTTTTTGCCATATCCCGACGACTCCCAGAAACTCTGCTCCATCCCAAGCAGCCCCTGTGATTTCTGTCACACACACCCTGCAGGACCTCTCTCCATTAGATACAGATTGAGCTTGTCCTTGATTTACTGCTTTCCCTTCCTGCTTCCCCCGAGGGCCCACCAGTCACATCCTCCTCTCCCAGACAAAACCCAGGCGTGTTCAACCTCCTCTATTTACCCTTGGCTCTGAGGGCTGGTTTTCCATCAGGACAGAGAACCAGAGGGGCTGGATTTCAGTGAGCCCTCCCCTCTGTGAGCAAGAAGGGGCTGCATCTGTGAGCAGCCTGCCCTGTGTGTGAGGATTCCCAGAGCATTCATTCCCTGTGTGTGAGCATTCCCAGAGTATTCCCTGCCCTCCAGAGCAGCCTGCCCTGTGTGTGAGGATTCCCAGAGAATTCATTCCCCGCCTTCCAGAGCAGCCTGCCCTGTATGTGAACATTCCAAATCATTCCCTGCCCTCCAGAGCCTGCCCTGTGTGT
>JAOTQP010000944.1:3691930-3703461 GCA_026413545.1 Cichladusa arquata
GAGGGCCCACCAGTCACATCCTCCTCTCCCAGACAAAACCCAGGCGTGTTCAACCTCCTCTATTTATCCTTGGCTCTGAGGGCTGGTTTTCCATCAGGACAGAGAACCAGAGAGGCTGGATTTCAGTGAGCCCTCCCCTCTGTGAGCAAGAAGGGGCTGCATCTGTGAGCAGCCTGCCCTGTGTGTGCGGATTCCCAGAGTATTCATTCCCTGTATCTGAGCATTCCCAGAGTATTCCCTGCCCTCCAGAGCAGCCTGCCCTGTGTGTGAGGATTCCCAGAGCATTCATTCCCTGTATCTGAGCATTCCCAGAGTATTCCCTGCCCTCCAGAGCAGCCTGCCCTGTGTGTGAGCATCCTCACATCATTCATTCCTTGCTTTCCAGAGCAGCCTGCCCTGTGTGTGAGCATTCCCAGAGTATTCATTCCCTGTGTGTGAGCATTCCCAGATCATTCATTCCCTGTGTGTGAGCATTCCCAGAGTATTCCTTGCTTTCCAGACCAGCCTGCCCTGTGTGTGAGGATTCCCAGATCATTCATTCCCTGTATCTGAGCATTCCCAGAGTATTCCTTGCTTTCCAGAGCAGCCTGCCCTGTGTGTGAGCATTCCCAGATCATTCATTCCCTGCCTTCCAGAGCAGCCTGCGTTGTATGTGAACATTCCAAATCATTCCCTGCCCTCCAGAGCCTGCCCTGTGTGTGAGCATTCCCAGAGTATTCCCTACCCTCCAGAGCAGCCTGCCCTGTGTGTGAGCATCCCCATATAATTCATTCCCTGCCCTCCAGAGCCTGCCCTGTGTGTGAGCATTCCCAGATCATTCCCTGCCTTCCAGAGCACTCCCTGCCCTGTGTGTGAGCATTCCCAGAGCATCCATTCCCTTCCAGAGCACTCCCTGCCCTGTGTGTGAGCATTCCCAGAGCATCCATTCCCTTCCAGAGCCAGGGAAGTGCTTCCTCCCATCAGGAGCAGCCTCAGAGGCAGAGCCTGCGCATGCACAGAAGCCTGGCAGGGTCAGGGATTCCTTGGAACAGCAGCCACACTGAAGGCTGGGCTGAAATTTCCCCCTTCCACCTCCAATAAAAGCAAGAAGCACATTCCTGCATATTGTGGTCAGCAATTAAGTGAAAAAAAATATTTCCCCCTCCCCCAGATCTTTAATCCAGGCCATATTTGGAGGTGTGTTACTGTAAACATCCTGGAAATTCTAAGCCCTGGTGTCACTCCAGGTGCTTTTGGGCATTGTTTTCTGGGACTGGATGCCAAGAAAAACAGACAGTGGCTGTGCACAGAGGGAAGCCTTTGTGTGCTGGAGCTGAAGGGCTGCTTCACCCATCCCAGCCTAATGAGGTGGCACTTCCACAGATTTGCTTTTAGGCCTCTCCCCAGCCCGTTCACCTCAGCTGGATGAAACCCATTAGCGTGTCAGGTTGCCACACATATTCATTCACAGCTGCCCATTTAATTTCGGGATTCTCACTGCTTGTAAAACACACAAGTGCATCAATTATTTCAGCTCTGTGTGAGGATTGTGTTTTTGGGGAGGAAAGCTCGTTCAGCAAATGTTGCTGTCTTACCTTGGCTGCTGCTTTTCCTTAAACATGAATAAAGGAAATAAAGCTGAATCTATTCCCAGCTGTCAGTAAACATGACCATAAATCATTCCCACATCCCTTAAGAGACCAGGAGACTTTGTAATGGGGATTTTTGGTTGGATGCCCCTTATTACTTTGCACAATCAAATCCCCCATTATAAAACAGAAACTTTTTCGGGTTTTTTCTGTTTTGCCACCATCTGTGGGTTCCCACCTTTGTCCTCCTCATAGCACATGGCCAGCATCTTTCACCTAAAATGACAAACACATTTGTAATAAATTTGACATCACAGAAGGGAAGGAGGAGGGAGGAGGAGGAGAAACAGTTTTCCAGCTTAAATATGACTGAATTTAAAGGTTTTTTGCGTTCTGACAGTGAGGAACGTCTCCCTGGTCATATTTAAAGGTGCTGTGTAAAACAGCAGACACTACCCAGAGCTGTGAATCTGTAAAATATCCTTTTCTTTCCCCAAAACACCGATTTTCCAAAGGGAATTTCTTGCTGACCCTTTGGCACCTCCTCCTGGCTGGGTATTCTGCTACAGTTTGTTTATTTTAGTGGTTGTTTAATTAACTTTAAACAAAGAAACAATTAGGGAAAAAATAAGTTTAAAAAATTAAAAAAAAAAAAGCAAAAATTATTTAGATCCATCGAATGTTTCCATTCCTAAATATTCTTAGGGAAGAGATTTGATGGAGAAATGCCGTGTGGGGCTCGTGGAAGGGGAGGAGCACACGTGTGTGTGTTTTGCATCCATGCAGAGCCCGGCAGCATTCCCACATTCCCGGCAGATAGCGCTGTGCCCCCGGGGCAGCCGGGCCCGACCCCCCCGGGCTGTCCCTGTCCCCTCCTGGAGTCACTGCTGCTCATCACTCACCCAGAGACCCCCACAAAAACCTCTACGGATCCCGGGATGGATGCTCACCACAGCCTTTCTGAATCCCAGCACTCACTGACCGAGACCTCAGTGACAAAGATGTCTGGAAGAGCAGTTTTCACTGGAAATCCCAGATATTTGATGTTATCAGGATTTTCTGCACAGGGTCAGCAGAGCAATACTGAGAAGCTGAGGGAGGCAGAGCTCAGAACCCTCAGGGATGGTGAGAAAACCCTGGGGAGGTGTCCAGTTCGTGTCATAAATGTGTTTGAACAAAGCCTTTGTGGCAGGGGAGAGGAAAAAAAAAGACCTTTTTCTCTAGAACATGTAAGCTTTATGGCAGAAAGGTCATCCCAGAAAGAGCCAAGCAATGACCCAGAGAGGAGAGCACTCAGGCAGCTGCACGGAGTGAGATCTGTTTGTGTGGCAGGATCAGGTTCTCATCTCCTGCAGGAACCCTTGTGCAGGTGCTCCAGCACAGAGGGAACCCCCTGCCCTGACAAAAGCCCTTCCTCCTCCTCCCTCCCTCCTGATGCAAATGCTGGAAATCTCTTCTCTAGGAAAACTCTCTTCGATTTATCTACAAACAGCTGAGGTGTCTGCATCACACCTTTCCCCCAGCTGTGAAACGCTACAGAAATACATCAATTCTCTTAAAAAAAAGAATGAATTGGGGGTGCAAATCTACATTACATGGCAACTAATGAGCTGTAGTAATTAATATGTGGTGAGGAAATGCAAATTGTCCTCTTTCAGGCCAAAGATTTGAGCTTCTTCTCGGTTTAGCAAAGCCAAGAAATGTCTGCAACAGAAGAGCTCTGACACATTCTAAAAGCATCTGGCCATAAAGGACTTAAGTGATGCATCATCATCTCTGAGCAACCTTCAGGATTAGATTTCCACGGCACAATAAAAGCAGGAGGGATGCAGAAATTCCTCTCCAGCTGAACCCTGGCGTCCAACACCCACCCTGCCCCGCTCTGAGAGTTTGCCTCGCTCCTGCCTCCCCTCTCCCTGCGGCAGGAATGGTTTCCTGGGGAACAGCTCCGTTCCCCCAGCAGAGCATCCCCAGGGCAGATTCAGCATTCAGGAGCTGCCTGCAGGTCAGCGAGGCTGCTGATTCAAGGGCAGCAGGAACCAGGGCAGCAGCTCCAGCCGCTGCTTTGGCCACAGCTAAAAACTGGTGCCAGCTGCCAGTGATGTGTGGGGGATGAATCAAGGGGTCCAGGAGCCTTCCTGGCCCTAATGGTGCCGTGATTGCCTGCCCTGCCCCAAAATTAACAGCATCAAAAGCACCTTTTTGGGTGGTACTTTGGAAAAGTGGAGTTTCCTTCTGGTGCTGGAGATGCTCCAGGACAAAGGGACACTGTGAGGGTCAGTCCTGATCACCCCACACACACAGAAATGCAGAATATCAGTACCATGCTCCCAGAAGGTTGGTTTTTTTTTGAGCAAAAATTCCAGCTAATGGGGAGAAAAAAAAAAAGTTTTTGTTTGTGCTCTCCTGAAAGAATGAACTTTTTCTGCTACTTTCATAACATTTTCTTTATTCTAATGCATACATTTGAATCATCAAAATGGAAACCATTTGGGCTGTAATCTCTTTTTCTTCCCTATTTGTGCAGATTCAGCACCAGGGGATCCTTGTGCAGGTACAATCAGCCAGGGATAACAGCTGGGCTTCGACAGGGAGCCAAGATGATGTCACAGCACAATGAAATATATTCACACTGATAAAAGCTTTTCTATAGAAGTGGATATCTTGGGAGCATCCACAGGGCCACGAGACACAGGAAGAAGGAGGTGAAAGGTCACAGGTGTGACCCACTGAGCACAGCCATTCCCATTCCCATGGCACTGCACACAGCCAGCAGCCCAGCAGTCACTGAGTTCTGAGCATTCCTGCCCTCAGGATGCTCACAGCACATCGACAGCACCTCATTCAGACTTCCTTCATGCAAACTATCCTTGATTACAAAGATGTCTGGAAGAGCAGTTTTCATCGGAAAATCCCAGATATTTGATGTGATCAGGATTTTCTGCACAGGGTCAGCAGAGCAATACTGGGAGGCTGAGGGAGGCAGAGCTCAGAACCCTCAGGGATGGTGAGAAAACCCTGGGGAGGTGTCCAGTTCTTGTCATAAATGTGTTTGAACAAAGCCTTTGGGGCAGGGGAGGGAAAAAAAAAAAAAGACCTTTTTCTCTAGAACACTTAATTTATGGCAGAAAGGTCATCCCAGAAAGAGCCAAGCAATGACCCAGAGAGGAGAGCACTCAGGCAGCTGCACGGAGTGAGATCTGTTTGTGTGGCAGGATCAGGTTCTCATCTCCTGCAGGAACCCTTGTGCAGGTGCTCCAGCACAGAGGGAACCCCCTGCCCTGACAAAAGCCCTTCCTCCTCCTCCCTCCCTCCTGATGCAAATCAGACAAGGAATGGCACTTCCCAAGAAGAGAAGTGTTCTATAAAAAGCCTTTTTTTTTCACGTACCACAGGCATCACCACCCTTTCCCAGCATCTCAGGGCAACAGCACACAAATAAATATCAACACTGGGGGTTTCTGTGACAGCTGAGACAATAAAGCACATTAGTGCATGCTCTGAAGCCATTTCTGAGACAGCAGCAATAAAACTTCACACATCCTCAAGAAAAGCTGGGAGCTCATCTCAATTTACAGGGAAATGTGCTTCCACTAAAATGCCAGAGAGCTCCTCAGCTGGAATAAAGGGTATTAAGTATTAAGAGTATTAAGGATGATTTTCCTTTCCCAGCTACTCTGGGGTCTATAAATATTGAATTTGAGATATAGGGACAACACAGACAAGGAGGGTCAATACATGCTGAATTTGAGGTATAGGGACAATACAGACAAGGAGGGTCAAGTAATATTGAATTTGGGATATAGGGACAACACAGACAAGGAGGGTCAACTAATACTGAATTTGGGATATAGGGACAACACAGACAAGGAGGGTCAATAAATGCTGAATTTGAGATGTAGGGACAACACAGACAAGGAGGGTCAAGTAATACTGAATTTGAGGTACAGGGACAATACAGACAAGGAGGGTCAGCTCTGCCCCTCCTTCTGTGGCCACTGTGTGCACATCCATCCATAAAATAATAAATTCCTTTATCTCCTGAACCCACAGAGTGTCAAACCCTCCCTCCCAGGAGGAAGAGTGGGGTAAATCCAGGCGAGGTGATTTGCTCAAGGCCACACATTAAACCTGGGCTTGGGGTGAGGGCCCTGCACTTCCCATTTCCTGCTGTAATGACCAGTTTATGGCACCTCCACCCCCACACTGACCCCATTCCTCCAGTGCTGCCCCATGACCACGCCAGGGCTGCTTCAGCAATAGGAATCTTCCCCCTTCCCTCATTCACCTTGCTCAGCACAACCTCCTCACCTCATTTCCCTTTCTAGGCAGAGCTTTACTGGCTCTTCCCACCCTGTAACACACCCCTGGAGCAGACAGGAGCCAGCACACAGCAGGGAGCATTTGAGTGCTTTAGTGTACTGAAAACTTTTGTTTTTTTAACTTCAGAGAGTCTTTGACCAGCTGGGTTCCAGCACTGAAATCAGCTTTCCTCTTGGAAGTGTGTCTCATTGTGGTTTTCATCCCCTTCCCATGTGTTTTTCCTTCTTGAGGCATCAAATCACCTGCATTTCATGATTTGCAACTTATTAAATATGCAAATAGCCACAATTCCCTACAAGCTGGCTCCATGTCCTGCTAATTTAGTATTTTCCAGCAAAAAAAATGCTCATCAGGGAGCCTGAAAAACATCCCATGACTCTCAGTCAGCATGGAATGGAGCAAGGCTGACCCCAAGTCTGGGAATCCATGGCATGATCCCAAACTCAGGCTGAGGTTTTTCAGGAAAACCTGCTGCAGCCAGGAGCATTTCCAGCAGAATATAGATCCTCCTGTGGGTTATTTTAGTCTCAAAGCCAAAATGCTGCCTCAGGAGGTTCACACAGGACAGACAAAGCTGTGAGGAGGAGCTGCCTCCTTGTCTTGTCCTGGTTTTGCTCCAAGTATTGACATTGCCACCAAAGGGATCTGCTCACTCTGGCAGTGGCAGCATTTCCTGATCCCATGGAAAATCTGTCCCAGAAAAAAAATAAAACAGAGATCAGCTCACTAGAAAAGGTCCAACCCAAACCCCAGCAGATCTCAGACTGAACCATGGAAAGTGCCTGCAGAAATCAGAGCAAGAAAACATTGCTAGTTCATAATTCCTCATCTCCAGCACTTTAAGAGCCAATTTAAAGCCACTTTCTTAAAAAAAAAAAAAAATTATGCAGGTCCCTTCAATGTAATTATTAAGAATTTGAAAAACATAATTCAGTTTCGATTCCACCAACTCATATTTCATGGGGTGGCTCTACATTCCCAAAAAATCTCCCTGAACACCAAGATGCAAATTGCCTTCAGCTCCAAACGACAGTGCCACCAGACTGGATGTGCCAAACTGCATCCAAGAGCTGAGCAGCTGCAGAGAGGAGACTTCAGAAGGGAGGAAAGCAGGAGGGAGAGGCGTGACTGAAGCAGGCTGTGGGAGAATACAGAATTCCTGCTCAGGAGAAGTGCCTGGAGGTGTGAACAGCAGACCCCAACACTCACCTGGCTACAAGGAAAGTTTCTTGGCAAAGGAGCTGTTTGGGTTTTAAAGGGGCTGTTTGGGTTTTAAAGCAGATGTCTGGGCATCTCTAATGAGGTCAAGCCAGCCTTGATTCCACTGGAATTTCCTCCTGAACCCCAGCAAAGCTCCCCAGCCTTGTCTGGAGCTGCTCACATGTGCTGGAGGTTTTTGTTTTGGGTGCAGCTGCAGGAAGCAGCATGGCCACAATCCCTGCTCCATCACCTGGCTGGGATTCATCCCCCACCTGCCTCACGTGGCTGGGAATACTTGCCATGAGCAGGCAGCTGGCAAAGAGCTCTGAAATGGGGCACAGAGAGGATTAGCAGGACAGAGGTGGCACAAACCCCACTCCAGTCAGGGTTTTCAAACACAGAACCTGCATGCTCTGAGGATGTCCAACCCTTTCTATCAATTTCTGCAGGGAAATTGATAATTTGCTTTTTCTTCCAGCAAATTCTCCAGAGTAATCCTGATACCCTCAAACCCAAGCCACTCTCACATCCCTGTTGAGCTGCTCATTTTTCCCATTGCCATTTTCCCATTTCTCCCTCACTGCTTGCAGGCAGGGTTTTAGGGTTTTTCCCAAGTCTTGAATTTGCAATCCACCCCTTTATCCTTGAGGTTTTACAACCTGCACAGCCCAAGGTTTTGTTCACAGCCAGTAGGAGACAAATTAATCTAATGGGAATGATGTCTGTGGGTGTGACAGGATTTATGGCACTGAGACTGTGACCAGAGCATGGAGCAAGTCCCCACGGGGTCACAGGAGATCCCTGCAGGCAGCAGAGAATTCCCAGAGAGGCAAACACCTCAGAACTGAGATGGATTTCCAGGAAGGAGGCAGGGAAGGCACAGAGAAGCAAAGAGTCAGGCCCGGAATTCAAAAATGAGGAGGCAGCACCATGGTTTGGGCCATGCTCCAAGGCAGCCCTGACAGACTCCAGGTTACAGAAGCCTTGCTGGAATCAACACCCAAAAAATGCCCAAGTCTCATCTTTCCCCAAGCAACAGGCTCAGGAAAAACGGTGGCACACATTTTAAGCCGCAAGAGAGCCCTGGATCAGGATTTTTCCCTGCCCTGAGCCCAGTGCAGGTGCTGGCAGCCCTGGCAAGCTCCAGGGAAGGGATGATGCCATTCCCAGACATGCACGGGCTGGGAGGCCAAGATTTGCTGTTTATTGACTTATAAAGCAAGACCTGAAAGTAGGTCAGAGGGCAGGACACCCCAAAGGTGGAGAGAACCATCCTCCAGTCCCTCCTTCCAGGAAGGTTCTGCCTGATGGTTCTGATTGATGGTTCTGCATGAGCAGAGCTGATTTTTAATGAAAAACCAGAAGCTGTTTGAGCCCCAGGCTGCAGTGCTCTCCCCCAGGCAGCTCAGCACTCAAGAAAAAAAGGAAGATATTCACACCCTGCTTTCTGGGGGCCCCAGGCAGAAGCATGGAACCAACCCTGCATCAAAACTGAATCAAAAATCAGCCCTGTGTGCAGCAAAGCAGAGATTATAACACCAGATCCAGCCCAGCACTCACAGCTTTAAGCTATTCTTCCTGAGTGTCCTACATAACAAACCCAAACAAATTAAGGAATGAGTAATGAAAAGGTAGGAGGTGGCAAGGCTTGTTTTGGTTCAGGAAAGGATTCCCATCCCTTGCTTGGAATCTAAATTAGATTCAATTTAGATTAGAGTGAGGCAAGGCCAAATTCCCCTGATGAATGAGTTGCTGCAGTAAATCACTCAGATTTTGCAGCCATTCTTCAGCAAATGTGTTTTTCTTCTCCCTTCTCCTCCTTTTGTTTCTGATCCTGCAGCCCCATGCCACGGCCCTGCTCCTCTGGGTTAGGATATCCCTTTTTATCTCCTTCAGAAAAGGAAGAACTAATTTGTTGTCTGGTAGGGAGAGAAGGTGTTCTTGGCCTGATAAGTGGATTATCTCCCTAAACAAGCTCTGTAATGCAACAAACCTCACACACTCACAAAACCAAAGGAATCCATCACAACCAGGGCTGTGACATCCAGAAGTGAAAGCTCCCTCTCCTGCACAGCACACCCAGTGCCACAGCCAGGCTTTTGCTGGAGCAAAAATCCAGGGGAAATGCACAAAATCAAATCCATATTTGGGCTTGCCGTGGCTGCAAATGTACCTCTGAACTCATTGCAGGATTTGTAGGGTCACAGCACCTGTGTGTGATTTCTCTTCCAGCTGAAAAGTGTTCAACAGTCTAGAAACTGAAAAAGAAAAATTATGTCAGAGAGAACACCCCAAAAAAAGATGGGAATTGGGGAAATGGAGTCACTGACCCCCAGGATCTGGGAACTGCTCAGCCTTCACCCATCTGCTGCAGCCCAAGCTGGGGATTTTTCCTCTGCTGCCACCCTGCACCCCACAGATCAGCCCTGGAGATGTCAGAGATATCAGCCACGAGATCCAGCCCCTCTCAGGAGGAACCAGCAGCGTGTAGCAACTTAAAATAGAAACTGGACTGAAACTCTTTAGGCTCTGAGTCAGCCTCAGGGGAAGCCAGGCAGGTGGAACCACGAGCTGATCCAGAGCCTCGGAGCTGCCAGCCCTGCAGGTGCCACCTGCTGCTGCAGAAAAGGGGCTCAGTAACACCAGGGGTGCCAGGAACTGGCTTCCAGCTCGCTCTCCCTGGCTGGGAGGGTTTGTGTGGACACAAAGGCTGCTGCTGACACCTCCTGCAGGAGGCTGGAGAGCTCCTGGCTTTTAATTTGAATCCACAATCTAGTGCCTGAGGTGGCTGAGGTGATTTGGCACAAGCCAGGGACTTCTCCAGGGATAATCTCTGTCTCTGATGGATCAACATGAAACTGCTTTATCCCACTTCCTTTGGAACCACCCTAATTTCTGCCTCTTCCTCAGAGAAGCCAATTTCACAAAGGGCAGCTGCAGAAACACAGAGCTTTCATTTTTAGTGCTTACCTTGTGCTTAAACACGCTCCCTTAGGCAGAACCAGCCCATTCATCATCCTGATGAGAAGAAATACCCAGAATTACTTATCAGAGTACAAGACAATTCCCACAGGAGTGGTAATTTATTAAGCCTGATTTTCTTTAGGATGCAATTTTCTTTTTCTGAACTTTGCAAAACTGTTTCACTGCTGTGTTCCAGCCTTTGTTTCCTGCTAGCATTGCATATAATTCCTCCTTTCTGCTGTTTGGTTTCACATGGTGGTAAAATTATGCTCATTTTGTAGTATCACATCAGTAGCTGAATAAAATCCCTCAGGGATATTGCAAGACAGCAATACCTGAATGCAATGCTGATTTTGTGCAGTAACCTGATAAAACCAGACTTTGTTCCAAGGAGCTGTTCTCTTGAATGGATGCTCTTCTGAAATTATTAATCTTAAAATATATTATGTTAAAGAGTAAACTGCTTCCAAATGATGCATCAGCCTTAACTCCTATGTGTTGGGGAGCCAGTGCCAAATAGTGTAAATTTTTAGGGTTCTGAAAAGCTAAATTCAAAGTATTATTCTGTGCACATGAAATATTGAAGTATCTGACTTCCCTTCCAAGGAGGAAAACACTACCTCACATATTTTCATTTGCTGTGATTGATTACAGTTTTCATAGGACAGAGGAATAATAATAATAATAATAATAATAGTAATAATAATACACATTTTAGATCTTTTTTAGTCATCCCACCACACTCTCTGTGCTGCTCTGCAATTTCAAGCAATCACAAGGAGATAAAGATGGAGTTTCTCATTGCTGAGAAGCACATGGTTCATGTCCAATGAATCCCTGGGTCAGTAACTGAGCTGTGCACGTCTCCAGAATTAAATGGATGTCAGCACCAAGGGTGAAAACTCAAACACTGAACCCTCATGCCACAAGAGCTCACAGAGAATTAACCGAGGGCACGGCTGTTTCCATGGCTTTTAGGGCACTTTGTGGAATCGGGGTCCCAAAATGCTGAACATTCCTCTCCTCAGAGTTTTCTGAGCTCAGCTGCTTTTGAAGGGGAATGAGCCCACCGTCACATATTTAATCCAATCCCATATTTCCCACTCATCCCAAATGCCCGCCTGCCTCATTAGCAGGGAGGGCAAGCTCCAGAGGCAGGCTGGGAGCCAGCCAATTCATCATTTGCATTTCAGCACTGCTCTCCTATTTGCAGAGTGCTGTGCAAACACCAATTAGTGCTGGGAGGCAGCAGCACTGCTGGGACCAGATCCCCTCCAGCTGCAGCTCCATCCCTGTCCTGTGACAGCCCAGCCCCTCACACTGCCCTGGGAAGAGTCTTGTCCTGATTTGAAGGACAGGTATCTGCCAATAAAGGCCGAAGCTTCTCTTTGAAATGGAGAATGTAAACGCCCTCTCTCCAAATTATTATAAATTTGAAATTAAGGGGCTCTCAGGCAAAGATATGGGAATTAGGAA
>JAOTQP010000944.1:3703561-3724833 GCA_026413545.1 Cichladusa arquata
TCCTAGTAAAGAACTGTTATTCCTAATTCCCATATCTTTGCCTGAGAACCCCTTAATTTCAAAATTATAATAATAATTTGGAGGGAGGGGGTTTATATTCTCCATTTCAAAGACAAGCTTCTGCCTTTATTGGCAGACACCTGTCCTTCAAACCAAGACAACTACAAACCTGGATGCATCCCTAGAATTATTTGTGTCAACTTGGCCTTATTATTGGCAGAGACAGAGTCTGTCCTGGTTGTACTTTTCATTCTCTACTTGGAATAAGGACCCCAAGGAAAAGCAAAGGAAAAATTATTGCCTTTTCTTCAGGCATTAAAGTAATAATGATATTTTTTCTGTAAGATGCTGTTGAGCATCTTGCTGACTGAAGTGAGAGCATTTAGAGATAAAAGTGTGATGTACCACTTCTGCCTTGCCAGGGCAATAACAGATCAAACCTCTGCAAATCACAAACACAAAGAAAGGTTTTGCAGAGCAATCTATGGCAGGGACTGCAGGAGGGCTTAGCCTGCTGTGCATATCAAAGTTTCCCTGGTTATGCCTTGTCTCAGTTGCAGCTTTAAGAAATTCCTGAGGAAGGGCCTCTGCCTTCCTTAATAGGAAGTTGTACCACTTTTAAAACTGCATTTGTATCTCTCACACAGTGAGAGCTCTCGTCACATGGAAGCCATCAAATCAAAACACTGACATGGCAAGAGAATAAGCCGAGATAATGAAATGAGAAATTAAGAGCATGAAAAGCAAATGCTGTAGAAAAGCTGACACTTCATAATACTCCTCCTGAACACTTGCCTGTATTTCAAAGTCAACCGATAAGAAATTATTTGCTTTTCTTATATAACAGAAATAGATAAAGGATTCCGTTTGGATAGGAGAAGATTCCACTAGGCTGCAATTTACGTATGAATGCTCAATATTTAAAGGAATTGCTTCTTTCACTTTGTCAACTGGCATAAATGTATGCTAAAGAGGGATTCATTAGAAAAAGCCATGCAATGCATGAGCTCAGCTCCAATAATCCTGATCTTGCCAGGCAGGTGTTTTGCATCCTATTAGGATATGGCACATGGAGCTGCCAAGCAGGAGGCTTGCCACATGGGTTCTGATGTTCTTTTCTGGAAACAGAGTAAGGGGATCTCACCTCTCTCCTTTAAAACAAAACACCATTTACTGTCTGTGTGCTCATAGTGGAGATAATCCCATGTGTTATCCAGAGGGAAATAAATGCCTTCAGTGTGTGCCCCTGAGAATAAGGTGAGCTGTGGGCTCCTCTCCTGCGCTCTGACCTTCTCTGGCACAGAGGGACTCTGCCATGCTGGGTCTGCCTGCAGAGGTGGGACATCACAGACCTGCACTTTGTCATGGTTGGATTGCATCAAATCTGCACCTGGGAGCAGCACCTCCACCCTGAGCTTGCCATGCCAAACACACTTACTGACCTGCTGTCCTTGTTTAGCCCAGCTCAGGGTTTGTACTGTGCTGCACAAATGCCCCTCCCAGTATCCTGGCTGTAAATCAATGATAATTCTTCCTTATCTTGCTAGGGAACTGTTAAAAAAATTCGATATTTCCTGTAATGTCTCCTGTGCTAATCTGCTTGTCATATGCTTTCCCATGGTTGCTTTGATATAACAATTAACCCATTTTAAATGTCTGAATGAATATTCCCCCAAAACAAGTTTATTTTGAAGGGATGTAGGAGTGAGTGAAACTCAAAACCAAAGGTCGCAGCTACTTTTCTTCCAGGAACAACAGCAAGAGAGATTGTATGCTGTCCAAGTTGGTTAACCCAAAGACCCAAGAACTTTTCCCTTCCTCTTTTCCTCATGTCCTTGCTTTCACGAGTGAAGTTTATCATTCATGCTTGCTTGGGGTTTGATCTGCTACATCCCTTGACAGTAGAAACACAAGAATTTCCATCAAAACTCCGTTTAAAATTTCCAGCCGTTCAAGGCAGCTGGAACTCAAGCTGTGGGATTTGAAGTACAAAAATATACACATAAATATATAAGTTATCATATTACTTATTTGTTTTGCATTTTCTTCTATATTTAGCACACATACTGCACTGCCAGGTAAAGAATAATTATGTTCATTTTTTGGCTGCTTTCTTCTATGTTTAGCACAGACACTGGCTTGCCAGCTAAAGTATAATGCCATTCTCATTACCCAACCTCAACTGCAAGCCACCCTGAAAAAGACAAAGCATTTATTTGCCTACATCCCCTGAACATTACACATAAAGAATCCTGACCAGACCACTGGGGTCTTTTAAATTTGCTTTTCTTTTTTTTTTTTCGTTTAGTTTTCATGGGGTTTTGTTGTTGGTGGTGGTGGTGTGTGGGGTTTGAGTTTTTTTGTTGGTGGTTTTTTATTATTCCATACTTGCTTGCCAGCTTTGGAAGCTGAAGATAATGACAAGGCATAAAACTTCCCATCTACTCCAAAGCTTAATGTTCTTCTTCAATGGTTCAGTACATTTGGAGTTGGTTAACAGGGAGAGAGGGAGGCTGAAAGGGTGCCTTGCATGTTGGTGTATATTTTTCATGACTTCACAGCATTTCCCGGAGTTGTTCTCCAAGGCATCTGAGTGCTTGTTTACCAAGAGGCAGCTGTCCCCCATTGTAAAAGAAAATCAAGAGAGAGAGACCACTTAAAATTCATTCATTTCTAACAGAAAGGACACAAACAAAGGATAGAAAGAATCTGTATCCTGTTGGTACATGCTTGCAAATAAAGAGCCACTGTTCAGAAATACCTGAAAAGTGGGTACATTGCTTGAGAAAGTCAAGTAGGTGTGCTACAAATCTGAGTTGTTTATGCACTATATTAATATCAAGAATTCAGTAGCAAAGCAGATAGGATGGGATTTTTAAAGGTAGTATTTTTACAAGGACCACATGCAAAAAGTCCCAGTTACCAATAAGTAATATTCACGTCTGTTGTTATGCATTCAAGTGGGCTGCAGGATAAATGAGGATAAGAAGACTATTTTGAATGCTGCTGCCAGCTTAATATATAAAAGTTTCCCAAGATGAGGTGTCCCCTTGGTTTAACTATTCCTGAGCAAAATATTGAGCTCTCCCTTCCAGTTTGAGAAGCTGCAAATAACCTGTGTACACTTGGAGTGCTGCAAACAGGAGGAATTAAAAATAAACATAATGATCTAGAGATGTTGGAGTAGGTTCAACATTTCAAGCAATTATTACATTGGAAAAAAATCTTGAAATTATTTAGTTATTTGATATTTAATTTTTAACCTGAGTTTCTATCTCAGTATTTCATATTCTTTTTTTTTTTTTTCCCTCTTGCCATCATGTCTCTCTCTTTATTATCTGGATGTCATGCTTTGCACTGAGCTGGGAAGTGAAAAAGCTGCATTTGAGGGACCTTTCCTGACATGTGTGCTTGCAGCTGATGAAGATTTTTTAGGAATACTATTTCCCCTCATTCATTCTCTCTCACAGCTAGATACAATATCACTTTCCAGCTCTCAATCTTCAGCAGAAGTAGCATCTCTTTGAATTTCTGATGGCTGTCAGCTTCATGTAGATGCTGAGAAGATGAACATTGGGAAGTCAATGAGAGAATCATTTAAGGTCTTAAAAATAAGAGACATGCTAGTGTCAGGAAGTAATTTGTTTTCTCAAAGCATAATAAACCTGCAGGATAAACTTTCATCTCCAGCGATCACAGCAAGGTGGTGGTGGTGATATCTAAGAATAGGCAAGCAGATTTCAGTGTACAGAATTGCTGGAAAAGCTAAATAAAAAGAAAGACCATTGAGGCCAAACAACAGGCAGATTTCACTCAGCTGCAAAGGCAGCAGCAGCTTTGACATGTGCAAGCGGAGCTAAAGCTGAATATTTATGTGTGATTCGCTGCATCTTTCTGCTTTGCAAAAGCCATGGCTGGACTCTTAAGAGAGGCCTATGTGTACCATAAAGGCCTCTGTGTGCATTTCTAAGATGTTTCAGGCAAAATACCAATTCATCAGCCCTGAAGTGTTTCCTCTAAATCTTGTTAGGCTTGATGAACTTAGCTGAATTCAAGACAGGGTTTCCATGGAAACTTCTCAGTTTTATTTTTCATCACTGCTGAGGAGCACAGCAGAGGCAAATCAGCCACGTGGTTGAACCAAGGGCTCTTTCCCAGCATCATGGGATGGTTTGGGTTGGAAGGCACTTTTAAAGACCATCTTTGAAACCCTCTAGATTTCAAACAACTTCCACTGGAACAGGTTGCTCCAAGCCCCATCCAACCCGGCCTTGAACTCCTGCAGGGTAAGGCATCCAAAAATTCTCTGGGCAAACTCTTCCAGTGTCTCATCATCCTCATGGGGGAGAATTTCTTCCTAATATCTCATCTAAACCTGCCCTCTGTCAGCTTTAACATTTTTGACCCTTATCCTTGTCTTTACCAGCCTTGTTAAAAAGTCTCTTTATCAAAAATTCTTTTTCTTTGGGATGATACCATCCCTCATGGATGGTCTTGGGATGGAGAAACTAACTTTTTCTGAGGCATTGAGCTGTTGCAAAGTGTTGGGAAGGTATTTTTACTGAGTACAAGTATAGGTATAGGAGTCAGGTAATAATTGTGGACTTAAAACAAAGTGAAAAATTGTAGTCCCAGACCTTTGAATCCATAAACTTTACTGAGACATCTAAAATTTCACTTAGGTCATCCAGTACATGCAGTGATGTCCTGCTCTCATCCGAATTTCCACAAGATTGATTTTCCCAAGCAGTGTTTGTCCTGGTGACTTTTATCAGTATTGAGCTTCCCAAATGAAAGCACAGACCCTGAAAATAATGAAAAAAAAAATAGTGATTATAGGTCAACTACATTTACAAGTTTGTTCTTATTCTATGTATGTTTTGAAAAACCAAATATCTCATTTTTTTAAAGGCTGTAATTGTTTTACTTATTGATAGTCAACTTCTCAGTTTTTAGTTGGACTGTACTATGTTAAGGAGATTACTGCTGGCTGACATTTTCACACAGTAAAATCACTGATTTATGGATAAAATATAGGGAAAAAATAGGATTCTGAGGACTTTCTTCTACCTGAGGGATCACTCCATGAAATGAAGAGAGGGTTAAAGGAAATTAGCAAATCACAGGGAAAATTGTTTTGTGATAGGACCAGTGAGGGTTTGCAGAGCATTTTTTGAGGTAGTTGTCACACACAAATGACACACCATCAGACTTTAGGGACACTCATAATAATCTGATAGGGACACTGCATATGTGTGTGAAATGGACTAGAAAGTAGAAATGTGTTGAGACTAAATCCATTGAGAGGCATTTTTTTTCCTGGGAATTTTGGCTCAAAGGATAACCTGTAAAGAAAATTATTACAATACACAAGTAAGGTCCTGGAGTCTATACAGAGTAAAAATAAAATTCCATGGTAGAAATGTATTTCAACTTCCTCAGGAGAATTCTTCCTATATAGTTTTTCATTCCCTCTCTGGATCTTTATTTGATGAAAAACTTTGAAGAATCTCTACCTTTGACTCCAACAAAGCAAAAAACCCAGAATCTGCAGGGACAGAACAGTTCTGAAAAAACGTTAAATTTTTGTGTCAAAGACAATAATTAGATTAAGATGTCTGATCTGAAGAAATGCAAGTCAATAAAGATTGCCCCAAATATTTCTGTGCTTAATTCTCCTCATCTTCAGTGTGAAGATAAAGAGCTAATATCACATTTTATTCATCAGTTTTTAATGTGCTTTAAAATCTATTAGATTATGAAATTTACATCTACATATATTTCATATATATTTATTTTTCCTCATCAACTTACAGACATTTCATAGCTTCAGTAGAATTGTGTCTACTTTGGATTTCTTTCTGATATTGTACAAAACTCTATTACAATTAAATTTGCACAAAAAAGATATTGAGGATGAGATTACATTGATTTCCTTTTTTCATCCAATCTAACCTGGGTACCTCTCTAAGGAACATGGACATCCAAGGATCCTCAGGAGTCAGTGAAAGCAAATATTTCCAGTGGATTACAATGTCTGTCTACTGCCCTAATCACAGACCAGGAGCTGACCCTGCCTCTGTTAGGCAGGGTGATTTCAGGATATACTTTAAAGGATCAACAGTGTTTGATGATATGTTATTCCACGTGGAAACTCTAATCAGATTGTGTAAGTCACCCCAAAACTCACAACAGTCTATTTCCCATGTCATTCTTATGCTCCACTGGAAACTGAATGACAATACCATTGTTCTTAATTGCAAATTAATACAGTAAAATAAACCCATGAGCATTTCTTGAACTATTTTGCCTGCAAGAAGCAATGCCAGCAACTGGCAAGGGAATGTTGATAATTCTATTGATGTACTTTAAAATTGCATGTTGGAAGGATTCTATTCATCTTCTGAAAAAGAAGGGGACATGTTTTTGGATATAAAAAATAGACAATCTGACTTAGGAAGTTCATTTTGTTATTGGAAATGCTGCACTCAGCAGCATAGAGAACCATTATTGGAGCAATGGGGATTTGTGAGAATTCATTTTTCCACTGAAGCTGCCATATATTATCTCTTGATCCAGTTCGCTGTTAAGACCCATAAACTGTTGGTTTGGCAAAGCTAAAAAGCTGTTGTATGTCAGTGGGACGGAAGGAGAAGCGAAACGTGGGTCAAGAAAATCTGAGTTTCACAAGATGTGAGGGTGGTGAGGCCCTGGCACAGGGTGCCCAGAGAAGCTGTGGCTGCCCCATCCCTGGAAGTGTCCAAGGCCAGGTTGGAGCAGCCTGGGATCGTGGCAGGGGGTGGGATGAGATGATTTTTAAGGTTCCTTCTATCCCAAACCAGCCTGGGATTCTATTTTGGCTCGCAGCTCCCAACAGAGTCACTTACCCATCACAAAACTTTGCATACAGAGATGGATTTGGTGACACACATTCACCCTTAGCTTCTCCACAAATCATCTCACCCCTGATGCATTCAAAATATTTTGACTCTTGGAGCAAAATTTGATGGGATTTGCCAGATCCTCTTTCAGTAAAAGTCAGCATTAACTGCAAGTATTTCTGCAGCAAATCAGTGTGACCAGCACAAGCTCAATTCCCTGAAAAATGTGTTCCCAGGAAGCCCAAGGAGCTCACATGCTCCTATCTGAACACAAAAACCAAATCAAAGCCTGTTTTAATATTGAAATGATGTCATCTGGGCTCATCCCTGTGCATTTGTTCCTCAGGACAGGAGTGTGTGCGTGCCCTGAGAGCAGCTCTTTCATCTGCAGTGCTCTCCCTCTACCCAGGCAGAGCACAGGATGCCTCCACAGGGCAAATTATCATTTCATCTCTGCTGCCACTCTGGAACTCTGGCTGGAGGTGCTGCTTTCTTCCTCCTGCCTGCAAAGACAACCTGAGTGATGAGTGCAGAGTTGAATTGGACGAGCTGCATCCCATCCCAGGTTATGGACTCGTGTTTTGCAGCTCTTTAGCAAATTTAGCAGGCAAGGGACACACAGAAATCAGGCAAGGAGGAGAGTCAGGGCTCATCCTTTCATGGGACCTGCTGAGGGTCACACGAGGAGGGGACACAGTTCTCACCCTGGCTGATCCTGCACAGGTCACTGCCTCTCCATGGCCCTTCTCTATCTGCAGAGTGGAGAGGATGCTCCCAACCTCCTCTGCCAATTCCTTTTCACCCTACTGATGAAAAGAACCCCAATCCTAACACAGATGTTGCTTCTCACTCACTAAGGGCATTTAAAAATGCTTCTTTTAAACCATGACAATAAAAATCTGTGATATTCCCTGAGCTGAGCACGGTAAAAACAGATCCCACAGACATGATGTATTAAAAAAAAAGAACTGCAGGGAGGAAATCTAAACCCAGCTAACCTTTTCTATGTAACATTTCAGGGCTGCTCGACACAAAATGCTTCACTGAAACAAGGCTAGGAAACACTGAACACATATTGCAGCTAAAAATTTGGCATTCTTTGTGGGTAAAAGAGCTTTAGAAAATGTTATCCACACTATCCTCAGCCACTTCCAAAGCCAGGCACACTGAAAATCAGGGAATTCTTTGCTAGCCAAGCCCCAAGACTGTAGCTTTATGTGTTTCTTACTTGAGTGACGTTATTCTGGTGTGCATGGAGCAGGTGGTTGGACTGGTTCTCAGCAGCACTCAAACAATGCCCCGTGTCAATCACAGTCAAGGGCATTTTCCCAGGAGGAAAGCAGGGGAAAGGTGAGGTTGGATTTTCCTGCAGCACAAGGGGCTCAGGGTTGGGAGGTGAGAACAGCCCTTGGATGGGGCCAGTTCAGGCTGGCACTTCTCTTCAAACACTGGGCTGGGGCACCTCTGCCACCTTCCAGGGCACTGGGAGGGAGCTGGCACTCCAAGGGAATGGCATTAACCCCTTCAGCTCTGCGTGTAGGGACCCACAGCGCCCAAACCTCCTCCCTCCCCGAGTGCCAGGAGCTGTTCCATGGTGATTCCTGCACGAGTTGGAGCTCCCAGCCAAAATGTTTGGCCTGGCAGAGGCAGGGGAGGATTTCCCTGTGAATTTTTTGCTCTCACTCTCATTTCTCCAGCCCTTTCTCCACATCCCCATTTTACCTTTGAGCTCTGCTGTCCCACCCCAGTCTGTGGCACCTGAGCCAGGTTCAGCTGGGTTAAAGGATGCTCTGGCACCTTTGGATGCCCTGGCAGCCACCATGGAGATGTGCCCAGCCCCTCCGTGGCTTGGACAAACATGAAACACGTTTTTCTTGACCCCAAGTATTTTCTGCAGCAGGCAGAGTGCAAGTGCAGGGAGGATTTCACACTGGGCTGTGCAACAAACCCATGTGATCCTCAAATTCCAGGGAAAATGCTGTTTGCAAGCTCAGGTCACAGCCCAGTTGTGCAACACCTTGAACTATTTCAAGGTCATTTTCTCTGACCCCTGGAGCCTTCCCTGAATTTTGCTGAAGAGCACAAACGTGACCATTACTAATTTCAAGAGGATAGAATTTCTAGAGTTTCTAGAGGATGGAGTTTCAGGAGGAAATACAAATGAAAAATAAAATCCAGATTGTCTGAAATACCTTCTCAGAAGGTACCAGGGGCTGAGTGGAGAATGTTTTCCTTCCTTTCCTTGGAAGCAGCCAACAGAAATTCCACTGTGAGGATAATGCTTGGAAATGAGAAAAATAAATAATAATAATAAAAAAAGGAAAATTAAAGAAAAGGGGGAAACAGCCTTCTCTTGAAATGCTTCCATAGATGCCTTCCAGGAGCAGCTCCACAGAATCCACCCACTTTTCTGGGAATGCAAAACCACAAAAATAACTTTAAAGCAGTCATTCCTAAACGTGGCTCACTTCCTTCTCCCACTGAAACCCACCGTTCCCAGCACCCTTTTCAAGCCCTGGAATTTTAACTTTGCCTCCTCCTGCAGAGCTGGCAGTGCCAGGGCTGGGGCTGGCAGAGCCACGAGCCACCCCTGGGCCAGTCCCAGCCCCTGCAAGCCCTGACTAAAGCCCTGCCTGGCTCTGCCAGCAGCTGTTGCAAGCTGTGAGCCAGGATTTTGGCATTCCCAGCTGAAACCCTGGGCACCTGTGGCCAGACCAAGTGACAAGTTCAGCAGGGTGACACGGCAGGACAGCTCAGGGTGGCAGGGGATGCTGCTGGGGTGACCCACATCCAACCCACTGAGTCAGGATTAATCCCTTTCCAGGTCATGCAGCTGGTAAACATCTGGCTCTGGCACCTCAGCCACTTCCAGGAGGAATTATCCTGCCAGTCTCGTCCTGCTGAAGCACTTGCCAATTGTTTGTGCAGCCACATTGCTGTACTGACCTGCTTTCCATCACAAAAACACCCCCAAAAAACCACAGAACTGAGATTTCCTAACCAAATCCTTGCCAAATAACTCTGTTTGGTTTAATAGTTTTGCCAAATGCAGCCATATTGCTGCACAATGCCACTGAGCTGCTTCCCATCTCAAAAACACCCCCAAAAAACCACAGAACTGAGATTTCCTAACTAAACCCTTGCCAAATAAAACTCAGTTTGGTTCAATTGTTTTACCAGTCATTTTGCCAATTCTTTGTGCAGTCACATTTCTGCACTGTTCTGCTTCCCATCACAAAAACACCCCCAAAAAGCCACAGAACTGAGATTTTCTAACCAAATTATTGCCAAATAAAGCTCACTTTGGTTCAATAGTTTTGCCAAATGCAGCGACATTGCTGCACTGACCTGCTTCCCATCACAAAATCACCCCCAAAAAAACCACAGAATTGAGATTTCCTAACTAAATCCATTCCAAATAAAGCTGAGATTGGTTCAATTGTTTTACCAATAGCTTTGCCAATTTTTTGTGCAGCCACATTGCTGCACAATGCCCCTGACCTGTTTTCCATCTCAAAAACACTCCCAAAAAAGCCATAGAACTGAGATTTCCTAACCAAATCCTTGCCAAATAACACCCAGTCTGGCTCCACATGAAATTAGGAAGTCATTCTTGCTCACTCAAAGTGATTTTTGGTGAAAAATGGATGTGGCTCTTCCAGAGCCTGGACATGGACAATTTGCTGAGCACCAGCAGCTGTTTCTAGACAGCACCAAGGGCCTGGGGCAGCCTGGGGCAGGGGAGCTGTCCCTGAACGTTCCAGGGACAATGGGATCAGCTTTAGGGTCCCTTGAACCCCAGGGATCCCAGGATTCTGTGATGCTGGGATGGCTCAGGACACATCCCACATACCAGGGCTTTTACAGGCCTGGCCACTTCCTCCCCTGGGTTTGCAGAGGTGTTTTGGGGTCAACACACCCCTAAAAAAAAAAACATTTTCTCTTCCTGTGTGTCCAGACTGAGCTGCACAGAAGCTCAAACTCACATCCTTCTTTTACCCATCCCATTTTCCTGATTGCATCCCAAAGAATTCCTGCCTCTGCCACTCTCCAGGCTGTGGTGCTTCTCAGGAATGAGGCTGGGTGTGTTCTGGAGCAGCAGATTCTGACTGCAAACCACAGCCTGGCTCCCTGAGCTCCTTATCCTGCACATCACATCTATTTTAAAAAGAATTTTTTTTTTTTTCACCTAAAAATGATCAAAGCATCAAGACAGCAGCTATTTGAAAGTCTGGAATTTACAAATTCTTAGAAATCATGAAATGTTGGGAATATCACCATATTTAAAGAAAGAAGTTCTGTGTTTTTGCACCAATTTCCAGTCCTGGCTCTTCCTGACAGCCCCAGGAAGTTACAAGGAGGAAAATCAATTTTCTTTGCTCTTCTTTCAACCAATATGAATCCAGTAATGGTTCATATTTAGGAGTCTGAGGAAGCAGGAAGATAAAATATTAAGAAGTTTAAGTCCTAGATGCTGTGACTTCCTTGTGATTTGTTTTTTCTTCCTCACAGACAGAAAACATCGATAGAAAATTGATTCTCAGTGATATTCCCTCTAACAGGAACTGTGCAAATTCTGATTTTTGAACTCTCTTTGGGCTGGCAGCAGCGAGCTCAGCACACTCTGATCTATAAATTCAAGACAGCCATGGCTTTTTGATGGCCCACATGAAAATGACTGGAATGAGCAGCTTCCCACACCAAAAAATGACCAATATTGCTGTAAAACCCCAAAACCCTCAGCAAACAAGGGCTAGAGATGCAGAACCAGTCATTCCCCCCAGGATCCACCACTCTTCTTCAGGTGCTGGGAAGAAACAAAGGACATGTGGAAATATATGGACATGAAATGCTGAATTCCAGCTGTGCCAGCACTTGTGGGTGTTCAGAACCCTCCTCAGCTCAACAGGCTGAGGGAGAGGCCAAATCCTTCTGGAAAATCAAAACCTTGCCCCAAAATGACCCAAAGCTGTGGTGGCTGTGCCAGGTCTGCAGGGACACCAAGCCACCATGGCATTTACAGTGAGGTTATAACACAGCTCAGCATGTCAAATGCCAGCCTGAAAGATGGGAATGAATCCCTTTGCTCCTCAGCAATCCCTACTCCTCTTTGTTCAACAAGAATGGAGGAATTAGGAGGGAGAAAAGCAGAGAAATTGAGGTTTGCACGAGCTCCATGGAAAGCAGAATGTTCAAAGCTCAGACAAGGAGTGGTTTACAGGCAATGCCTAAATTACCACTGTCCAAATACCACTTAAGCTTTGTCTTAATTTGGCTCCTGGGAGGTTTTTACAGGTGCTTGGATCGTTACTTGTGGCCTCTGAATTACGGTTTAACATCTTTGCGTTAAATTAAGGAGAAAAACGGGCGGGATTTAGCACTCAGCACTTGGAGGGAAGGGTGGGGTTCTGCTCTCCACTGAGCAGAAAAACAAGGAACCCTCAGAACTTCTCTCCTGGGTAGTGGATGCACCCAGGATAAATTCTTGTCTTCCACTTGTCTGACTCTGGAGAGCTCAGGGTCAGTTTGATCCTTGGCCTTGAGGGAAGGAATGAACAAACAAACCCCAAACAAAACCAAACAAATCCTTTCTTGTAGAATCACAGAACCCCAGGGTGGTTTGGGTTGGAAGGAACCTTCAATCCCATCCAGTGCCACCCCTGCCATGGCAGGGACACCTCCCACTGTCCCAGACTGCTCCAAACCCCAATGTCCAGCCTGGCCTTGGACACTTCCAGGGATCCAGGGGCAACCACAGCTGCTCTGGGCACCCTGTGCCACCCTCAAAGGGAAGAATTTCTTCCCAATATCCCATCCGAACCTTCTCTCTTTCAGTTTGAAGCCACTCCCCCGTGTCCTGTCACCCCAGACCATTGCAGGAATCCTCCTGCGGGCTCACATCATGCACAGGAATGTCACAGTGATGTCACCCCCGGTCTCTTCTGCAGAAAGGCTGAATAATTCTCATTTTCTCATCATCCTGGAGCCTCCTCTGGCTCCCCCGCATCCCTCCTGCGCTGGGGCAGCAGTGCAGGGAGGTGGCAGAGATGTGCTGGGACACCAAGGCAGAGTCGCGCTCGTTTCTGGGGAATTTGGGGAATTTTTGGGGAATTTTTTTGGGAATCACCGTGGGAATCGCTGAGCGCAGGGAGTCCTGCGCCCTCTGCTGGCCAGCCCGGGAATTGCAGCCAGCGCGCACCACTCCGGCGAAAAGCAAATTTACACAAATCTGAGAAAATTTACACAAATCTGAGCAAATTTAAGCAAACTTTAGGAAAATTTGGCATCGATTTACCGCCGTCTCTGCGCCTCCAGGTTCTTCCACCGCTCATGCAAGTCCTGCTTCACCCAAGACACGTAAACAACACAGCAAAGCTCATCAGGCAGAGGCAGCGCATTCCCCTTACCCCAAAATGCTTCACAAACATTCACACTTCTGAAACCTGAAGGAATTTGACAATCTGAGCACTGGAATTAGCCCCTGTGCATTAAGAAATGTGGCCTCTCTGTGCTAAATAACATCCAAACACTCTCTTGGCTGTCTTTTTATCATATAGGATCCAAATAGGCCTTAATTCCAGGGAATAAATGTGAGACACAATAATCCAGAAGGGCCACTTTATTTTTCTAGGCTGATCTTTAGGAACTAGAACAGTGCAAAAACTCGTTCTGCCCCTCAGCAGGGCCCAGCTGTGCCTGTCGTGCCACACCAGGAGCACACGTGACAATCCCAGCCCTCAGCTATGTTCCTCTCAGGACATGCCACGTCTTGCCAAGCAGGATTTGGTTGTGGAGCAGCCCTTGCCCAAAAATTGGGTTCACATCTGGGTTCTGTTCCTGGGACCTTTTCAGCACAGCCAGGTGACAAAACACAAATTGTGTCGTGACAAGTGACGGATTCCAGCTGTCCAGGCACCTTGTGCTGGCTCATGAAAAACAAGAGATTTATCTTTTTTACAGTGCTCCTCATCCCTGCTTTGTAACCAGCTGAAAAAAGTCCTTCAGCTGACAGACTTAATGGAATTTTGGCCACAGAACTTAAACATCAAATTTGCCCTTTGAACTTGGCAGCTCCACACAGGGGCTTTGCCAGCAGCAAATTCTCTGTAAATCCTGAGCTGTGGAACTGTCCACAGAGACTTTCCCAGCTTGGTTCCTTGGCCACAGAGCTCATCCTTCAGCAGGCAGAGGTGTCAGGGTAAACATCCCGTGTGCAGTGTGCAGCAGGGTTACCTGCTGCTCTGTTGCCAAACAATTCTCTCATTTGCATTTCTAACATTCGTCCCCAGGCAAAAGTCATCGAGGTTTGTAGAAGGCAAATACAAAAACTGCCCAAATGACCCAGATAAATGTCCTGAATCACAAACCATTGCTGAAAAGCACACGGTGGTTGCTTTGGTGGAGCTGTGAAGTGTAGGATCCACATCCTTGTTTCCCATCCAGCTCTGGGTAAGAGATCTCAGTGCCCAGTTCAAACCTGGAAAAGGGTGACATGTGCTGGGTTTCACAGTTTGCAGCCCACTGCTTTTACCCACAGAGCTGGTGTCATGTGGGCACATCCCTGGAAGGCATTTCCCCACCTCCAAGGCTGTTTCCCATCTCAAATCTCCCAAATTCCAGCCTGAGCAGTCCAGCTGGATGTCAAATGTGCTCACATTGCCTCTCCATCACCCTGCCCTGGATCATTTCCAGAACAGAGAGGAGGATCTCAGTTTAGAGAGTGATACAAAGCTAATTTTTGTCCCATTTCTGTCTTCCAGCAAGCTCTTGTCCTCAGGGATGCCGAGAAGAAGGAGCTGCCAGCAGACCAGCTGGTGGTTGGGGACATTGTGGAGATCAAGGGTGGGGACAGGATCCCTGCAGACATTCGCCTCATCTTCACTCAGGGCTGCAAGGTAAACAGGGCTTGGAAGAGAAAAGGAAAGAGGGAAAACGGAGTTTGGAGTGGTTTATTACATAGAAAGAATTTCTACACATAACCAATATGAGTTATTAGAGCTTTGATTGGACAAAATTAATGAAGTAAGAGAGCAGAAGCCTGAATGTGATGCTGAGCTCCTCTAGGACTGACACCTCCCTCCCTGAACACTCAAAAACCCATGCCATGTTCTGGCTCTGCTCTTTGCCAGGACAGGGCAGATGCACCAATACAAATTTGAGACTTTCCACTGGAGGCAGATCCTCAAAATTGTGAGGCTTCCTCAGGCTGCTGCTGAAAATGCCATTGACAGACACACAGCATTGGCTGAAGTGAATTCCCACAGAAAAGGTTCTGTCAGGGACAGCAGCAGCTCAGAGAAGAGGCACTGAGAGATGTTGATGTCACTGTCTATGGAAGAAGCCACCTCACCTCCCGGGCTGGACAGCACTGTGTACTGCTGACTTTAATCTGGGCACGTCTCCCTTTCATTAAAGGTGGACAATTCTTCACTCACAGGGGAGTCAGAGCCACAGTCCCGCTCCTGTGACTTCACCCACGAGAACCCCCTGGAGACCAGGAACATCGCCTTCTACTCCACCACCTGTGTGGAAGGTGAGCTGACCCTGAACCTGGGCATGGAAATCCCATTTTATCCTCTTTATCTGTTTCTCTGCTGGCTCCAGCCACCTTTATCATCCTGTGTGCACACCTTTACATCCTTTTATCTTTTTTTCCTAGCTAGTCTTTGACCTCTATTCACTAACTTCAGGGGAACGGAATATTTCTAGTTTTTATTATTTACCAGAGTACAGAGAGAAGGGCCCCCCAAAAGGCACTTTGTTTGGTCCTGCTAACTCATTTGAACAATTCTGCTTCGAGAAACTTCAGAGAGGTTTAATTGCTCACAGGAATAGCAGATAAAATGAGCAGATAAAAGTGTGATAAAAGTGTGGGGGTGGTCACGCTTGGCATTTCCTCCAACACACAGGATGGTTATGGCTGCACCGATGAATTGATCTGGATTTGAATTGACTGGTAGATACCTGTTGGAATGCCAGGCTGCAGCTGTCCCCGAGTGTCTGTGTGCCCCGGAGGTGACAGTTTTTGTCCCTGCAGGCACTGCCACCGGCATTGTCATCAACACCGGGGACCGCACCATCATCGGCCGCATCGCCTCCCTGGCCTCGGGCGTGGGCAACGAGAAGACGCCCATCGCCATCGAGATTGAGCACTTCGTGTACCTGGTGGCAGGGGTGGCCATCTCCATCGGCGTCCTCTTCTTCATCATCTCCGTCTCCATGCGCTACAAGATCCTGGACTCCATCATCTTCCTCATCGGTATCATCGTGGCGAACGTGCCCGAGGGGCTGCTGGCCACGGTGACGGTGAGTCTGGGCTGGGATTCTCTGCTTGGGCTGGTTTGGAGAGGGGTGGGGGTTCTTGTTCCAAGGAGAAACCCTTCATTTGGGAATTCTGGTGTAACTGAGTCATTCTTCTCAAACCCAGTTTGGGTTTAAGTTCAAGTGCTGCTCAGTGGCTGCTGATGCAATGACGTGACTCATTTTCTCACCACTCATTCCCACTTGGAAATGGGGACATTGTACCCTGAAAGTCACATGAAAACTCCACTTACTTCCACATGTCCAACACTGAAACCCCTTCCACAAATCCAGTCCCTGAAATCCCTGTCCAACACTGAAATTTGGGAATTCTGGTGTAACTGAGTCATTCATCTCAAACCCAGTTTGGGTTTAAGTTCAAGTGCTGCTCAGTGGCTGCCAATGTAATGATGTGACTTATTTTCCCACCACTCATTCCCACTTGGAAATGGGGACATTGTACCTGGAAAGTCACATGAAAACTCCACTTATTACCACATATCTAACACTGAAATCCCTGCCTGAGGAGCAGCACACCTGCTAAGCACTGCTGGCAAACAATGAAGGGAATCATTGCAGGATGCATAGAGCTCCCTGCCCACTGCAGGTTCTTCCATCTCAAACAGCCTTTTGTTTAGAAATAAGACATCTTAGAATTATTTTCTAAGAAATAATAGAATTATTAAAATGATAGAATTATTAAAATGATAGAATTATTTTCTCTTAAAAATAAGACATCCTTGTTTCTATCAGCAGCAAATCTACCTGTGCTAGTTACGGCCAAACCTCAGATTCTAAATTAAAGCAGGGAGAAAAAACACACGGCAGCCAACAAAAATGAGAAATTTAAAATATTCTCTTAAAAAAATCCAACCAAGCAAACAACAAAGCCCAGAAAAGATCTCTCAGGAGAATGCAATCTCAGTGTAGCCACACCTTGGTGAGAGCTGGACCCTTTCCCTCCTGCAGGTGAGCCTGTCCCTCACGGCCAAGCGCATGGCCAAGAAGAACTGTTTGGTGAAGAACCTGGAGGCCGTGGAAACCCTCGGCTCCACCTCCATCATCTGCTCTGACAAGACAGGAACCCTCACCCAGAACAGGATGACTGTTGCCCACCTCTGGTTTGACAACCAGATCTACTCAGCCGACACCAGTGAAGATCAGACAAGTAAATGGGAAAATGGGGGTGTGGGAAGGGGCAGATCCTTGGAGCAATGTAAACTTTTGATGGCTAAATCAGACATATCTTCCTTCTACACATGGAAGTCCCTCCTTAGCCATGCGGAGATGTGGAAAAAATAGAATTAATATTTGAATTCCTCACAGGAAGTAAACCTGGAGGAGGTTTTACTCCATAGCCTTTTGCCAAAAGTACATACAGTAGGGAACTAAGCAGAGAAGCATCACCCAAACCCCTTTGCCAGCAATGCTAGAGGGAAAATTTGTATCAATATTTTTTTCTATAAAAGAAGCTGTCAAAATAATAATTTTTTTCTGCAAATAATTCAGTTTTTTCACTCTTAAGCTTTCACTTGTCTCATGCAATGTGCTAAAAGATGCAATGTGTGCTTTGCTTCTCTCAGCCCAGCCCTTTGATCAAAGTTCCCCCTCATGGACAGCGTTATCAAAAATTGTCACTCTCTGCAACCGGGCGGAATTCCGACCAGGACAGGAAAATCTCCCCATCATGAAGGTACTGCTGACTCCACATCAGCTTAGTTCCCTTCCTCTGAAAAAGCAATTTTCTCTGTCTTTAACAATCTCCATTTCCTGTGCCAGCCCTCTAAGTTCCTACTGGCCGTGGTTTTATTGCTGTACGCTCACACAAAATTTAACACAGGATAAAAAACCCGCACAGCCAAGAGCACAGAAATGCAGATTATCCTGAATTGGAAGAGATCCACAATCCCAACCCCTGGCTCTGCACAGGACAGCCTCAAGAATCCCTGTGCCTGAGAGCATTGTCCAAACCCAACTGTGCTGCCCGGAAAAAGGCAGCACAAGTAGCAGGAATAGTAATTACTGCACTGTTAATTTATTATAGCAAAGGTAAACATGCCTTAATTGATGTCTTTCCACATGACTGCTTGAAGGTAGTAAATTCTACTGACTGAGCTAGCAGGACAAATCTGCCGCTTACTCATCAATGCCATCCTCAAATTAATTTGGGTTTGTGCCTCAACTCACCTGTAGTGACCTAAGTGTGACCCTAAATCTGCTTTACAGCAGCAAATGCTCTTTGCTGTGCTCAGTTCTAACTCCAAGAGCAAAGCAGACATCCCCAAATTTTATTTTAATATTTTTCCAGAGTTACTTGAACATAAAAATGTCGATTCCTTGTTGCTGAAGTGTGCAGCATATCATGGAATTGTGGAAACGCAAAAATAAAATGTTTTCTACCTTTGTGCCCACAGAGGGTGGTGGTTGGAGATGCCTCTGAAACAGCTCTGCTGAAATTCTCTGAGGTCATTCTGGGGGACGTGATGGGCATCAGAGCACAGAACAAAAAAGTGGCTGAAATCCCTTTCAACTCCACCAACAAATTCCAGGTGTGTTTCATTTTAGTTTTTGGAAATCGTGCCAGATTGTTTCTGTCACTGGGCCTAATGCAACAATGGGTGGCCTGGAAGCCTTAATGGGGTAATTCAACAACAGAGGAAATTCAAGTTGTAATAAACACAGTTCATTCCATTTGATGGGAATTATGATTTCTTCATGGAAAATAACATTAATCCCATAGAAAACCAGAAGGACAATCTGAGCTCTCCCAACCCATTTCCTCTTTGTGGCACAGCTCTCCATCCACGAGACCGACAACCCCCACGACAAACGCTTCCTGCTGGTGATGAAGGGAGCCCCAGAGAGGATTTTGGAGAGGTGCAGCACCATCATGATCAACGGCAAGGAGGAGCCTCTGGACAGCGAGAAGGCAGAAGCTTTTCAGACAGCCTACATGGAGCTGGGGGGCATGGGGGAGAGAGTGCTGGGTGAGTGCAGCTGCAGGGACTGCCTGGGAAAATGGGGCAAAACAAAAATGGGGCAAAATCCAGCTGTAAAACCTGTGAAATGGGGTTCAAAATCTTGGCACATCCAGCGTGGGAAAATGGTTAAATGCTGGATTCCATGGGCAAGAGCAAACCCTGATGTTTTACCAAGCTCTCCTCTTCCTCCCACATTTTCCTGCCCATCACACCAACCTAAACATCTTCTCAGGTTTCTGCCACTTGTACCTGCCTGAGAACGAGTTTCCAGAGACCTTCCAGTTTGACACAGATTCCATGAACTTCCCAACCTCCAACCTGTGCTTTGTGGGGCTCCTGTCCATGATTGATCCACCTCGTTCCACGGTGCCCGACGCTGTCTCCAAATGCCGCAGTGCTGGCATCAAGGTAAGGATTTTACAGAAAACCACAGTGGGTCTGCAACAGAAAGGCTCATTATGATTATTTTAGGTATTATTTAAAGTATTTAAAATTTAAGATCTTCCACCACATCATCACGAATTATCTTTCTTGCAACAGCTACCAAAAATCTCAACTTTGGTTAAGACCATTCTATAATTTCAATTTAGAGAGTCCCCAGAGGCAAAGCATACTCATTTAAGTGGGAATCAGACTACAGAAACTTCACAAAATCCTCAAACCTGGAAATCTAAATTTGCAAAAGCTCAGATAATCTCTCATCAGATCCATTTCCAGAATATAGAATCTACACCAGCTGGAATTACTTGCTTGTAAATAGAGGAAGGTGATAGAAACAATTCTAGAGAAGGCATCAGGTCTCTGCTTTGAATATTTATCCAAAGGAATCACTAATCTCAAAATTATTCAAGTGGAACCTGAAGCAGTAATTCCCCTAATTTCACCCTGTGGGGACCCACAAGTGAACTTTCAGCCCTAAGCAGAGGTGAAATCTATCTAAATCTAGGAATTCATATTGGGGATTACAGATCTCAGACGAGATGAATCCCAAACCCCAACCCTGACAAAATTTTCCGCAACCTGAAGACAGCTCTGGCAACTTTTCTTCAAGAAAAGCAAGAAAAGGCTGTGCTTTATTTGTCAGGACACCTCAGTCACAAGGATCCATTTTAAGATGCAATATTCTAACAAACCCTCCCCACTGAACATACCTAATATAGATCCTTACATAAAGGCTCCTTTATTCTGCATTGTTCTAATCTGGCTGCCTGTGACGAGCTCTTCCTTCAGAGCCCTGATAAAGCAGCTTCTAAAGGAGAGGCAGAGCCCAGATGTTGATACAGAGCTGGGCATTTTCTGCCCCTAATCTCCTTTGCTGTGTACACAGCCCTGCTCTGATCCCAAACTGCTTCCTGCTCCTCAGCAGTGGACATTCCCCCTTATCTATCTCCATGCTTTACCCGTTTGTCACTCACTTGTCCCTTGCTCAGGTCATTATGGTCACTGGTGACCATCCCATCACGGCCAAGGCCATTGCCAAGAGCGTGGGCATCATTTCAGCCACCAGTGAGACCGTGGAGGACATTGCCAAGCGCCTCAACATCCCTGTGGAGCAGGTCAACAGGAGGTGAGAGCCAGGCCAGCACCCTGGCCTTCATTTCCCTGCTCCACCCCGCTGCTTTCTGCTTTTCTCATGACACATCCCCACTCTTGTGTCCACTCAGTGGCTTTCATCTTTGCTGCCCGTGAAGAAAATCTGGCAAATTATCCTTTGCAAATCATGTGGAAGTTAATGTTGCTGCCTATTTGACAAAACACACCCACACAAAGCAAAATTCAGCATAACACAACCCAGTCTGGACCATCAGCCCAAATTCCTCCTTCACCCCTTAAATGTGGAAAAATAACACCACAAGGGAAGGATAAAAGCTCTCTGCAGAAGTGATGTCTTCCCCTGCCCTTCCCAGTGAGAGGCCTCTTTAAAATGGATTTTCTGAAGCTTCAATGTGTTGTTAGATGCTGCTGGGAACCAGGGAAAAAGCAGCCTTGAAGCCTTGCCTTTCTCAGCCTTCACATGGATAAGAAATTATAATAATGATTCTGCACCTGCAGGGTGTGAGAGCCGTGTGAGTGTCTCGTGGTATTTTGCAGAAAGCATGTTTTCAAAGAG
>JAOTQP010000944.1:3791601-3813065 GCA_026413545.1 Cichladusa arquata
GCCATAAAGTTGAGTGTGAGCAGCACAAAATTGTGACTGTCCAAATCACTGGGTTAAAAAAAGGCACCACAGTGGGGAAAATAAAACAACAGAGTGGAGCAGAGTTAGAAAAGAAAGAGAAAAACTCCTCAGTGGGACTTACTGGAGTCAGAGCCCTGCCCTGGCAGTAAAAGCCAGCCTCACAGGGCCCACTGGGGCCAGTCTGTCCTGGGCCAGCACAGTAGGAGCCCCGAGCACAGGGGCTGCACCCCGAGGGTCCCGACAGCCCCTGCCTGTCCCCAAATGTCCCCTCCGGGCAGGGCTCGGGCTTGGAGCTGCCTTCAGCACAGTAAAAACCCTACAAAACACAGCCAGATCGATCCAATCAAGGCTTTTCTATTCAATAAACCCCCATGGAACAGCTTCTTCCATGCAAGCAGGGAAAGGCACTCACTGCTGGGCAGGGCTTGGGCTGGGTCAGGGCAGGGGAGTCACAGAAGTGCCCGGCTGGGCTTGGCTTGCAAACCCCTTCTCCCCCCGTGCTGGAGTTATCCCAGAAGCTGCCGGGCATGCAGGGGAAGGAGAAGGGGAATCCAGTCCCTGGAGGGCACAGGTAGCCAGCTGGGCAATCCCCTGTCTGGGAACAAAACACACACTCAGGCTTGGCTCTTTTCTGTCCAGAGGAGAGGAATCTGTTCAGCTTCACCTGGTGTTTCTTCACTGCATGCAAATGGGGTAGGGAAGAAGGGAGGAAAGGGAATTTACACTCTTACCAGTAAAATTCTGACCATGTGGGGTAATTATTGTAGGCAGGGTGGGTTTAGGGTAAAATCTTGGCATTGAGACAAACCCTGCAAGTTTTGCCTGTGTAGTTCTGGGGAAGATGCTCTTCCACACTTGAAGGAAAACTGTAACTGCGACAGAATTATCACCTAATTCTTCAATAACACCATGCATTCATCCATGTGGAAGAGAAACCATCTGCATTTTTTTTTAAAGCTATTAATATTTGACGAGTTCATCCTTCCCCGAGACAAAACAGTTGCAATGAAAAATCCCAAAACTCATTAGATGAGGAGCAGCAGCAATTCCTCACCTTTGAACTCTCTTCCCCAGCCTGCACTGACAGGCAGAAGGTAAATTAAAGACAGAAAACATGCACAAAGCACAAAGTTGGCTCCATTAACAGATACATCCTGGGGTAAGAATTTTGGGGTAAAAATTTGGGGCAAACTGGGCTGTACTTACAGGGTGAGGAATTCCTGTCCCATCAGTGTAGCAGAACTTCCCTGCAGGGCAGGGTGAGCACTCAGCAGCACTGCTCAGCCCCCTCTGCTCACCATAGGTGCCATTGGGGCAAGGCTGAGCCTGGAAGTGAAATAGCAAAAGGGGCCTTTGACACCCTAAAATGAGTCCTGCAGCCCACAAGGCCAAGGTGCAGCAGTTAAAGCTGTGTAAACAACTCAGAATAATTGTGTTATCCTGATAACATTAAGTTATCAGAAACTGTTATCCTGATATTATTATATTATTACATTATTAATAGTTTTGTTTGGGGCAAATACTAAGATCTATGAACACACACAGAGTGCAGAAATCAGTAACAAAATATTATTAGGAAAGGTTTTTGCATAGCAATGACCCCAGTCCGAGAGAATGGCGAGTCCCCAGAGCAAAGTCACTCACAGCATCTCCCTGGGGACAGAAGTGTCCCCGTGGGCAGGCGTTGGCAGTGGCACTGGGGACACCAGCCTGTCCCCCCGGGCACAGGAGCCCTGCTGGGCACACCATGGCCAGCAGCATCACCTCCAGGCTGGTGTTCTCACTGGCACAGAAGTGCCCAACTCTGCAGGGCGAGCAGGAGGCTGAGCCTGGCTCCTGGAACGGGAAAGGATCCTGGGTCACTGCTGGAGCACTGTCTCAGCTTGCAGTACCAGATGTGACCAAAAGTCTGTATTCTGTCACCGTCTGGCTCTGCACACAGCCACCCCAAATCCCCAGACTCATCCCAGTGCCTCCCTCGGGGCACTCACAGCCTCCCCTGGGAGCTCCCCCTGTGCCAAAATCCAGGTTTGTGCAGCAGGGAGGGCAGGATTAAAGGATTGCTACGTACTGAGAAGTTGCCAGCCCCACAGGGCCGAGGGGTGACCGTGCCCAGCTCGGGGCAGTGATGTCCCCCAGGACAGGGGGAGCAGCCTGCAGCCACCTCTGCTCCAGGGGCCGAACGAAAGGATCCTCTGGGGAGAAACACAGCACAGAAACTCCCAGACAGCCAGGCAAAAAAAGGAAATGCACTGATGCCTTTTGGGGCTACCAAAAAACCAGAGGCCAAACAGAATTAAGAGAATAAAAAGCAGTTCTGTTTATTGAAGGGCCTTCAGGTACATTTAGGGCAGACAAAGCTCCCCAGGGGCTGCACCCAAAATGGACAATGGATCCACACAATGGATTTCACACTTTGATAAATTTGGTTCATTTGCATTTTTGGTGCTAATCTTCCAATTACAGCTTCAGGTAATGAAGTCATTTACCCCAAGTTTGCTCCCCACAACTCACTTTTGTTTCCATCTCTCAGGCCTGAGGCAGTGAGGTGTCCTTGATTGCCAGGCCTGGAGAGGAATTGTTGTGTCTGCCCAAAATGGGAGAGCAGCAGCTCCCACTGCATGTGGAGTTTAGAGTTCTACACTAAAGAACTGCAGGGTTACAAATGGATGGAAAATAGAAAAGCTGAAATCCTGAGGCACCAGCAGTGCACTTCTATCCTGAATTCCTGCTGCTCTCATTAGAGGAAATGAGCTCTTTCTGCAGCAAAACCCACAAAATTCTGACAAAACTTGCCTGGACCACCCAGTAATCAAAACCAGAAGAGCCTTGAGATGCCACAATCAGACATTCCCCTTGCACCTGCAGAGCCCCCAGCATTACCCTGCACTCACAGTGGGCACAGCACTGGTTTGGAGGTGCCAGGGGGGCAGAAGGCTCCTGCAGGGCAGGCAGAGCAATCCTGCACCCTGCCCCTGCCCAGCCTGCTGCTGTAGGTTCCTGCAGGGCAGGGGAACTGCGTGCTCCTCCAGCTGCCTGCCAAGAGAAGGAGAGCACAGATCCACCCCAGGTCTTAATACAGCTCCAAACACAAAAAACAAAGTTTTTTTTTTCTTTTTTTCGTGGCTATTAATTGTTTACAAGGTTTGCTCATAAATTCATATTAAAAAAAAATCACTGCTCACAGCTCTGATAACAACAAAATATCAGCATTTAGCAGCACTTTTAGAACGTTTGCAGGAAGATTCAAATTTAGAATGGTTGCTTGTAGCAGGTGCTTGATTGGGCATTTTAATTCTTTGCAAATTAAGTGGGGGAAAAATATATATATAAAATAGTGACTACACAGAAAGGACAGTATATCCATGGTGCAAAAAATATGCTGATAAAGCCATCTGTGGGGCTTTATCAGAGTTCACAAAGCCATAAATTAATAAAACCTCCCCGATTCCCAGGAGAAGCTGCCTACCTCGAGGGCAGTAGTGCCCTGAGCTGCATCTGCCAGTGGGGACTCGGGCTCCAGGCACACAGAACCAGCCCAGGGGGCACGGAGAGCACTCCTGTGCTGATGCCAGGCTGCTCCTGTTGCTCCAGGTGCCCTGGGCACACCTGAGCTGGGCCTGGGGCTTGGTGCCAGCTGGGCAGTAGTGACCAACTGGGCACGGGCTGGGAGGTTTCTGCTGCCCCCCAGTTCCTGTGGAAACACCAAGGGAAATTTAACAGCAGCAGTGCTGGTGTCACAGCAACAATCCCCAGAGTTTTCAGCTCTGTGAGTTTAAGCTCCCCCTCATTTTGTGCCTTTTCTCTGTTTTAAATGGGGTAACAATAATTACTGCCTCTGCTCTACCCCAGAGCTGGTTACTAAAGCAATTATTCACCAACTCCAGTTGGTGCCCCTGCCCAAAGCTGGTGTGGAGATGAAGGTGAAGAGGCCACAAATAAGCTAAAAAACTCAGAAAGCTGTAAAAACTGCCTGCCAAGAGGTCAGGAAGTTAGAACAGCATGGCACAAAGAGAGAATTCAGAGCAAAAATACCTCATCCAGCAGGCACAGAGGGTACTAAAGGAAAACTTTATTTCCCCATTTCCCATTGCTGTGATACCTCACTGAGCTGTGGGCTCAGCTCATTTCTGTGCTAAAGCCACGTACCTCTGGCACAGACAAATCCTGCAGGGCAGGGCTCACACTGGGACTTGTCAAAGAGGTCCAGGTGGTTGCCAACAGTTCCTGGAGGGCAGGCATTGCTGGGGGCATGGGGGCTGGCAGAGCCCGTGGGGCACACGTACCTGAGAACACAAGACAGCTCCTGAGAGCACAGCTCAGCACCTGAGAGCACAGCTCAGCACCTGAGAGCACAGCATAGCTCCTGAGAACACAGCACAGCACCTGAGAGCACAGCTCAGCTCCTGAGAGCACAGCACAGCTCCTGAGAGCACAGCACAGCTCCTGAGAACACAGCACAGCACCTGAGAGCACAGCACAGCTCCTGAGAGCACAGCACAGCTCCTGAGTCACAGCACCCTGTGCCCTACAGAAATATTGGGGTGAAGCAGTTCGGGAAAAGCTGAGGTGGCTGCCAGCAACCAATAATGCACAGTTCAAATGAAACTCTGTGAATGGGCTGGGGGTGTGAGGCATTTTAAACCAGAAGTTATTCAGCCTGGTGGCCTGGCTTCAGTCTTGGATGCTTTTACCTGTTTTGTGGGACTTTCCACCAGGACACACTGATTTACCAGAAACTGCAATGAAACCTTGGCACAGGCCATGAAGCCACCTGCACCTGAGGGGTGATATTGTGGTGCTCTTCTGAAATCTGTGCCAACTGTTCCACTCTCAGGGGCACTTTCAGCTGTTCTTGCAGGTGGCTCCAATTCTCTTCACTCCATTCCATCAGCTGGGAAAGGGCAGGGATATTCCCCAGATTTCTAAGGGGTGAAGCTGCTGTGGGTTCCTGGGGCTGGGTTGGTCTGGGGGAGTTTGATAAATTCTCTGCTGGCAGGAAAGAACAACCCTTGGAGGCAGCAGCAGCACAAAACTGCCCAGCAGGGAGGAAAACAGGAGCACAAAGTGATTCCCTTTGGGAGCAGACCCCTCAGCAGGGCCTGAAGGAGGTTTTGGAGGTCACCACCCAGGGGAAAGCAGCTCTGACAGCTGCCAAAATATTCCTGGTGCAAGGAGACAGCAGCACCTCTGTGCTGTGTGAGCTGAGGGAAAGGCAAGCAGGAAAAAGGAGAAAAAGCTGCTCAAAGCAGAATCTGTGGAGGTGAAATAGCTACACAGATATGAAGTGGGCAGGAAATAATCCAGGCTTACCCTGCTGAGCACTCTGTGTCAGGCTGGGCCAGGCCAGGCTGGGTGCAAGCCCTGCCTGCTGGGCAGGCTCTGCAGTCTGCAGCCTCATCCTGCCCTGGCAGAGGGTTGTGTGTCCCTGGCTGGCAGGGCACTGGGAAACTGGCTCCAGCAGGGCAGAAATACCCAGCAGGGCACTTCAAACACAAGCCAGCTCCTAAAGAAAGAGACAGTTAAGGTTCAGAAAGGGATTATAACCTGCTGAGGTCAGAGCATCCTACAAAATATTTCACCTCGGCTTCCACTTGCAGCAAGGAAATTTGATGGAGGTTTATCCACACCAGGAATAAAGTTCCTGCAAAGCCAGGAGGTGGTGGTGTTGGATTAGCTGAATTTAGTCCTGGAAGCACTAAAATCCTCTGCTCTGATAAGAACTGAGGTGTTAAAACACAAACAAACCCATCAGCCTGAACACAGCCTGTGATGCAGGTACGGATAATAATCCCCATGCTCAGCTGGGAGAGATTTCCAGGAAAATCAGGCTCTTTGCATGTTTGAATTCCATGAATTTCCATGTTTGATGAAGGTGTTTTGCAGGCTGGAGATAAACTCAGTGCAAAGCTGCTCGAATACAACCAGCCTGAGTAGTGATCATCTCTAAAATCCCACGTGTTAAACAAAAGATGCTCATGTTGCAAACTAAAGCAAGATCAATATGTAATAAAACAACGATCCCTGGCTGCTGTTAGCATGTTTAGAAAGTGCATTTCATTAGAAAACCTTCCCAAATAAAGGAAACACAAATTCAGCTCAGGAGTGCTGAAATGGAAAATGGAAAATGCCTGAGGATGGAGAACTGCCAGGCTGGACACTGGGCAAAGCTGAGTTTGTCAAGCCTCAGTCATGCCCTGGTGTGTGTTTGCAGGCTGCTACAGAGCCTTGCAGCCCCCCAAAATATCAGGATCCATTAAATCCAGGCTTCCCCTCCACAGATTGAAGGCACAGGGCCAGGCTGGGATTCCTCAGGGTGCAAAGTGAGTTTTAGGTTTGTCTCCCTCTCTGCCTTCCCTCCACTTGCTCCCTGTCACCCCTCAGAGAAACCTCATTATTTCCTCCTTACATTTACACCACAGAGGAGCACAAGGTGGGGAAACCTCAGCAGGATGAAATCTGAATTTCTCCAGATTATAAAATTCCCCACACTGAGCTCAGCTGAACCAACACACCTGAGGGGGCTGCAAACCCATGGAGCTGTGGGACCCACTCAAAACTCAGCCCTAAGCTGACAAAATCTTCCTGATGTGGATCAGCACCCCCAGCAAATCCAGCAGGATGGTTTTACAGAACCTTGTGGGTAAAAGGGCAGCAAGTTCCCAGTTCTTACCTGACTTTCTGGAGATGATGGAGTTCAGAACAGACTGAGCAGTGTGGCTGCACATAGGAGATCAGTGAGGGAGCAGATTTACAGCAGAGAATCCCAGCACAGTTTGGGCTGGAAAGGACCCTGAAGCTCATCCATCCCACCCCAGTGCCCCAGCAGGGACATTTCCACCATCCCAGGCTGCTCCAGCCTGACCTCAGACACTCCCAGGGCAGCCACAGCTCCTCTGGCCAATCCATGTTATCTCTGTTATCTGTTCTGCAGAACCAGGCTGGACCTGTTGCCGTGCAATAAATGTGACATGAAACTCCAGTTTCACTGGGAAACAAGTTTCACACTTGACACACAGCAGTGCAGGGGGTGAGAACAGCAAAACCATCAGGGCAGTGAATTTGGAATATCCTGTGGCTTCAGGAATTATCCTGTCTTTACCAAGTGTCTTAGGAGAGGTGACAACATCGTTATATAAAGCAGCACAGGCACAGCACAGCAGCTGACATTATTAAACCCAAAGAGTTTTTAAACTCTAATTTACTCTGCAGCTCCCATAATGATTTTGTTTTCAGATGCCACGGGCCCTGTCTGTTGAATTTGGCTGTCTTGATGAGATGTGAGGTTTGCTCCTTGCTGCATCGTGGAAATGCACTCCTGGTTTTAATTCCAGGAGTGGGTAGAAGGCAGCAATTTCCTTTTGAGCAAAGAAAAATCATTCAACAGTCAAGACACTTTAGCAGCTGAGCCATTTGCTGGGAAAGAAATGATCAGATAGACAGATATGGCTTGATTTGAGGGAGATAATTATTTTCTTAGCATAGGAGGGGAAGAACCCAAGAGATGCAAAGGGAGACTGAACTCCAGGTTTGTGCTCCTGGCTGGGATTTGTGACCCTGGATAAAACATTCTGGGCTTGGGCCAAGGTTTACTCTGGTGGATTGAGCTCATTCCCTGAATCTCCCTCTATTTTCCTATTTGTACAGTGTTTTTAAGGACAGAGAGGGATTTTTATACCTTTATGAGAGACACTGAGATGCTCAAACCCAGGCAGAGAGAGCCTCAGCCATGTGTGATTATAAAGCCAGGGATCCCTTTCCATGCCTAAGCAAAGATCAGATTCCAGAAAATACTAACAAACCTCTATTATTCTGCCTTTTAAACTTAATTTCACCCCAACTAAACTAAAATCTCCTCACTTTTCCCACATTTCCCCTCATTAGGGTGACTCAGTGCTGTGTGTACAAAACAAAGTTCTACTGGCTTAGAAAACCAAAGCAAAACAAACATTTTTAGGAGGAAGCATCACAGCTGGAAATCTGGGGAAGCCTTGTGCTGCTGCCTTGCAGCACTTAGAACATTACAAAAATTACAAAAAACTCCTTCACCTGCTTGGCATTTTTAAATTGAAGGGCAGGGCCTCAGCAGCTCCTGAAGGCAGAAATTCCAGTGGTTTTTTTTGGTTGTTACAATAAAGAAGTTTTCCCTGATCTGTAACCTCATTTCCCCTGGATGCAAGAATGGGATGAGGACTGTTGTGAGTGGTCCAAACACAAATAAAGAACTCCTTTCCCAAAAGGGTTCAGTTTTCATTGTGTTCCTCCTCTGTTCTGAGCTTGGAAAGGAGTCTGAGTGAGGAGGCTGTGCTGGAAAATGCACTAAGAATGTTAAAAAAGTGCCCCCTGTGCAAAGCTGCTGTTGAAAAAGCTTTAAAAACAGAAAGTTTCTGAGTTTTTCATCACAACTGACCTGCTGGGTGATTTCAGCCGGCCCAAAATTAAAATTTTAGGACACAGACCTGGCAAGCACAAGGAGCTGTTGCTGGCTCTGGGATCTCCCTCCTTGGGCTTGAAGCTCCCAGCTGGGCAAGTAGGGACCTGGAGGCCATCAGGACAGAAGTGACCTGGAAAGAATTAAAAAAAAATATCCCAACATTCTGGGCAGCTCAGGCTCTACCTGCCTAAAAATTTCTTCCTTTTGTAAAGCTGAGCTGGCAGAGGAAATTCAAATATTTAACACAAAATGATGTTTTTAAATTCAAAACATACAGTGGCATTTCTAGCTAAATTAATTTTATTAGCATGGTTAGAGTTTTGTTCTCTCTTTCTACTCCAATTCTTCTGCTGTCTCCAAGATCATGGAGATTAAAGATCAGCTGAGGTGTTCCTAAGATTTTCCCAAGCACCACATTCCTCTCCCCAGTTCAATACATGATCTTTCACTTACAATCCTCCTGCCAGTTGTACACTGAGACAAAAAGTTGGCATCCACCTGGAATTAATTGCTCTTCCCAATTAAGATTTTGCAGAACCTGATCATCAGATGGTTTCCTAAACTCCAGATGGATGTTCGAAGAGAAAAAGAAAGCAGAATTAACTGAGCCACTATGCTGAAATCCATCCCTGTGCAATTCTCTCACACTGAAAACACTAAATACACAGATTATGTGTCATTAAAATCAGTCAAAACACGGAAAAGAACATGGGAATCTCAGGCTGGTGATGGAATCCCAACTCCTGATCACCTCAGGGCTTTGGGCTGGGGTTTAAGAACATTGAATTCCAGCATGGGATAGGCTGTGTTTGTACTGAACACCAAAACAGAAATCCTGTTTCTATTCCCTCCCCTGTGTTTTATAACCGAACCACTGAGATCTGATCTCTTTAGCTTCTCCACTCACCCTTTTTCTGGACAGCAAGTGAGATACCCAGAGCACAGGAATTCATTATTTAATAGGAGGGGCTCTAATTACAGACATCAGAATTGAGTTACTGAGCTTGGTTACTCTGCAGGAGGCACCTGGAGCTGCTGCTGGAATCATCTGTGGCAATCCAGGGCTTGGAGGAGAGGGAACAGCACTGGGATTACCAATTGCTGATCTTTTACCAGCTCTAGCTACACCCCACTCTCCAGCAGGCTTCTCCCCAGGGCTCAGGTGGGCTGGAAATGGGGATTAAGCTGAGGCTGTGTGCAGGGAATGCTTGGTGACATTGCTGCTCCTTTAGCCCCAAACTTCCCTCACCAGGGGCTGCATTGAAGGACAGGGCAGGATTTACATGGAGGGATAATTCACAGGAAACAAGCACAAATAAACTCATCTTGGACTACCAAATCCTCACTGGGCTTATGCTCATTGTCTGGGACATGCCAGGATTTTAATTCTCTTTTCTTAGGGAAACCATGGCCCGTGGCTGGAAGGTTTCTCCCACCCTCTTGCTGAAGAGTCAGAATTTCCAGAGGCAATGGTTTTGCAAAAAAACCTTCTCAGTCTATTCCCCTGCTGCCTCATCCTGCATCTCAGTGACACCCTCAACAACACACAGCAATTTCCTCAACATGGGCCTGTTTGGGTTTATTTGAGAGTGTAGAGCAGAAAGGGAAATTAGGTAAGAAAATCAGTGTTCCCCTCTTTGGTTCCTAATGCCTACAGCTCTCACAATAAATGGAACTCGTGACAGCCACTGAATCAAGGCCTGGAGAGGAGGGAGCTCTGACTGTATGTGAATCAATTTTACAGATGATCAGTTAAGAAGCAGAGAGTGAGAGCTCTGCTCTGCGTGAGAACAGAACCCAAAAGTTTCCCTCATTGCTCAGCAACATTTGCACACCCTGGTTTCCATCCTGGGGCTGCATCAGCTGCACCTCTCCCAAAAACTCAAAACCAGCTCTGATCCTTCATGTTCCCTCACTTTCTGCAGCTGCTTTGTCTCAGGAATTAATTTTAACCTCCAGTTTTACCATAACACAAGGAGCCTCTCTCTGTTCCACTAAGTCATGGAAGTGTTAACAAAGCAAAATGCCACAGTCTCCCTAAATTCAGTGTTTTAATGAGCACAGAAGAGCCCTGTGGGATGTATTTACCTGCTGGGCAGGGCTGGCAGGGCCTGGTGTCCTCAGCTGAGAGGGAAGCAGGAGTGCAGGAGACACAGAGGGTGCGACTGGGGTTGGGCTGCTGACCTGCTGAACAGTGCTGAGGGAAAAAACACCAATTCACAGCAAGAAATGAGCTAATTTGGGCCCAAAAGCAGTGTCCCAGGGAGGTCTGAGTCAGGAAAAACCCCATTACTGCATTTTTTCTTCTCTGCCCTGCACTGCTTCAACTCTATTCTCTGCTGACAATTTCTAGATGCAAAAATGGAACCTCAACCTCCAAGTGTGAGTGCTCACCTGAGGGTTTCCATGGTGGCAGGGGTAGCAGGAAAGCTGAGCTCTAACATTGCCAGAATTCAGATGAAAAGTATTTATTTCTTTTAATAGAGGGATATTTGTGTCAGGGAAAGGTTCCTTCCCCAGAGGATGCTGGGCACTGCACTGGGACTTTTGGGCCAGGAGTTGGAATGGATTATCCTGGTGGGTCCCAGAGCTCCAGGAGAGGTTGAACACCATTGCCAGGGATGCTCAGGGTGGGATTGTTGGGGCAGGAGTTAAGTTGATGATTCCTGTGATGATCCCAGAGCTCCACAAACTTTGGGACACCACTGCCAGGGATGCCCAGGGTGGGATTTGGGGTGTCTGTGAGGGCCAGGAGTTAAATTAATGATCCCTGTGGGTCCCAGAGCTCCACAAGCTTTGGGAGATCGCTGCTAGGGATGCTCAGGGTGGGACTTTGGGGTGTCCTGTACAGGACCAGGAGTTAAGTTGATGATCCCTGTGTGTCCCAGAGCTCCAGGAGAGGTTGGACACCACTCCCAGGGATGCTCAGGATGGGATTATTGAGCCAGGAGTTGAATTGATGATCCCTGTGGGTCCCAGAGCTCCAGGGGAGGTTGGACACCACTCCCAGGGATGCTCAGGGTGGGATTATTGGGCCAGAAGTTAAGTTGATGATCCCTGTGTGTCCCAGAGCTCCAAGAGATGTTGGACACCACTGCCAGGGATGCTCAGGGTGGGATTATTGGGCCAGGAGTTGAATTGATGATCCCTGTGGGTCCCAGAGCTCCTGGAGCATTTGGTCACCACTCCCAGGGATGCCCAGGGTGGGATTTTGGGATGTCTGTGAGAACCAGGAGCTGGCTTTGACAATCCTGATGGATCTATTCCAGCTCAGGATATTCTGTAACTCTCTGAGTTTTAGACCCACATCATGAGCACCTTTCTCTGACGAATCAAGACCCACACCCTGCTGTTAACCCAGGCAATTCTCTTTCCTGCCAAGGCGTGTCAGAGGAGCAGAAAGGTGCCCCTGGAGAGGGAGTTCCTCCTGTACCTGAGTGCTGTGTCCTCGGGGCACTCCCTGCAGCCCAGCTGGCCCTCGGGCAAGTGCTGGCCCAGCTGGCAGCTCCTCTGGGAGCCCTGAATCCTCCAAGGAGGAATCAAGGTGCAGGGATTGAGTTAAAGCCTTTGGATGGATTGAAGTGTATCAAGCCACTCACACATAAAGCAGAAGTAAGTCAGTAAGTTTTAGTAGAGTAAAAGGTCTGGATTCCACAGTAGTAGCTTGAGTTCTAGTGAAGGTTGAAAGATTCTGGTATCTTCAGTAGAGGCTCCAGGCCCACAGCTGTAGACAGGACTTAGACATAATAGAGCTCTAGTAAGAATATTGCTGACATTTCTTAGATAGAACAAGATAGATTGTATGGGTAGTTTATATGTAACCTGGTGTGCTAAGAAATGAGGATTCTAATAGGTTAAGGAGTGGTGGTCCAAGCTTGCATTTTAGCTTGTTGGAAAAACCCTATACAAGAGTTTGTATTAGGGAGAGTTGGTGCTTTTGCCTTTCTTGCCTTTCTGCTTTGCTGCCATTGCTTTTCCAGCCATCAACACCTGAGAAGAAGACAGGAGCTGCTGCACCAGGACCTTTAATTGGGACTCCAAACTAAACTCAGTAAGGACTTTGATGTCTGTGACAGTGCCTTGGAGACTGATGTGCTTCTCAATAAATAACCTTTTTAGCAACTATCAGCTGCTTGCTTTTTTAGAAAATTTACCCAACGAAGTTCGTGCCTAGAGCACGGGAGGTAACCTCACACCCAGCTCTGGTGGCAGGAAGGATCTCGGATCATTTTCAGCCTCTCAGATCAGGAAGGACTTTGTGACACTTTGAGCACATCCCGAGGAGGCAACAAGGCTGGTGAGAGGCTTGGAACACAAACCCTGTGGGGAACGACTGAGGGAGCTGGAAAGGATTCGGATTTGACAGGAAAGTCTCACAGATTTGTATGTATAACAGAAAGATCTTTGAATGTAGAATCTGAAGAAGGAATAGAAATTATAGCAAATAGAAAACAGAAAAATAGAAAATAGAAATGATAGTTTTGATAAAGAAGAGAAGAATTGCTGAGCCAGTCTTAGTGGATAACTAGAAAGCAAAGAGCAAGTGAGTTGGAAGGGGCTTTTATGACTCTGAGCAAAGGATAAATCCACCTCAAGCAGAAGATGTTTTTACCAAGCAAAAAGATTTTCACAGACAAACAAAAATGCCATGTTGCAAGTAGAAAGAAAGGTCTCAAAAATTTCCACTAGAAGAAAACTGAAAAAACAACTTCTAGCTTAAACTGTTAACACACTAAATTTTTGTGTTTGGAAAATGGTAACATGGATATGGTAATGTTAGTAGTTAGGATAGGCTATAGGTAATAGTAAAGATATTTATTGGTTGTCAGGTTTTAAAATGCTCTGCAATGAAAAGTAAATAATGCATTGTAACCAAAACTAGAGTCAGCTTCAGACAAACCCACAGCTGTGGCTAAAAAAGCTGTGAGCTGGGCTCGTCACCCACAACCCGTGAACTGCTGTGTCCTCTGGATACAATAAACAGCATTTTAAATAAGAAATAAATTGCTGTATCATCTGGATACAATAAACAGCATTTTAAAGAGCCACCTGGAACCCCACATCCCTCATTTCTTACAGCTGGGGGGGTTTATCCTGGAGAAAAGGAGACTCAGAGTGACCTTATCACTCCTACAGCTCCCTAAAGGTGCCTGTGCTCAGGTGGGGCTGGTCTCTCTCCAGGCAGCACTGACAGAACCAGAGGACACAGCCTTGAGGTGCACCAAGGGAAATTTAGGTTGGATATTAGGAAAAAGTTTTCACTGAAAGAATAATAAAGTACTGGAATGTTTTGCCTGGATGTGTTTAAAAAAAGACAGGATGTGGCACTTGGTGCCATGGTTTGGTTGAGGTGTTAGGGCTGGGTTGGACTCGATCTTGAAGGTGATTCTGTGATTTCTGTGAATTTTCAGCCTCTCAAAGCTCCCCACAGTAGCTTTTTCCATCTGCACAGAGGCAGAGCTCCTTGCTGGACACCTGCAGGCACAACCTGCTTTCAGGGATTCCCTGATTAACTTCAGAGCAGGCTGCAAAAATCTGAGGAGAAGCCTGAGATCAGATAGTTCACAAATTATGAGAGCAGAAACAAAAACTTGGCTTGTTTGCTGTGTTGAGCTCACCTGGCAGGCTGAGAGGTTTCCCTGAGCAGTCAGTTCATTGGCAGTTCCCAGGGGGCATTTCCTTGGAGCTGCTCGGCCTCCAGGGCAGCTGGGTCAAAAATAACGATGTTATAAAATTAAATTCATTAATTCCTTTTGAGTTCCATCCCCAATCAGCCAATGTAGGGGGTGTATAAATACAAGAACATCCCCCTTCTCTCACTGCTCAAAAAACCCAAAAAGTTTTTAGCCACAGAACCATGGATTTTAACCCAAATACAGTGATTTTCCTGCTCAGCTGATTATTCACATATTAAAAAATTACATTATATTGAGTTTTTTTGTGCCTCACCTCCAGCCCTGCATTCCAACCCCCAGAATATTCAGAATGTCAGATGCCCTGAGTGTTTAACTCTCTTTTTTTTTTTCAGGGGACTTACTAGAAGCCTGCTGGGCACTCCAGGCAGTTGCCAGCTGTGTAATAATAGCCAGGCTTGCAGTCTATGAGGCAGTGGCTCTGGCAGTCCAGGCTGCAGTCAGCTGAGAGGGAAGACACACCTGAAAGAAAAAAAAAATCAAATAAATTGAAGGTACAATTAACAAATATTCAAGACTCCAAGCTAAACAGCCACTTATTATCACCCCATGATGCAATATTACTGGTATCACACTCAGCCTGAAGTGCTGATGGCTAAAATTAAGAAAAGTTTCAAATGCTCCCTTACAGATTTCTAAGTAAATTTTCTAAGCACAAAATCCTGGGGGAAATCCCAGTTTCAGATGTTTTATGAAACTAAACCATTCACCTCTGGAAAAGGCAGCAGGGAGCCTCTTCCATGCCTTTCTCAGCTTTAGGAAAAATCTTGTTTTGTGTGCCTGGAAGTTGAAAGCCTCAGTTTTCAGGAGAGTGCAAACAGCACAGATGGAAAGGGCCAAGGGATAAAGGAGGTGCTGTGTGTTTTGTAATTTCAGAATTTCAACCAAATACTGCTTTTTCTTCTCTATTTCAGATGTCAAATCCACACAGAAAATGCAAATTTACCCATCTCTCTTCAAAAAATCTCCTGATATCACATTCTGTGAGAGGAAGGTGAAAAATTCTTCAAAAAGAGGAAAACGCCTGAAAGCTGAACTTGAAAAATCTGAACAAACACTGAATTATCTCCCTTTTTGCATTTCTTACTATCAGATTCCGATTCTGCCATGCCTCTATCCCAATGAATTACTTTGATTTTTAAAAGTGAGTTTCAGCACGAGGATTTCAGAGGAAGTTCCTCACAAGGAACCAAACTTGTGTGTGCAGAGAGGGGAGGAAAGTTCCAGGAATTTTCCACCTTTGTTTCATACTCAAATAAGCACCTTGGGATTGTTGTTATCACAGCATATTGACATATTCATGTTTTTTACTCTGTTTAAAAAATTAAAGCTTCTTGGTGAATGCATCCCCTACCTGCTCTATCTTCTCTCCTGAATGAATTCCTAAAGAGATTGTGCAGCCACACTTCATGACCAAAATGAGCTAAAAACTGCCATCTTTAATGCTGTCTAGCTTTGAAAAGGAAACAGCATCAACAACAACTAAAAAAAAAAGACAAAACAAAACCTCAAACAAAACAAAACAAAATAAAGACAACAAAACCAAACCAACAAAAACAACCCAACAAACATACATAAAAAACCACCACCAACAATCCAACCAAAAAAAACCAAACAACAATAACAAAAAAACAAAACAGCAAACCGACAAAACAAAACAAAACAGCAAAACAAATAAAAAATGAAGTTTTTTTGTACAAAAGTCACCAACTCACCTCTGAGGAAGGTCATCAGGCTCCAGAGGAAAATCAACCAACTCAAAGCCTGAGCCATAGGAGCTTGTGAGCAGTTCCATAAAAAAAAGGAAAGCTCAGAGCTTCTGATTAAAATGTTTCTTGGGCAGCTGGTGCTGCCTTTGTTGAGGTTCAGGGTAACCCAACCCCTTCCAGGTAATCACTTTCCAACCAGCCCAAATGAAATGGAAACCGAGCTGCAGAAAGAGGAGATGGACAAAGAGTTCACCCCAGGGGAGCTCCCTGCAGCCCTGCCAAGGTTAAAATGAGAGAAAACTCCTTTAAACGGGAGATAACGATCACCACAGATCTGTGTGGCTGCCCAAAATCACCCCGAGGAAAGGGCCCTGCAGGGTCACAGGTGGCTTTTTTTCCTTCCACACCCAGGTGAAACACTGCAGGTGAAGCACTCCCTGTTTCCCAGCTGTTTGTTCTGCATTTTGAGGTTTTCTCTGCAAGCTGAAGGCCCAGATGAGCTCCTGTTAAAGCAGGATTCTCCCTTGGAGTGTTCACTATTCACTCATTTTTCCCTTTCTGAGATAACTCTTTGATGATGCTGGGCACTGGGAGGAAGGAGCTCTTGCAAGTTTTGTAGAATCCCAGAATGATTTGGGTTGGAAGGGAAATTAAAGATCAGCCCCACCCCACACCTCCCACTGTTCCAGGCTGCTCCAAATTCCATCCAGCCTGGCCTTGGACACTGCCAGGGATCCAGGGGCAGCCACAGCTGCCCTGGGAATTCCATCCCAGCCCCTCACCACCCTCACAGGGAGGAATTTCTTCCCAAAATCCCATCTAAACCTTCTCCCTTCCACTCTGAAGCCATTGCCCTTTGTCTGATGACTTCTGACCTTTAGAACTTGGACCAAAACATGGATGGTGCATTATCCTTGAACTGTCCAAGTCCCCTCATGCAGATGGTGGAGAACATTTCCAGGCAGGAGGGAGGAGAAGCTCTGACCACCACATCATGTCCACACCTCTCTTCCCACCCAGCAAAGCACCATCTGTTGCACTTCTAAAAGTCTTCAATTAAACTCCTCCAGCAGAGCTCAGATGTGTCTTTTCTTCCTATTGTACAGCTATTCCTGAAAATCTCTGCAATTATCTTTTATTACAGGCAAGAATTGCCAATTAAAACCTAATCAGCACAGTGTAAAGGCAGGCACCAGGCCAAGTGCTTCTGATTTTCTTCTCATTTTCGACCTGCCTGTCCCTTGTACTTCAGGAAGTTCACAAAGGATGGGAGATGCAATAGGAGGCAGAAGAGATAAGAGGAAGGGTTTGATTTGCTTTCTCCAGTTTCCAGTTCCCCAATTAACTGTGGAATACTCAGATTTATGCAGAGATAGCTCAGGGGTCAGATTCCCTCCTGTTGCACTGCAGAGTTCTCAGATCTGTGCAGAGAGAATTCACAGGTCACATTCCCTCCTGTGGCACGTACTGGAGCGTGGGGAAGGGTCAGCTGTTTAATTATGGTCTCATTGGAGGGATGAAATGCTGGCTTGTCCTTCCTCTGATCAGCCACTGGAGCTCTGGGGGGCCCTGACTCAGATGTCACACCCTTATCTGGGATAGCACCCCAGGGAATTCCCAATTCCCAGCACAAAACCTCTCACAGCAGGTCCTGATCCTCTTCATCCACATCCATTTTGAACCTTCCCACTTCCAGTGCAGTCAGCAGCAAGGAAAATCTGCCCTGATTGCTTCTCCTCAGGCACAGAATCCAAGCCCTGAGAGGCAGCAGCGACCTGGGACTCACTCCAGGATTTTGGGATTTGCTTCCACACAGCAGCAGCATTCATCCCTAACATCCCCAAGCCCTCCACTTCACACTGAGCTTTCTCTTCCTGGCTATAAAGAAAAGCTGCTCTGATTTCGTCCTCTTCTGTCTGCAAACAAATGGGCACGGATTGAATTATAAATCGATCCACAGGGATGGAATGTGGCTCCAGCACGGAAAATAAATTGGAATGTCTTCTTCTCCGTGCAGGTGTTGGAGGATGACCAAGGATCAGCATATTCATCCCTCTGGGATACAAATAGCTCAGCTCCCAGCACTGACACACTCATCTCTCCTCTGGATATTGCTCCTGCCACACTGACTCTGTCTGGAAAGCTCTGACTTTTCCTGAACTCTTTGGTCAATCCTAAAGGAACCAGCCAGCCCTGAAATATTTAGAGTTCTTCGCCATTTTTCTTGATTTGACCCCCAAAAAATTCATTCTGTTCAGCTCAGTAGCACCTCCCAGGTGTGGAACCAGCAACACTCCAAGGGCAGGAATTCCTCAGAGCAAGAATTGTGGGTTTGAGCACACTGGAAGGAACCGGGATGACCTGGAACCTCGCAGGGAGCTCCAATCACTCATCCTGAAATTGGTTTCCATTTCCACAGAGGCAATTTTCCTCAGCCATCAAACCTGAAAAAATATCCCTTTCCTAAATGAAAAATATGCAAATGCCCCAAATTGCACATCTCATTTCACCCACAGCAAGTGTGGAGGTGAAAAGGAGAACTGGGGAAAGGACAGAGACAGCTCAAAACTGGGGAAAAAGCAGGAGCTGGAAATCCCATTGGGAATGATTTCATTACTTATTTGTATAGAAAGAAATTTCAGCAGCAGCAACAGCTCACAGAGGTTTCAAAACAAAAGGAAAAATCTGTGGTTTGGAATCCAGACTTCTTGTACACCAGCAGGAAGGACATTTCAACTTCAAGCCACCCCTTTGTTTGATGAAATGACAGGAATGGCAGTGATGGGTGAGGGTGGAGCCTCCCCTCCCTGGCTTCCCTCTCACTTTTCCTCCTTTTTTCATTCTTTTTATTACACAGACAGATTTCTGTGATTAATACATTAAAATTCCCCTTTTAAGGCTGCAAAGACAGGGCTACATCTTTCCTGCAGGCATTTGTATAAATACACACCCCCCTCATAAAAAAAATAACTCTGCAAGCTAATGACAACTATAAAACACATTGATAATTCACTGTGGGATTTTGGGCAGCTCCAGTGCTTCCCATATGTTCACCCCAATGACCTGGAGAGAAAAAAAATGTGAAAATATCACAATATAACACCATTTATCAATGCAAAACCCTCCAGATTTGATTTACTGAGAGGTGCTGCAATGATACAGAGGCCATTTTGCTGTTGGGCAGTCCTAGAGCAAGTTGGGAAAAGTGAACAAAAAAAGCAGATTTAACATGACTTAAAAAAAAAAAAAATCAGGGATGTTTTGGGTTGGACAAGACCTGAGAGATCATTTGATTTCAAACCCTTGACCTGAGGGGGCATGAGCAGGATGCCAACACACACCCAAGACATAACTGGAAGTTTTTCCCCTTGTGGAATAAACTGCAGCAGTGTAAAATCCCAGCACAGCTTTATTACTTGTGTTAAACTCCATCCTTACTAAGCTTGCACAGTTAAATACTGAATTTACAAAGGCAATACATGATGTAGAGGAAAAATTAAATGGTGCAACACAGAAAATCAGAGCTTCAGGAAGGTTCAGATAAAGATGAAGCAGAGCTTTCTCCAGCAGCACAGCAAGGAAAACTGATGGAAATGGGGAGGAAAAAAAACCAGAGAGAGAATTGTAGATCCTGAGAATCCAAAGCAAAACATTCCTGGATTTCCACAGGGCTAAGGTTTGACACAACACTGATATAACCTCTATCAGATGTATTCACATTAAACCCAGCTTTGACAGAAAGTGGTGCAACACACAAGAAATAAAATTTGCTGTAGCACCAAACCCTCCCAGCAGGGAAATGCAGCTCAGACAGACAGAAGCACTCAGTGAGAGTGGGGCTGGGCAGAGCTGAGCCAGCCCCAGGTGCTCACAGCTCCAGCGCCAAAAGCTGCTAACAGCTCTCATTAATCCCTCTCAGACAGGTAAAGTCTCCCTCGGTTTGCTTCACACCTGTTGATGGATCAATTCTGCCTCCTGCCCCACTGCAAATCGAGTTTTGTTAAACACTCCAAGTGCTGTTCATGACACCAGAGCATTTATCCCACTTGGCTCTGAGCAGGGGGAGCAGAAAATTCTTCTTTTTTGAAAAAGAAATAATGAAAATCCTTCTTTTCTGAAAAAAAATATAATGAAAATTCTTCTTTTATGGGATAGGCAAACCAGACTGACCCTTCCTTGGTGCAGCCTCCCAGAAATTTGGATTTTCTTCTGGTAAAGCTGAGACACAGCCAAGGGCTGTCCCTGCATGTTGTCACAGGTAACACTTCCAAAATTGTATAAATCCCACTTCAACACAGGATGTATTTCTGTTGGTGCCACCTGCACCCCGAGAAGATTCAAGCAACATTTATTAAACTGATCATGTAATTATACTTCAATTAATGAAAACTGCTGAAAATCTCATATTTCCTCATGTTGTCCTTCATGAGGAGGGCAGGAAAATTCTGTCCCTTTTGATCCCTGCTGCCCATAACCATTCACATCCAGTTGTGCCCAGCAGCAATTATAATTCTTGGTGTCTTCCAGCTCCTGAGTCTGATTGACATCCCTGATTTGCTGTCAAAAAGCACATCTGAAATCTGAAATCCCCCCCAGCAGCTGATGCTGCCCTCAGCTCCCACTGCTGGAAAGCTCAGGGGGATAAATATGGTTTGCGCATCAGTGGAAAGTAAATAAATAGGAAAAAATGGGATCATTGATGTTGGATCCACACTAGTGATGTTGAATCCTCCACTATAGCAGGAGGATTGGATCATAAAATCTTCAAAAAACAGAAAGGGGGCCAGTGCTTCGCTCCCAAACTAAGCTGGTGCTGAAAGAGCTGGAGGAAGCAAGGGAAATGTGCAGAGGGTTTGCCAAAGGGAGCAAGGGAGGCATTTTTTGGGCATGGAGAGTGATAAACTGGGCTGGCTCCAGCTCTGCTGTCTGCCAGGACAGTCCAGGCTGGAATGAGAGCAGCAGCACAGCCAACATTTTGGAGATCCAGCATGGGAATTCCTGCAGGTTCTTGATAAAACCTCTCAATCCCTGCTCAGACCCTGTGGCCAGGGGTTTGCTTCTCCCTGAGCAAGCTCCACAGGCCCCAATCCTTTGCTTCTCCTGTCTAAGCTGAGGCTTGGGAATTCCCTGGGATGAGCACTGGGATTGTGACAGGCAGCAGTGGCCAGGTCTAACACAGGGCACAGCAAAACGAGCAGTGCTGGAGGGCACCTCCAAACCTGGCACAGCTCAGCATCAAGGAAACGCTGAACTGACCAAGCCAGCTGAAACACCAGCTGTGAATCCTGGACACAAGGATTCATCCCTTCTCAGCTCCTGTCAGGCTGGGATAATAAACCACATCGTGTCACTGAAGGGGTTCCTGCTCATTTATTCCCCATTTAATATTTACATCCCAGAGTATTCTGTTACTGCTGTTAGCAATAAACCAAATTTATGGGATGGAACCCTGGCCTGGTTTGAAAGACAGGTGTCTGCTAAGGTAGGAGCCTCTCTTTGAAATGGAGAATGTAAACCCCCTCCCACCAAGTTATTATAATTTTGAAATTAAGGGGCTCTCAGGCAAAGATATGGGAATTAGGAATAACAGTTCTTTACTAGGAAAAT
>JAOTQP010000944.1:3837341-3849232 GCA_026413545.1 Cichladusa arquata
GGAGGGGGTTTCCATTCTCCATTTCAAAGAGAAGCTCCTGCCTTTATTGGCAGACACCTGTCCTTCAAACCAGGACACAGAGGAATGCTCATTTTCCAGCAGGATCCTGCCCATGATCTCTGTGTGCTTCAGGAATGTGATGGACCTGGCACCTTTGGGAGCACTCAGGGCTAATTTCAGCTAAGGAAGCCAATTGCTGCAAAGTGCAGCAGAGGCTGCAGCTAAGCCAAGGCTGATGCAAATCACTCCCTAAAGGAGTTTGTTTCTCTCACTAGACAGGGAAAATTGGCATTTGTAAATAGCCACCCTCAGATTCCTGATTTAAATGAAGCTTGGGGGCACTGGGGAAAAAAACACCTCTCACCCTCTGCACTTAATTCACCATTTTAGGTGACAAGTGGTGATAAATTCACAGAGTCTCAATGGCAGCATGGGGAATATCAGTCTGGTTCATTTTTTTATGTCCCCATCAAGTAACAAGCAACAAACTCCTCAATTTCAAGAGAAACTGATGGATCCATCTTCACTCTCTGCCTCTTATTCTACAAGGGATCATTCCTCCCTTGAGGTGCTTTCACTGCCAGCCCAACTCTCCACGTTTCTCCTTTTCTCAGGAAAAAACAGATTAGTTTATTCAGGCTGTGATTTCCTTCTGCAGCAAGAGGACATTCAGTGCATTTTTGGCTGTGTTGCATGTCAAACACTGAATTTCTGTGAATTATGTTCCTCCCATCTGCCATAACCTGCCTGACACAGTTGAGACACCTCGATTAAATCTCTGCAAATTATCAGAGCCCATGAAGGCACCAAATTCTGTATCACCAAACTAAAGCAAGGCTCAAACTCTTCAATATTATCAAAGCAGTACAAAAGAAACCAGACACCCAACTGATAAACAAATGCAAACCCAAATTGTGCCTATACAGTATGAATTTATCAGGCAAATTAAAATGAATTTATCAGAATTTAGAAGTGTTGGAAACCTGGATTTCTCACTGGAGGTAAATACCTGGCTTCTCTTCAGGAGAACTGGCTGTGGTCAGGATTTTATAGGCAGAGCAAACCCCCAGCTCTCTAAAGGATAAGTAAAGCCTCTTCCAAGTATCTACAAAGAGATTTCCCCTTATTCCAAGTCAAAGGAGAAATAAAAGCCAACAATCACTTTTAAAGCCTTTTTTTACACCCCTTTCCCCATAACTTCAGCTGGCTGGGATTTTCCCACTTTGTAACTCACACAATTCCAGCCTCTTAATTCTCATTCCTGGCAAGCGCATTCCCCCTCCCGCTCATGTAAATGAGCTCTTCAGCATTCTTATTATCCATCCTGGGGGTTGTGTTCCTCCCAGCACCATAAACGCAGCCCAGGACTTGATTTCTATTCACAGATGAACAAAATTTACTCTGCACTTACTCAAACCGTGGCTGCTTTAGGTAGGGAGCCTCCACAATTCTGAGCATTTACTTATCAGCTGCCCCAAAGGAGAAAAAGTTGGTCTGCACCTCTAATCCTGCCCTTCACACGCCAATTAAAATGTGTCAATAAATGCCACACTCGTGGGCAACATCCACCTCAGGCAGGCAGTTCCAGTCACAGCTGCTGCCCTGAAATATAACCAGATTCTTCTTTACTGTTGCTTGGACCAAAATTTGGTTTCTAAAATCAAGTACCTGAGTTCTGAGTCTACAGGGGCATTTGAAAGGTCAAGAAAAAAAAAAAAAAATTAAAGGATTCCTGTGAAATCTTGTTCTGAGCCTTCTGAAAGTGTCCTCTGTGTATTTCCCTTCCCAGAAGGAGCTTCCACAACTGAGTCCCAAATATTGAATATTCCTGTGTGACAGATGATTCTGGGGTACCAAGTGTTTGCCTATGATCCAACATCTGTATCCTTCTCTCTTAAACCTCAATTCCAGTCTGTAAAGACCTTCAGATATTGTTACATTTTCAGCCACAAAGGGAGCCAAAAATTGCATTCAGCCTGTCTCAAGTTCTCCAAAGGATCAGGATTCATTAAAACTCCATTAAAAGCTCTGGCTGATCTGTATTCCTGCTCTAGACCAAAAAGCAAGGTCACGAGCTTATCACACACCCATTATGTTATGCCGAGCCTTTGGAAGTTTCCCAATGTATAACTTGTAAAAACAATGCAGATAGCCTGGGAGTCTGAGAGAGCAGCTCAGGATTTCTGACTGGATTCACAGGGAACACTCAGCTCAGGATTTACAAGGGAGGATGGATTGAGAGGGAGAGCAGCTCCACCAAAATTCCTGATTTTTGGGAAAAGGAGCTCCCTCAGCCTCGTTGCCTGCTCTGGAGCAGACCAAAGCCACAGCAATGTGGATGTTTTTAAGTAACCAAAAAAAGGCCAAATTCCAGCAGGGAATATTCCAAATGCAAACCCTTTCAGCTCTGAATTGCCACAAGTCCTGCTACATTCTAATACCACTCCAAATTAATCCATTTCAGACAGAATGCATTCAGCTTATTTCTGGGGGTCAGAACAGTCAGTTTACATCTGGTTTAATTTTTTCTGTCAAGAGCTCAGCACTTATCTAACTGTGACCCTCTGTGCCATTTAATCAGTTTCTTGGTTGAAAATACAGTTATTTTATTACCTGCAATAGTCACTGAGCTCTTCAGCCACCACCTTGCTGAAGAGCCAGCACTCTGCCTGCTCTCTGAACTAATTAACTGCTTCATAAAAACCCTTCTCAACGAGCCAGCCAGGAGAGAAATCCTCAGAGGGAGATGTGTTCCACCAGCTCCAGGACTTCCCTTTGTGCTTCCTTCATCTCCATGTGAGCAACAGGATAAAACCTGAGGAGACTGGAAGTGTTCTGGATTTATTTAAATAAATTCCAGCACGCCCTGCGCATTCTGCTGGTGCAAGGAGGAAAAAGCAGCTGCAATAAAGCTCCTGCTGCCCTTTTCTCACCTGCAGACACAAATCCCTCCCCCTTCCTCAGGATTTCTCTCACCCCATTCCATAGGGAGGGTTCTGGAGACCAAACCCATCTCTCTGACACTCACTCCTCTGCAGGGTGGGATTTTTCCAAAGAAACCTCACAGGCTGCAGGGACATCTCCCAGAAATGGGAAATGGGAAAATCAGCAGAGAGCTGGTTTATTACACAAAAGCTTCATCTCTCCAAACCTCTTATTTTAATCAGCCTTTCAATTCTGAACAGATGAAAATGCACCTTCCACTCAAAGCAGTTCCTGCTCAATAAATGCCAGTGACATTTTGCATGTTTATCCATATTTGCCAAACTATCAACACTCTTAAGATGAAAATTTCTTTTCCTTGGTGGCTAAAACTCCATCGTTGGCCAGGTTTTTTGTTTTATGAGCTGGACTGATTTTGCAGCTTGATGTGTGGCCTGACCAGCATGTGTTAACTCAGTGCAAAATCCATTTTTGGGATGCCTTTTTCCCCATGGAGAAATTGTTTGCAGTGCTCAGAGCTCTGTTAGTCTGCCCTTGATTAGCACAAATACCTGGGGCTTATGGAATTATCAAGTTTCTGACAGCCACGTTATTTTAATGCGTGTTTTAAAATCAGGACAGAAAAAAAGCTTTCAGTTTGGACTAAATAAGCCTCAATTATGGCCTAGATAGAGAAGAGGGTAAGTTTCTGTCAGGGCAAAACCTTTGATCTCAGTTTCAGGACTGTCTGTCTGATTTTATGTCTTAGAAAATCCACTTCAGAAGCTCCTTCACAAAGAAACTCTTTGACCCTGTGACTTTAAGAGCCAAAATAAGCCAAGTTATCTTACAAATATTCCTTCTCAACACCAGTGAAAGCTAAAGCCAGGCTTTACCAGGCGTGCCAAGATCACAGAATGGCAAGAATCAAGTTCTGAATCAAGTTTTGAACAGCTGCTGTCTTTAAAAGTGTGGATGCTATGGAGAGCTGAGGAAAAAAAAAAAGACTTGAGTCTTTCTCAAGCTACTCAAAGGAAAACAGAAGGGAAATAATTAAAAGCAGAGAAAATGAATTCTATCCTGGTTCTGTGATCTAGTCTATAAAAGTGTGGTTGCTTCTTTAATAAACTGGTTTTTCTTCTGCCTCTGAAGGAAGTTGTGTGTTGCTATATTTTTTTTATTCTAGCCCAATAGCAACATAAAACCACACTGAACACATTTTTGCAGCTCTCATATCCTGGCACTTGCCCATTTCAGCATCTCAGACAGGGTCAGCCACACTTCACTTCCCACACCTCCCACACCTGCACCCAAACTGATTATCTTCCAGACAAGAGACTAACTCACGTTAGCCTGATGAAATTTCATCTTGCTGAACTTTCACTTTCTCCCTTCCAGTTTTCTGTATTAAATTTTACCTCTAGCAGCTCTACAAGTGAGGGAATAGGGGAATTATTTAATTTTTTTCCTCCTTGGTGGTTATATTCTTTATTTATACCAAGTAAAGAATTCTTTTTTTCCTCAGCTTCACTGAAATAGATAAAAATCACCAACAAGAAACACATCCTGAATTTTACCTCAGGAAACACATCCTGAATTTTATCTGATACAATTAAAAGTACAATAGAGCACCTATTTTCTTGCCTGGACAATAAGAGCCCACACCACAAACCCAGATGTTTTTAACTACTCAGCACATTTTTACCCTACATTTACACTACCCAAACCTCCTCAAACAAAAAGTAGAAGCCTTTAACATAAAAATAAACCTTAAGACAAAAAATATATGCTAACAAAAAAGGTTGAAACCAGAACATTAACATTTGAATTGAACATATGGATTTTATTCTGGCTATAAAGGATGTTATTTGGAGTTTTAGAGGATAGTTGTGGGTGAGGAATGATGGGATTAAAAACCACAATTCCTGATGTTTGAATTGGAAAGTCTGGGATGTTTTCATTTGAATTTGGCAAAAAAAGAAAGTAAAAAAAAGGGGGATTTCTTCAATAATTTCAACGATGTGTGTGGCTGTGTCTCCAGGAAACACCAGTGGTGCTGCCCACAAGTGAGCATGGAGCCCCTCATAGAGAGGGGTCACTGGAATACTGGAGCAGGGCTGGGTGTGGGGAATTGTGAGCCCTGTGGGGGCTGAATTTGGCCCTTCAGATGAAGCCTTTGAAGGGCCAAGCCTGGAGTTCGTGGTGGTTTTGTGGATGTCGTGGATGCTGCTGTGATTGCAGCTAAGTGGGGAACAGCTTTGTCCCAAACCAGGGGAGTTACAATTTTGGATCAGTTGCTCTTTATTAGCTCTGTGCCTTTATTTTCCCTTTGCTTCCACACCATCCTAGGCACTCTCACTAACCCAAAACTCTTTCTTCTCTCTGCTACAATAATGAGGGCCTTTTAAAAAATTTATTTTATCATTTGACGTTCTATTCATTTCCACCAACTCTTCTTTTCAAAATTGCTCGATGGTTATGCCCTGATTTCTTCTGAGGCAGCTTTCATTTGGCTTGCTAAAAAAAAGGGAAAGTCATGGCCCAGACTCCTGCATGGCTTTGTTCTTGCAATTACTCCTGCGCTCTGTTAATTGGGAAGTTTTGTGTGCCTGGGCTCCTCTTGTGATGCTTTCTGTAGAGCATCCCTGGCAGCCCCAGGAAATGTCACCCATCCATTCCCCATCAGAGCTTTAATCTCTTTATTTCCAGACTCAATTTCAATAATGGGAGCAGCTCCAGATGAGATGAAGCCTCAGGAAAAGGTGAGATTTGACAACAGGGGCACAGCAGAGCTGTGCTGCCCCCAGGAGCTGTCACTGAGCAGGCAGCAGCTCTTTGTGTTTGCTCACTCAGTGCTGCACCTCTCTGTGCTTCTCTGCCTTAAAATCCTCTAGAACACACTCAGATCCCTGTTTGCCCTCTCCCTTCCTCACCAGGGCTGTATCCCTCCAATCCCATAGCTCTGGGTCTTCTTCTGTCAGCAAATCTTCCTTGGAGTCTCCTTTTTACCCTTCTCTGTCTGTTGCCTTTCCTTTATCCACAAAAATTCTGTCTTTTTTCCATTTCAAACCCAGCATCTCAACTGCTGCTGGGTGAATTCCTGACTGATGATTTCCTTCCATTAACACACGTCCTCAGTGGTGGAATTCCAGCCTAGTTTTAGTCACCAGTAAACTTAGTCTTGACTTAAAACTGCCAGCTCAGCTTCTTTTGTTAACCTCAGGTTTTTTGGTTCTGTGGGAGCAGAGCCCAACCTTTTTTTATAATAAATGTTCTTTCCATCTGATAGCACAAACTTTGGTACCACTCATGTTTTCACTTATGCTGCAGTGGGGTTTTTTTTACTTGAAAAAGCTGGAATAAATCCCCTCCCTCACTGAGACAGCACTGACAGGACCTGCCCCTTCCCCACATCCCTTCCCTGAAGCTGCTTCCAGGTGTGAATCCCAGGCTGGGTGCACATTATGGTGCATATTCATGGTGCTGTTCAATTTATGCTTCTAATTTGATTTCTATTTCTGTGTGCTCCCTGCTGCTCCTCATCCCCAGGACCTGTGAACACAGAGTCTGTTTGGTTACGTGTTCCTTATGAACAAGAACTTTCATCTCAAGACACGACTCAGGGGAAATCCTGCAGCACAAAGCCAGTTAGGGATGTGTAGGTATTTAAAAATCCCTGCCTTTCATCAATAGCTGAGACTTTTCTGGCTGCTGAGAATAAATCTCTGATGTTAAAATGATTCAGAGGGATCAGGATATTTGTAGGAGTTTTCTTTGCTCTTTTAAAACCAGCAGCATAATTCAGTTTGGTGTTTTGCTCTGCAAAGCTTAAGGTGGCCATCAATCATTTATGAACTGCTGTGCATTTTGTGGAGTAACTCAGAGGTAAGAGCTGTAGAGAGGGAAAAACAAAGCAAAGCAAATCAGCAGCTCCTGTAATCCCCTGTCAGATTAGGGACTACCTGAGAAGATGTTTGTGTTGCTGCAAGTGCTGTTTGCCCAGATAAAAGCAGACTTTGCTCTCCAGAGAGCTCACTGCAGTTTTTATGAAGCAAATGCTACCCTGATTTTGGGTAAATTATCTGTATAATCTCTTGTACATGTCCTGACACTTGGGTAGAAGCGAGGGAGCGCTGGCAGGCTCTGGCTCAGCATCAATGGCAAAGCCTCAAATTGAATTTAGTCCTAAACTCAGTTAGATTTTAAAATCTAAAACCAAGATGTTATGCTGGATGTGTTAGCAGAGCACACAAATGTTTATCCAGGGGTATTTTTAGGATTCTTCCTTATTTTTATTGAGAAAAATTGGAATACAATGGTTGAGTGAAAGACAATTTCACAACAACCCATAAAGATGGTGCTGGCCCATGGGTGCCATTTCAATTTTCAAATGATTGGTCACAGCAGAGCTGGTTTAGAAAACAAAAAAAGGAGAAGGGTGGCACAAATGAGGCACAGGACAAGCAACAGGTTGGGATTTTTCATCCTTTAGGGAGCACACAAAAAAAGGTGGAGGGTGGCATGAATCAGGCACAGGAAAAGAAATAAGCTGGGATTTTTTGGCCTCTAGGAAGCATCAAAAAAAGGAGGAGGGTGGCACAAATCAGGCACAGGAAAAGCAACAGGCTGGGATTTTTCTGCCTGTGGCTGAGCAGCTGTTGAATTTTCACAGCACTCTTCATTCCAGGGATGAATTTTAACCTTGGCCTGGAGATTGGGACGCGCAGCCTCGCACGCTGAGCAGCCATCCCTGCAGCAGGGGCTCTCTGGAAGGTGTTAAACACCTTTCTCCAGGCCTGGGCTCGGTGTTTCAGTGCCCTGGGAGAGCTGGGGCATATGTTCTGTGCTTGCTGTGCTGTGTGAGGCTGCCAGAACGGACCTGTTTGCTATAAACTCCTTCCCAGGGCTCCTTCAGAGCCCTCCTGGCTGTGCTGTGTGTGCAGGAGACACTTGACAGCTGCTTGGAGGAGGAGAGGCTGAATTTTGGGGAAAGGCTTTTATCTGACAGCCACTGCTGCCAATTCCTGGCTCCATGCCCTTTGGACGCCACATTTACCTCAGAAGCCTTTTTGTCCCTGTGGAAGCACCTCTTAATTAAATTTAAGTCACAGCACAGTGACCTCACAGGCTGTTTAGCTGGGGCTGTATCTGTGTAGGCACTTTAACCTCCTCTCTACTCCCAAAAGGGCTTTGATATCTTAAATTTCATTTTATTTCCAACTCTGAGGATCCACCTTGCTGAAAAGTTGAGTTTTGCCCCTCCAGGAGCATTAGGGGAGAACCCAAACTGTGCTGATGGATGCAAAGGAGCTCAGCAGAACTTTTGGTTGGGATATAACATTTATAACATCCTGATGCACATGGAAGTTGGATGCTCAACAGCATGAACAGATTATTTTCCAAACTAATGGCCTGCTGCAATCTACTGTGTGATTACAGATGAGGTTTTAGTGGGTTGGGAAGGGAAAAGCAAGCTGGAGAGCTGTAAGATAAATTCATCCATGTAATCACTCACACTCTAGACAAGAAATCATCTCCAAACTGAGCTCCACAACACATAGGAGTCTATTTTTAAGCCTGACCTGGCATCAAGAGATGCTTTGGTGAATGAACAAATGCTGCTGGGCTGCCATCAGTGTTGTCTGGAAATTTGTGTAATTAGGGAGAAACAAATAATAAAAAGCCTGAGTGCAGGGAGCAGCTCCTTTATTGTCAGCAGCAGGATGTGTGCTCCCCAAAGAGCTCTGGGAGCTGCAGTGGCAGGGGGTGATTTGTGCTGCTGCCAGCACCACTCACTTCTGTGGGGATGGTTGTAATGGGTGTCTGCAACTGTCCTCCAGAGACACTTCAATTATGGGGCCAGCCCCGATGCATTAAATGAGTCTGTTATGAGCAGTATAATTATTACTGTGGTGCCAGATATTAGAAATCCCATTTTAACTTGTCCACTGGATGGAATGCCCACGTTGCTGTGCATGTTTTCCCATTTTTCTTCTGTCCAGCACATGGCTTCTTAAAGTGATGGAGATTTTGTGGCCAAAAGGCCTCTGGTAGCCGTGGTGCTGAGCCCTGAGCAGCCCTGGGTGAAGGGGAGGCTGTCCCTGCACTGGTTTTTAGTAGGAAAATTTGGGAGTAAAAGAGACAGATTTGATTTTCTATAAAACTGTGTGCTCTGCTAGCAGGTTGCACTCATAGAATAGAAACAGAGCATGGGTTGGGCTGGAAGGACCTTAAAAATCATCTTGTTCCAAGTGCAGGGACACCTTCCACTATCCCAGGCTGCTCCAAGCCCTGTCCAGCCTGACCTTGGACACTGCCAGGGAGAGCCACAGCTGCTCTGGGCACCCTGTGCCTCCCCACCCTCCCAGAGAGGAATTCCTTCCTAATATCCATCCTAAATTTCCCTTGTTCCAGTCTGAATCCCTTTCCTGTGCTCTGTTTCCAGTGGGAAGGACTGGTGCTTGCTCTCCTTCAGCTCCCAGCATTCAGAAGATGATGGGTGTCACCAAACAGCCTCTTTGTGTCTGAATTTCCACACCTGCTCAACAAAATTCCCAATTTCTGGGAGGAAAATTCGTGTGTCTTTACTGCAGGGTGTTCCCCTTGGCAGTGGGATGTGCCTCCATCAGGGATGGATGTGGGACCTGGTGGCCGTGGCAGGGACTGCTCCTAAGTGACATCCCAGTGTCCTTTGGATCTGTCCTTAGTGGCTGGAGCTGCCAGATGCACGTTTGAACTGATTCTGTTCTGTGTTATTAAAAGACTATCTGCCTTCTGGGAGACTAAATAGGAGAGCTCTGAACAGCTGAACATAGAGTTTAAAGTATTTTTCCACACCATTAGTGAAGCTTTTTAATGCATCAAGGCTTGTGCTACTGAGGCTGCAGGCATGAGGATACCCTGCAGATTCTAGAGTTTCGGTGCAAATGCAGTTTCCTGAAAGCCATGGGTGGGTTCAGGGTCTGAAAACCAGTGCAGCACCTGAGGAAAACTGCAGCTGGAATTGTGCTTTCCACCTGTCACAATAAAGAGGTTTTTTCTTGTTTTCTGTGATGCTGTAACCAGACCTGAGAACTGGGTAAGAGAAGGGAGAGAAAAGCCCAGCCTAAAATCTGGGTTAATGCAGCTCTGCTGCAGTTGTCTCTGTGCAGGGGCTGAGCCAAGCCCTTGGTGTGGCTGTGAGGAGGTGAAGGGTTCTGGTCTGGCTGAGGATGCCACAGTGAGACTTTGCCATTCTGCCCTGAAAAGGAGTTTGCCTGGGCTCTTCAGGGCTGAGAGAACCACAGGCTCTCGAGCTCCATTTCTGTCCCAAGCAGTCTCCTCTTTACAAACGCTGTGTTGCACTTGCTGTGCTGTCTCTTTTTTTTTTTTTTTTCCTGTTTCAGCTGTTTGTTAACCCTGTTTGTGCTCAGTCAGCATGCACTGATTAGGTGGGGGATGTGCTTCAAGGTTTGAGGAGAAAAATATCTTTTTAACCCATAATTTTAATTCTCCTGAAGAGGTTCTGATATCTGCTGTTCTCTAATTCTTGTCCCTGTAGTGAATGTCTTCCTCCAGTGCTGTAAATGCAAACACTAAAACACGCAAAATTAGACTTCTCTTGTTTATTTTTTTATGTTAACAGGTCAAAAAACCAAAGTTACAGTATTTAAATTCAAGTCACAAGCACATAATTTTAATTGGCAATAATGTCATCTTACATGTGCTGAAATCTGAGGAGAAACTGGATGGAAATAATGGGCAGGAAAAGAGAATGAGTGGGCTGAGCTTTGTTTGTCACATGTCCAGATGCTAAAATAAGGGAGGTGTGTAATTCCTGATGAATTTGCTCCGTGTTTTACAGCAGGTGATGATGAGCAGTTGTGTTTGATAGACGTGGTGAACGTTCCTCTGCCACCTGCTAGGGGACACAACAAAGGGAAATGAAATGCCTGGTGAAATCCTGCTCTCATTAAGCACCTGTCAAAACACAATTTTGGTGTGTTGGAGCTCCTGCTGATGCCTTAGGATTTCAGCTTTTTTATTTTTCATCCATTTGTAACCCTGCAGTTCTTTAGTGTAGAACTCTAAACTCCACATCCAGTGGGAGCTGCTGCTCTCCCATTTTGGGCAGACACAACAATTCCTCTCCAGGCCTGGCAATCAAGGACACCTCACTGCCTCAGGCCTGAGAGATGGAAACAAAAGTGAATTGGGGGAGCAAACTTGGGGTAAATGACTTCATCACCTGAAGCTGTAATTGGATGATTAACCCCCAATATGCAAATGGACCAAATTTATCAAAGTGTGAAACCTGTGACCCATTGTCCACTTTGGGTGTGGACCCCTGTGGGACTTCATCTACCCAAAATGTACCTGAATAATAAATATTATTTATCCTTCAATAAATAGAATTGCTTTTTATCCTCTGAATTTTGTCTGGCCTCTGTTTTTGGGCAGCCCCAAAAGGCATCACTGCTTCTCCTCACCCCACCAAGGGAAAGCCCTCGCTCCATTTCACAACACTGACAACAGGCTCAACAGAACATTCACTTTTATATAAAATAAATAATCCTTGCTATCAAACTGGGGATCCTGGGAGCTGTGGTTGTAATTCCCTGGGCAGCAATCACTGCCTGCATGCTCTGGGTACCCCATGGGGAAGCTGTGCACCAATTCTTCTGCAAGTCCCTCTAACAGCTGAGCAAACAGGAGCTTGAAGCTTCTCCTGCTCCTCGAATTCCAAGGAATTCCATTGTGCATCAACACAAATGTCCCTTTCCCAAAGGACATTTTGCATTTTTTTTTCCCAATCCTGCCATGGAAAAGCTTTATCGTGCTGGGTTTTTTAATTATACACCATAATTGTGTGGCTGTTCAATTTTAACTGCAGTGCTGATATTAAAGCAATAATTTGTAAAAGTGTTTTGCTTCCATTTTCTATTGCCTAAAATACACAAAGTTGTCTCCAGCATGCAGCTGGAGGGGGT
>JAOTQP010000944.1:3897326-3914553 GCA_026413545.1 Cichladusa arquata
ACACCCCCCCAAAAAAAAAAAAAAAAAAAAAAAAAAAAAAAATTGGTGCAAATGTTCACCTCTAGATCTCAGCCTGCAATTAAATCACCAAGATCAGACTTACAAGAAATTCTGTTCCTAGCTCTGCTCATGACCTCGAGCGAGTCATTTAATTTTCCTCTGCCTTAAATGAAGGAGTAACAGCTGCTTTTAACAGGAGGGACTGTGAGGGGGAACAAAAGCCAAACTAAATCAGTTGCTACTTAGGCTGAGCTCAAATGTGCTGCTGGAATTGACAGTGGCACAACTGGATCCATCTCCAAATGCCTGAGGGGAAAAAATGCCACACATTTAAATCAGGAAATTCTCACCAGAGCACTTGCTGAACAGCACAGAAGTTCCTGCTTGTAGGAAACCACTTCAATTTTAATTATTTGCATGTGTAGATAGTGAATAAAGAGGTATGGGTGAGGGGAAAAAGCCAAAGAATGAGAGAAGGACAATTCTCCTCAGAAAATTTCTGACTTTAACTATAAAAATAGGAAATCCTCATAAGCATCACCCCAAAAATTCCAGGTTTTGCAGTCTCTGAGGCTGCTGCCCTGAGCCCTGTGGTGATGTGGAATAATAAAGCAATCAGCCTCCCCACCAGGGGAGAGGCAGAGCTCTGTGATGATTGCAGCTCTCTCCATCCCATTCCCTCTCATATCTCCTTTTCTTCCACTACAAAATTAGCATGGGCCTGGAGAGCTCGTTAACCCGGGCTCCAAACTTCATCTGTAACGTGCTCACATCCCAGGATTGCACCAGGCAGCCTGGGAAAGGCTGCAGGGTGAGCATCTTTATGCAGGGAAGCTCCAGGCATTAGTGAGAGAGGTTTGATTAAAAAACAAACAGTCGCCACCCAGCCATCCCCTGGGAAGTGGTTGTGTGTTTGGTAAGGATGATTTTGGGTCCAGACGATTTTGTGATTCCTTTAACACCACAAACGTGGTTTTAACTCAAAGCCTGGTATTAAATGCTAGAAATGCAAAAATCCACAGGCTCAGCTAGAGTTTAAAAACTGCTCAGGAGTTTGGGACAACAAATTCCCATCCCACAATGAGAAACATTTCATTCCTGCTCTGTGTTGTCCCTAGGAGTGTCCCTATTCCCTCCCAGTACAATTTGCATCCAGATTCTGGGGGGGAAAAAAAAAAAATCTGTTGTATTTTTATGCTTTTAAAAGGTGCCTGGGAAAACCTGGCTTTTGTAAAGGAGCCAGGTAACGGGTGGATAATACACAAACCCATTTGCTAAACACCACTTGAAAAATCACAGGCAGCATAATTGACTTTTACAGCCCAGATAATGTAGGTCACTGCATTAGTGCAACAAGAAAATGAATGTATGTTGGAGTGAAAGACAGAAGGGAAGTAATTACAAAATATAGATTAAATAACCATCAGATAACAGGCATAATAATAAGAACAACCGGGGTGAAGATAGAGGAGAAACAATTTGTTAAATGGATTGTAGCAGGGTTTTAAGGAGCTGCTGGGCTCACATGCAATGCTTCTCTTTTTTCTCCTTCACTGCAATCTCAATAAAATAAAGTATTTGTCCCCCTTTTGGAGCTGATATCCTGCTCCTCGTGCTATCAGCTCACAGCTCGCTCAGCCCAGAGGGCTCTTTAGTCAGAACCTGATTATTTTAGCACACAACTCTTAACTCTTGCAGGAACTGGAAGCTGTGAAGTCCCCAAGTGAGAGGGATCACAGTTCAGTCCTGCACAGCTCTGAATTCTGGCAAGGACTTCCTCAAAGCTTGACATTCTCAGTGCTTCTGCAGTTTAGCCCAAAGAAGTTTAGAAGAAACAAAACTAAAAATCCTGCTCTCCCCCTAAATGATCCCAAGACACCCAAAATGAAGTAAAAAATCTGGAATGTGAGACTATACAAAGATTTTTTTTTTCCCTCTGCAGTATCAGTTGTAGCCCAGCCGTGCTTGATGGTGCTCTGAGCTTCCCAGAGAGAGTTCCCTGCTCAGTGAGCCCTAAAGAAGCATTTGAGGGTCTGTGTCTGGCAGCAGTTTGGGCCATCACATCCCATCAGTGTCACAGCCAGCACTCCTGTGGGCTGAGCCTGGGATGGGGCAGAGCAGTGAGTGACACCTGAGATGATCCCTGGTGAAGGGGACAAGGCAGGAGGGATCCAACATCTCTGCTGCTTGTTCTCCATCAGTGCCTTGTGTTCAGTGTGACACTGCCCTGCTGTCCAGGAGAAAAATGCTTTTGTTTATCCCAGCTCCTGCAAATTCACCTCTGATGTGCAGGTGACACTTGTTGTCATTGTCATTGTAATAAGGGCAAAATGAAAAGGTTGAGAGTGACCAAAAAATGCCAAATTTTCCTGCTGAAAAGGAACAAAATGCATCAGCTCAGCATCCCTTGCCTGGCTCTGAATCTAACTTTGGAAAATCAAAGAAAGCTGCACCACAGCCACGAGTAAACCTCGAAAATTGGGAATGCAGAATGAGCTCAACACAGAGACAGCTCGTTGTGACACATGGAAACACAGAATGCTGCCAGCAGCTCCTCTTTGTCCCAGATGTGGAAAAAGGCAAAAGGGACACTAAGAGGGCTCAAAGAAGAAACCTTGGGTATTTTTGAAAAAGCTCCACCTTTCCCATTCATTGCTGCACTGTGCAAGGCACAGAATGTCCTTGACCCACCAGAATTGTGGATGCTGATTGTTTTTCTCCACTAAGAAAGGAAGATTTGCACCCCAGGGCTGCCAGCCCTCTCCAAGGCACTGCTGCCTCCTGCAGCTCCTGCCCTGGCTCATCCCTGTCCTCTGCTGCTCTGCTCATTAATCAATGGCTCCTCTGAATGCCAATGAGTCCTGAAAGGAGCCAGGTGAAAGCAATGGCAATTTGCTCACAGCTTGATAATTACACATTCTTCAAAATAAATTAAAGCCAGAGCTAACAGCAGCACAGTGTTTTCAGGAGTCCTGCTTACACAGAGGAATTAATTGGGAAGCCATTGATTGGATGGGGCTGCTGGATTCCAGCAGGGAATTTATTCCCCTGGTGTTCCACAGCAGCTCCCAGAGCTCTCACCAGACAGAGCCCCTCACCTCTGCTCAAACTGGGAGAGAAAAGGAGGCAGAAATAACCTCTGTTCATCCCAAACCATCTTTGGAGAGACCTGGTTCACGGGATTTGGGAGGGAAAGGGATCACAGGCTTTGATGGATCTTTGTTTTCTGGGCTAGCCAAGGCAGCAAAGCTGTGGGATCAATTAAAGGAGCTGTTCTACAATGGAGACATTTCAAAAGAGCTCTTTCATGGCCAGACACATAAAGCAGGGGTGAGCAAGCACCATGTGCACAAATTCTCTGTGTTCTTTACATCTTCATGGAGAAATTCCACAAACAAGCAGAGGAGAAACTCCAGAATCACAACTCTTGGATATTTGCTGTACAAAAGGATCTAAACTCCATCCAAACACTTTGGCAACTTCCACTCAGCCTGAGGTGTGGGAATGAGGGGATTTCAGAGACCCCTGGGTTAGAAGACACCACAAGGACCCCAATTTACAGGAGAATCCTTTTTCCTGCACGTGCCAAGTGTCAGCGAGGTCAGGGAAGCCTTCCAGTCTCCCACAGCAATAGATTACATGAAGTAGTTGTTTTTTCATGCAATAAATTTGTGTTGTTGATTTGTTCTGTTGATTCCTCCCTTTGCACAGCCCTGCTTTGCCTCAGCAGCTGGCACGTGCTGCAAAGGGCAGCCCTGCATAATAAATTGAGTTTGTGTAATGAAATATTTCAGGAGATGAGATTAATTTTAATTTGTTGTTCTCACAATGCCTCCCCCACTCTTCACAAAATTGCACCCAGCACAGCAGGAGTTTATCTAAGCCAGGGCCTTCCAGATAAATTCTGGCTTGCTCAGGCAATTATTGCAAATAAGTTAAAGATGGAATCCACAAGAGAATTACACCTACTTGGATCCACTCCATCACAGTTGTTTCACTACACAAAAAAAGAAGGTGGCAAGGAGGTAATTGCTGCTTTCTTCCTAAAAGCCAGGCACTAGAGAGCTCAGAAAAAAAACCCCAAGGAAATGCTCCCATTCCAGTTTGCTTGAATAGATCCATCTTCAGCAATCCCCACTGCTGCCAGAAGCAGGAGCAGAGGTTTGTAGTGAACTTGTGCTGTGACATCTGAACCCAAAGATCAAACCCTGATCTCATTCTTAGATTTACCCAAATTTGCTTCTCTGGAAGCTGCTTTGCCCCATTAGGAGGTGATGGCTGTGAGCAGTTTCCATGGAGCCTGTGTGTGACTACACCTGAGGTTTGTGATTTATCCTCTTTATATCTATCTTTAGATTCCATCTTTCCACACATCATCACAGTGTCTGAGCGTTTGCAAAAAAAAATATAAAAATCAGAGTAATAGCAGGCACCCTTCCCTTTCTTCTCTGCCAGGGAAAAATGGATTGTACACTGATCCAGCTGAAATTGCTTCTCTTGGCTAAGCTGGGAGACATTTGTATGAATTATTGCTGAGCTCAGGAATCAGAGCTCGTTCCTGACACTCTGTGATCCATGTGCAGGGATGAGGGGCCTGGATTGGCAAGAGAGGAGCAGCTGCAGCCCATTCTCATTGCTGGGGCAAGACGTCTTCATCTAAAACTTCAAATAAAGCAAGCCCAGCCATCAGCCAGGAGGAAGAGCCATACTCAAAAGCACCATCTGCATTAACTCTTCCTAGAATATGTTCATATAAAGCTTAAAATAAAATAAACCCAGTCTTCAGCCAGAACAAAAAGCCACAGCCTCAAGCATCACCTGGATTAACCCTTCCTAGAACATCTTCATCTAAAACTTCAAATAAAACAAGCCCAGTTATCAGGCAAAAGTAGAATCCACATCCTGGAGCACCACCTGGATTAACTCTTCCTAGAACATCTTCATATAAAATTCAAACTAAAACAACTCAAATCATCAGGCAAAAGTAGGATCCACATCCTGAAGCACCATGTGGATTAACCCTTCCTAAAAAGTTTCCCATATTAAAAAGAAAGTGCTGTTTTTACACTGAAGTGTTTTACCCAGTGCTGTCAGGCCAGGCTGATTTTTTGGCCAGTTTTACACTTTTTTCTCAGCTGTGTGATCCTGCTGTGTGTTCAAGGGAAAGAGCTGCAGGGAATATTGTAGGAATAATAAAGGGGGGTTTCAGGGAGCTTTTGTGACCCCCACACTTCAGGAAAAGCACATTTATAGCCACACACCTCACCTGTGTTTGTCATCACCACACACTCCACCCACATCAGTTATTCACAGCAAGACTGAGCCCAGCTCAGGAGTCAGGCACTGCTGAACCCCCTGTCAGAGTGGTGATGGATGCTGTGGGAACTGCAGCTCTGAACTCACTCCCTGCTGCACACACAGACCCTGAATCCCTGAATCCCTGACAGTCCCTGAATCCCTGACAGCACAGTTCCTGAATCCCTGAATTCCTGACAGCACAGTTCCTGAATTCCTGACACCACAGCCTCTGAATTCCTGAATCCCTGACAGCACAGCTCCTGAATTCCTGGTAGCACAGTCCCTGAATTCCTGGTAGCACAGCCCCTGAATTCCTGAATCTCTGAATTCCTGGCAGTACAGCCCCTGAATTCCTGAATTCCTGAATCCCTGAATTCCTGGCAGTACAGCCCCTGAATTCCTGGCCTTGAATTCTTAAATTCCTGACAGCACAGCTCCTGAATCCCTGACAGCAAATCCCTGAATTCCTGACAGCCCCTGAATCCTTGAATTCCTGACAGCACAGCCTCTGAATTCCTGGATTCCTGACAGCCCAGTCCCTGAATTCCTGCACAGTCCCTGAATTCCTGACAGTTCCTGAATCCCTGACAGCCCAGTCCCCGAATTCCTGGCAGCCTCTGAATCCCTAAATCCCTGACAGCACAAACCCTGAATCCCTGATAGCACAATACCTGAATTCCTGCATAGCTCCTGTATTCCTGAATCCCTGGCAGCACAGCCCCTCAATTCCTGATAGCACAGCCCCTGAATCCCTGACAGCACAATCCTTGAATTCCTGCACAGCCCCTGAATCCCTGACAGCACAATCCCTGAAACCCTGGCAGCACAGCCCCTCAATTCCTGATAGCACAGCCCCTGAAATCCTGCACAGCTCCTGAATCCCTGAATTCCTGACAGCCCAGCTCTGAATTCCTGCACAGCTCCTGAATTCCTATCAGTTCCCAAATCCCTGAATTCCTGACAGTTCCCAAATCCCTGAATTCCTGACAGCCCCTGAATCCCTGAATTCCTGGCAGCACCTGAATCCCTGACAGCACAATCCCTGAATCCCTGACAGCTCCTGTATCCCTGAATCCCTGACAGCACAATCCCTGAATCCCTGACAGCTCCTGTATCCCTGAATCCCTGACAGCTCCTGTATCCCTGAATCCCTGACAGCTGCTGTATTCCTGAATCCCTGGCAGCCCAGAGCCTGGTGGCAGCAGGGTGTAAATCCCCTCCAGACCCCCAGCAGCAGTGCCCCGACACAGAGTCATTAATCCCTGATCAATTCACCAGTTCATCAATGCTGTGTTAGCAATAAAGCCTCTCCTCAGTGTCACTGTGTGTCACACAGTGACAGCTCCAGGGGATCACAGCAATCCCACAGCTGGAATTTAAGGAGGATAAAACCCCAACAAGAAGCCCTTGAGGGGGAAAAACCTCCAGCACAGTGTAGGCTGCATTTTAGCAGTGAATAAATCAGCCTGCAGGACTTTCTGTTCATTCCTTACTTAACTCACTTCCATTGTGACATCTTGGGTTTTGCTGTTGAAGCCGTGAAAATTCTGGGAAAGGCCAGGATGTTTTAGAAGGGAAAGCCAGAAACCTTCCAAAAATGCAAACACCTAAGTAGCACTTGCCTGTAACTTCAGGATTTACTACCTTTTTATTTATGGGTCTGAAGCACAAGTCATATATCCAAAATATAGCTCCATTTTTGGAGAGGCTGAATCCTTTTCAAGGCAATTGGTAAGATTTACACTTGCTATATTTAATAGGGCCATTAAATACCTGGACAGAGTGGACCTGGTGATTGGCAGGAGCAGCTTTTTCTCCATCCCTCAGCCCTTTGGGTTCCCTGGTGTGGGCTGAAGTTATTCCCTTTGAGTTGGGCTGATCTGGATCATCACTGTGGTGGTTTTGGAAATAGAAAAATGCAGAAATGCAGGCAGAGCATGGAGCAGCGTCCATGGACAGTGTATCCATCTCTGCCTCAGTGGAAGAGGCTAAAAAAAAAAACCTCAGAAAAACCCATCACCACCAAACCCCCCAAATATCATCCCTCCTGTGCCACTGCCTTTTGGAGATCATGGTAGGTTTATTTTGTAACACTTCCAGTGGGCATTACCAACAGCTTCACAGCTAATTAGTATTATTGTGGAAAGCTCCAGAATCCAGTGGTTTAACCCCTCCCAGGAAAGGCCAGGCTCTACTCCCAGAAGTGATGCCTGAGGTGATAATTATCTGCAATTACTCTTCCTAACTAAGCAATTGTTATTTACATTATTAATATCTGCCCCTACTCAAGGATTCACACCCACCCACACATTAATGTCTGTTTGTGAGGAATGGAACAACCTCGGGGGAAAGGACCTGGAATCTACTAAAAAAACAGAGAAGTGAAATATATTTCCAGATACATAAATATATGTAAGAAATACAGAGAACTGGGGAACTTCTGGAGGCAAGGGAGGAGGAAGGATGCTGTGCAAAGCCAATAAATCCTCAGTGCAGGTGGCAGCACCACAGGGATGGAAAGGCACCTTTATTTTGGTAAGAGCCTCTCTGGAATTCCCTTTAAAAAATGGGAACACAAGAATGGAGCTCCCTGCACATCCCACAGGTCCTGCCCCATCGACTCCCTGCACTGCAGAGATGGGCAGAGCATCAGAGATCCCTCCCTGGGAATTTCATTTACCCAGCAAAGCTGGGTGGGACTGGGGAGGCAGCAGCCAATTAAGGAATCATCAAACTTCTCTTAAAAACCTCCCTCCACAACGCTCCCCCTTCCTGCCTCCAGCCAACGTGGTAATTGTGTCTAATTTCTGAATTTTCATGCCGTTGCTGCATGTGCCTCCCCTTAATGAGATGTAAATGTGTTGCTAGTTTGTGGATTTGTTTAATTGCAGGGTAGCTAAACTGTGATTGGCCAGGAGGTTCATTTTTAAATTTATTTATTTAGCACACATGCAAGGCGTTTTAAAGATCCTTTTCTCCGGCTCAAAGAGGGAGGGGAGCATATTCTATTTTCCTGTTCTGTTCAGGGTTCTGTCACAAAGAAACCATCTGGTTTTCCATGTGTTTGCTACTGAACTTAAAAGACTTCTGCCATATTCCAAGTGTTTGAAATAACTCTGAATGCCTCCTGTTTGATTCAGGTTCCTGAGCTGGACTCTGATGCTCAAAAATCTTTGGTTCTTAGTGGACACGAGAAACACCCTCAGAGCATTTTTAACTGGCTTTTCAACACAATAATACTCATTCACTGAGCTTTTTCTCCCTCACCTCCCACAAAGGCTTTTAAAAGAAAGGAAGAAAGATTTGAGTACTAAACTGGGTAAGAACAGAGCCATCATTACCTAGTCTAACTCCAAATAAAATCCACTAAAGCTTGAAGGAAATACTGACTGATTTTAGTGCCTTTAACTCACTGCCACTCCCGAGTTTGCTCAAATAGAGGAGAGCAGTAAGGAGTCTCCTAAATCTCAGCAAAACCTTGCAAGTGCAGATAAAAGCCTATTTTGCCCTGCAGTACCTTTGCTACCAAGGATGATGACACAGAAAAGGCCTGGCTTGATTTGCAGATCTCCAGACATCTGGAAGGGAGAAAATCAAACAGAACCACGGGGCCATTTCCACAAGGGCACATTTCAAACCAGAGCCAGGCAGTAAAAGCAGAAAGTTCTGGTTTTGCAGAAACCAGAGATAAATTCTCCCCCTCTGCTGCTCCTTAACAACAATTAGCCTGTGGAGAAAGTGCAGCTCTTTCAGTGCTAAGACCACTGTATAAATAATACATTCATTTTCAGAATTTCCTTAACATTCTGGTTTCCATCAGTTTTATGGCACCTAACGCTGCTTTTACCACTTGCCTTCGTGTAATGACTCACCCAGATAATTCATGGAGGCTGACACACATAAATCTGCCCCAACATCTCAGTGAAGATCTAAAGCTGCAGCATTTACCTTGGCACCAGACAGATTCATCCAGCTGCTGGCACCACGGATTCCAGCCCCCAGCCTCAGGAAATCAAGGGTGCCTTTCCCATCCTGATGTCCTGGAGGAATATTTGGGGGTATTTCTTGTCCCCAAAGGACTCCTGCAGGAACAGCAGAACTGCATTTATACCTCAATGATTCTTTTTTGTGTTAAAAGGCCCAAATTATGAATCTAGACCACAAACAGCTCAGGAAAGGTTCATTTTCTGCTAAATATCTCTGGGAGACACCCCCAGCATCTGATAGCTGGTGAAAGCCATCTCCATGGCAGGAGTGAATCTCTGGCTGCACAAGCCCCTTGTTTGCATCCCAAAAAAAGAGAATGGGAGTTGCTTTCAGCTCCAGCTGAATCCAGCTGTGCCTGTTGCTCCACCACAAACAGAACCAGAGTGTCCCAGGGCCAAGGGCATCCCTCCCCTCAGCCACTGTCACTACCAGCCAATAACACCAGCAGCAGAGGAAAGGGAAGTGACAGCAGGGAAATAATTCAGCTTTAACTGACACATTATCCTGTTAAAAGCCATTTACCTTCTGCTGCTCGGTGTGTCATTGCTCATTTGGGTTTGGAAGTGACATCTCCCCAGGTGCCATTAAGGTGCCAGTGGTGAGAGGGGATTTATGGTGGGTGAGCCCTGGGGAGTTACAGCCCTTGGTGGGCTCGGTTTGACCCCTCAGCTCCCACCCCGCCCACCCCAGAGCATCCAGAAGGGATCAGGCAGCTCCACAATTGCCCCCTTTTCCCTGCAGCACAGCCTGGCCTGATGAGGCTGATGCCTTAGGATTTTAGCTTTTAAATGTTTCACCTATTTGTGAATATATACACTGCAATTCTTCAGTGTGTAACTCTAAACTCCACATCCAGTGGGAGCTGCTGCTCTCCCATTTTGGGCAGACACAACAATTCCTCTCCAGGCCTGGCAATCAAGGACACCTCACTGCCTCAGGCCTGAGAGATGGAAACAAAAGTGAGCTGGGGGAGCAAACTTGGGGTAAATGACTTCATTACCTGAAGCTGTAATTGGAAGATTAACCCCAATATACAAATGGACCGAACTTATCAAAGTGTGAAACCTGTGACCCATTGTCCATTTGGGGGGCTTCATCTGCCCCTAAATGTACCTGAAGGCCCTTCAATAATTATTTCTTTTTATTCTCTTGATTTTGTCTGGCCTCTGTTTTTAGGTCCCAACAAGCATCAATGCATTTCAGCAGCAAATATTGCCTGGGAGGATCCCAGCATTGCACAATGTTTGAATTCTTTCTTCTGAAGCAAAAAAAGTGTTTATTCTGCAACACTGGGAGAACCAGGATGACAACCTACCAGCAAATGGGACAGTCCTGTATAAAGCAGAAAGAGTTATGGTGTAAACTGAGGGGGGTTTTGTGCTATAATTGTGTTTTTCCGGAATTAGATTCCTGCATGTTGCATGGAATTGATGTCCACACATCCAGTCACAGTTTGTGACAGGAAGGGCTCAGCTCTCTGCTTCTTTCCTTGTCTTAGATGTTGACCTGGAATTACTCTCTTCCCTTCTAATAACCCAAAGTGGCCATAAACAGCCCTGGATTTCAAATAACAGACAAACCATGATCTTAAAATGATGGAGTCGTGGTAAGGATAAAAGACACTATTTACCATAAATCAAGGAGTCTTGATAAAAGCCCAAGTTATCTTGGAAGCCAGAATTACTCATCCTGTCATCTTGACTCCTACAAGTTCAGATTTGACGTAGAAACAGAGGGAATTCTGCTTCCACTGCAGAAGATCAGGCAGGATTCAAACCAAGTTTCCATGGAAAGCTGCTCCCTAATTTGCTGATCCCACGGGAGGTGGGCAGGGGGCTGAGATCCTGAAAGTGGTCTTTAAGGTCCCTTCCAACCCAAACCAGTGCGGGATAAGGAGCAGAGGGGCAAATAATTGAATTCAGAGCTGCCCTTTGCTGAGATCTCTCCCGATGACAGATGAATTTCCATTAGTTCAATGTGAATCACCACGGATAATGGAAAACAATAGTTATGCTAATGAGGGAGCTGAGCGAAAGCTTTGCAAATGAGGTGCCATTTGCTCACCAGCCGGGGTGCAGCTGATTAGAAACAGCTCCTGATTGATGCCTCCATCCTCCCCAGCCTCTGTGGGGCATCCCCATGGCATCCCTGCTTCCCCCAGAGAAGGGATTCTGGGGAAAAACATCAGGGATTTGGGGTGAAAACAGGAAAGGGAGCGTTGGTGAGGAGGACAGGAGAGACTGTTTGGGGTCTTAGCTTGAATATTTTTAATCCATTTGTAACCCTGCAATTCTTTAGTGTGTAACTCTAAACTCCATATCCAGTGGGAGCTGATATATGTCCAGAGGGCAGCTCCAATCTTTGCTCCCTGTGACAGGGACAGGAGTCAGGGAATGGCTGGGGCTGTGCCAGGGCAGGGTTAGGCTGGATTTTAGGAAAAGGTTCTTCCCCCAGAGGATGGTCAGAGACTGCACAGGGAATGGGCACAACCCCGAGGCTGCCAGGAGCTTTGGGGCAGCGCTCCCAGGGATGCTCCGGGTGGGATTTGGAGTGTCTGTGGATGATCAGAGTGGGTCCCAGAGCTCCAGGAGCTTTGGGTCACCACTTCCAGAGATGCCCAGGGTGGGATTTGGGGTGTCTGTGCAGGGCCAGGAGTTGAACTGATGATCCCTGTGGGTCCCAGAGCTCCAGGAGCATTTGAATACCACTACCATGGATGCATAGGGTGGGATTTGGGGTGTCTGTGGATGATCCTGGTGGGTCCCAGAGCTCCAGGAGCATTTAAACTACTCCTAGGGATGCCCAGGGTGGGATTTGGGGTGTCTGTGTAGGGCCAGGAGTTAAACTGATGATCCCTGTGGGTCCCAGAGCTCCAGGAGCTTTGGGACAGCGCTCCCAGGGATGTTCAGGGTGGGATTTTGGGGTGTCTGTGGATGATCCTGGTGGGTCCCTCCCTGCTCAGGATAATCTGAGGTAAAATGTGGAGGAGGATTGTCTACAGGAGGGAGCAGAAAAGATCTCGTGGGCAAGGTGAGCTTGTGTGTGGTGAGGACTGTGCTGCTGGGCAGGGGTCAGGGTGTGGGGTTTGAGGAGCATATGGTGGAAGGAAAGCCTCCAAAACCTACCTGAGCACAAGGAGTTTAAGGACACTATGAGATGAAAAGCCTCACAAATTCACCAGAAAAACCTCGTGGCAACATGGACAACATGCTTAGCATTCACTGGGATTTTCTTTTAATGTTTTGTGCTAGAATAGACCTGACACCCCAAAGCCATGAGGGAGCCAGAAAAGAGGCACTGAGAGCAAGGTGAGGGGGAATGGGGCCACAAAGCCAGGCCAGGTGTGAGTGCAGAGCTCTGGGAGTGCCTCAGAGCCAGCAGATAAATCAGAGGAGGTGGGCAAAGCTTTGTGAAAGAACCAGGAGGTGATTCAGAGGCACTGCCAGAGCTGCACAGGGATTTATAACATTTCATTCTGCTGCACTAGAATCGTGCTGAATTGTCTGAGAGCAGCTCTGGCAGTGCACGAGCTCTGGCAATGTGTTGGCTTCTTAATTTTCACACCCACTAAGGAAGATTGAAAATACTTATGTTTTTAGGAAGGGGATAAGGAAGCAGGTGGATAATGGCATTCCTGGCTTGGCTGGCTGTACCCAGCACTGTGCTTTCATCATTTCTTGCCATTATTACCTTTGGTTTTTAATATCATATTATATAAATATTTGTCAAATGCAGAAACACCGCGACTCAGAACAATATAAAGCAGCATCTCCTGCAGGCCCAGAGGTAGGGTGCCACATTACCTCAGGATTTTTGAATATTTCCATTAAATTCCTGGAATTTCTAAATAGCTCCAGACACAGGGTGGTACAGGAGCAGAATCTGTTCCTCTGCTGGTTGTTTTTCCAGCAAGGCAAAGTCGTGGATAAATGAGCACTTGAGAAATGTCTGATTTAAGGAGAATTTCCCCACTGAGGGGTGCTGACCCATGCTCAGTGATGTAGCTGCACGTTTCTGAGGGCAGAGGGGAGGGCTCAGCCGGGGAGGGAGATGCTGCTGGGAACGTTTGTCCTGTTCTGCTCTCTTTCCCTTTCCCTTTCCCTTTCCCTTTCCCTTTCCCTTTCCCTTTCCCTTTCCCTTTCCCTTTCCCTTCCTATCACCCTCCCAGCAGGGTTTTGGCAGGGGCAGCAGCTTTAGAGGAGTGCAGTGGAGCTTGGGGCAAAGGATGAGGACTTGCAGAGCCCCTTCTGATGCCCTGGAGTGGCTCCCTAGAACAAGATTAAGAGAATAAAGTGGGGATTTATTAAAGGCCTTTAACAGATCCACCTTGGGCAGTCAAAGCCTCCCAGAGGCTGCACCAAACATGGACAGTGGTCACGAGTTTTTCACACTTTGATAAGTTTGGTCTATTTACATATCAGGGGTTAATTGTCCAATTACAACTTCGGGTAATGAAGTCATTTACCCCCAGTTTGCTCCTCTCCAATCCACTTTCATTTATACTTTTCAGGGCCTGAGATTGTAGGGTGCCCTTGAGTTACAGCCCAGAAGAATTGTTTGGTCTGAATAAAACAGGAGAACAGCAGCTGACACTGTGTATGGAGTTTTGGAGTTCTACACTAAAGCAGTACAGGATTTGAAAAATACAAAAGCTGAAATCCTCAGGCATCACTTCCCTCAGAGCTCTCCCAGCATCCCAGACCTGGCACTTGGAGTCTTTGAGCAGCTCTGAGGAGATCCCACACTCATTGCCACCAACACCTGCCCCAGAAGCCAGGGCAGAACTGTTCCATCCCAGCACAGGGACACTGGCTGCACCCCAGCCTCGACCAACACTTGTTCTGTTTCCTTCACTGAATCCAAACTCTGAGCAGCAGCTGCTCCAGAGCCTCAGTCCCAAGTTCCTCCCTGGCACAGCCTCTCAGCAGCTGGACCCTTTTACCCTTTCATCCTCCAAGGAAAGGTTATACCAGCATGGAATTTGCATTAATCTGAACAGGCAGTGCCTGGGACTCTCCTGGGACCTTGCTCTCTGTTGAACCCATTTTTATTCATCCATCAAAAAGTATTAATTCTCCTTTTTGCATTGCTCTCTGCCTGTTTTTTCATTTTTTCATTATCCTTTAAAGCACTGAAGAACCCCATCCCCTTCTGCTCAAGCCACAAGATGATAAAGTTGTTTTTCCCTGCAGCTCTTTTCAATGCATCATTTAGCAGCCCTCCTCTAACATGTTCTGAAAAGCCTCTCTTATCCCAGGTGGAGGGCAGGGAAGGAGGATCTGGTGGGACTATGGAATTGAAATCCATCTAGGTTTAAATAGCTCAAGGTCAGTTCGGGATGGGAACACAACAGCAGATTTCTGGAGACTTCATTCAATGAATTGTTGATTGGAAAAGCTCTTTCAGATCCCCGTGGAGCAGAATCTGGAAGAAATGTGTTTTCCACAAGGAGGACAGCGGGTTAGTTGTTAATGATTTCAATAAAGCAAGAGAAGGCACGTTAGGAGGTTGGTCATGAGGGTAAAAAGGAGGCTGGGGTATTGCTCATTAGTGATTTGCCAAAATTAACTCCGTGACTGTGTTTGCTTTCACTGCAAACCTGGTTAATTGGAATTACACTGAACAGGGGAGGGGCCCTGCTGCAGGTACCTGGGGGCTCAGGAGAGAACCAGGGCTGGCTTTGGGCTGCAGCAGGGGCAGAGCTGAGCCTGCCCAGCCCGGCTTTGCTGAGCTCAGCACTTGGGAGCAAAGTGGGGATTAACTCTCCAAAGATATCCCGGGGATTATGTCACAAGGATGGGCAGGAAATCAGAGCAGAAGAACAGAGAACCTGATCCAGAAGGTGGAGAAATCACAGCTGAGCTCTGGCTTTCTTTCAGCCTTGGGCTGAGCCCAACCCCCTACAAATTTAGTTTCTCAGAGAGGTTTTTTTTCACCTTTTTCCCTCTCTGTATTGTCCCATTTCCTTTGCTGTTCCTTTCCTCTTTCACAAGCTATTGATTCTCCTCTTGTCCTTTATTTACTGCCAGCTCTCCCATTATGTCAGCAATGCTATCCTGAAATGCCATTCTGCTTTCTGCATCCCCAGCCTTTCAGTCAAGGAGAGGTTTTGCAGCTCCCTGCGAAGGTTCCTGCCAGCTGGCTGCCCACTGCTGGGGATTTTCCTGCAGGATGAAAAGAGGCAATGGCTGGAAGCAGCTTTTCAGCCTGCTCAGAACACGGGGACAGGGACAGTTTGGGCTGAAATCCCAAATATATCAGGCATCAGAGGATTTCAGGAGTCTACCTCCAATGTGAAAGCAGGAGGACTGAAATCCCCAAGGAATTCTGCTGCTCCTTTTGGGCCTAAAGAGGTAAATAGGGTCCTGGAAGGGTAAATGAGGTCCTGGAAGGGTAAATGGGGTCCTGAGGAGGTAAATTGTGCCCTGGAAGGGTAAATGTGGCCCTGAGGAGGTAAATAGGGTCATGAGTAAATGGAGTCCTGAAGTGTAAATGGAGTTCTGGAAAGGTAAATTGAGACCTGGAAGGGTAAATGTGGCCCTGAGGGGTAAACGGGGTTCTGGAAGGGTAAATTGTGCCCTGGTAGGGTAAATGGAGTCCTCGAAGGGTAGATGGGGTCCTGAAGTATAAATGTGCCCCCTAAAAGGGCAAATGGGGTCCCAAAATGGTAAATGGTGTCCTGAGGGGTAAATGGGATCCTGGAAGAGTAAACGGGGTTCAAGGAATAAATCGGGTCCTGGAAGGGTAAAGAGGGTTCTTAGGGAATATAAATGGTCCTGGAAAGGATAAATGTGGCCCTGAGAGGGGAATGGGGTCCTGGAAGAGAAAGAGGATCCTCAGGGAAGAGCTGAATCCCACATGCTTAGATGTGAAGTTGTGGGGTCGTGGTGTGAAATCCTGCAGAGCCAGAACGGCAAGGGCAGGTCCCTGGGGAAGCATTTTGGGAAGGGGAGGCAGGAAGGGAGGAGGTGAATGGAAGGAGGGGAAAGGACAGGAGGTGAGAACACTCTGATGGAGGCAGGTCAGGCTGTAGCAGCAGGGCCTGTCTCTGTGGGCTGCCCAGGCTCAGCTTTGTGCTGGGATGCACTCAGAGCTGGAGCAGATGTTCTCTGCAGGCAGTAAAACCCTGAGTGCTGGGGAGCTGCAGTAACTCACTCATCCAGTTTTTATTTCTGTGCTTTGGTGGCTGACCCCACAATAGCACTGAAAAATGGGAGTAGATTGTGTTTAGGCAGAAAATGGAGGGTGGCTGTCAAAAAATAAATAAAACAAAGTGGCTGAGCCTGCTTTAATTAAAGCTCAGGATGAAGTGGTTGGCTCGTTCTCCTAGATGGTTCCTGAGCTCTGCTTCTCACTTCCATGCCTTTGTTTTGTGCCTCTGGATCTGATGCAGATAAAGTTAATTCCTGGAATTAATTCCTGTGTGATCAGCCAGGAACTGTGCTGCTTCTCCCTCCAGTCAGTGCCCAGCTGTGGGGATGGGCATCAATGCAACAAAAACTGTGGAATTTGGATTCAATTTGGATTCAATTTGGATTACCTGGCCGCACAGGAGTGCTCTCAGGGAGAGAGGAGAGCATTGGAAGAAATTTTCCAGAGCTCAGGAGAGGCACTGATCAATAGGTGAAGAAAAATTGAGGAATGAGGCAGAAGAGAATGACCATAAGCGAGTCTCTGCTCAGTCAGAGGTGGAAAAATCAGAGTAAAATGCTGGGTTTAGCTCAAACCAGACACCAATTTTTGATGGTGAACGCTCAGCTTAGGGTGTACCCAAAAAAGTGCTGATCATTTTCTCCCTTTGCCCTGCAAATGAGCTCCAAAACTCAATTTTTCGTGGGTGTTTTTTTTTTGTTTTGTTTTGGTTTTTTTGTTTTGTTTTGGCTTTTTTTGTTGTTGTTGTTGGTAGGTTGGTTGGTTTTTTGCTTGTTTTTTGGGTTTTTTT
>JAOTQP010000944.1:3981846-3993153 GCA_026413545.1 Cichladusa arquata
AAAGATGATTGCCCCAGCTGGTTTAAAGATGGCCCATGAGCAGATAATATGTGCCAGGAGATCAGGGTCACTGCCCCCCCTGGCTTCAGCAGATGGGACAGAACACACATTGCTGGTCACATCCTGTATTGCAGTCTAACACACTGTTTTCCCTCCAGATGTGCTGAGGCTCTGTGCTCTGCTGAGATGGGATCTGGGAGTTCACCTGCTCCTGTTTTCCCTCTCTGAGCTGTTGTAGGAACATGTTTGAGGCGCTGCTCTGCTGTGATGGTCTCTCCAGCTCTCTGTGCAAGGAGAGTGGTAATTCCACGGTGATATTTCAAGAAATATCGCTGGGTCTCTGTATTTAAGGGCTTTGAATCGTGAAGAGAAAGGGGAAGTGTAATCTTCTTACATTATCATTAAAGGCATCAACTAATCCTGCTGCAAAAGGTGTGATTTGCTGATGGAAAGGGGAACATTGCTGCTGCCTGGGAATGCATCTTGCCAGCTAATGAACACTTCTCCCCCAGTTCCTCAAAAGCTTATCTGTGCCTGATAAATTCCATATCCCTGCCTCGTTAAAACACAATCCTCACCTGGCAAATGCTGTGGCCCTTTCTATAAATATTTGCTTTTCCACTGGTGAGTAAAAACAACAAACGGCTGGTGCTGGGATGTGCTGCAGATCAGGCAGGAGGTGGCACAGTCAGGTGGGCAATCATCAAACCAGCCAGGGCCACACTCAGGTTTTTCATTTTTGCTGCCGACTTGATCTGCTGCCTCAGGCAAAGCACTTCACTGCTTTCTGCTTCCAGTTCCACCCACCGGGAAAATAAATATCAGCACATCCAGCTTTGTCCCAGTGCTTTGGAAAACAAAGGAGGTGAGATCTGGGAAGAAGCATTCGGGCATTTAGCTGTGTGGCAGTGATCTCTGCCTCTGTTCCAGGCAGGATGAGGGAAGGTTTAACTGTTCCATCCTCAATTTGCAGACGTGAGACTCCTGTGCCAGCCCCACAAAGGGAAGAGGAACGTGAGCAAGGTTTGGGAGCCTCTGGGCACAGGGATTTATGCAGGAGAGAGGTGCCAGTTTGCTGACAGGACATCTTTTTTCCTCCCTTGATAAGTTTTTTTACCACTGCAGGTGCAAATTGGTCAGATTTTCCTTGCTCCTGTGTGTTCCCAGTGTTCCATCTACAGCCACACAGCAAATTGCTTCTGCTGATAACTTCCCTTTCCTTGTGTCCCTACACACCTCAACCACTCTCTCCAACACTCAGTGGCTTCCAAAAAGTGCTCCCTAGCTTGGAGAGACTTTGCACAAGGAAAAAATGCAACCCAGAATGTTGAGGGATGGCTAAAATGGTGTTAATAAAAGAGTTTGGCGTTTGGTGCAGAGTGTTGGAGTCCAAGCTGAGAATCCGGTAGAGTTGAGTGGGCTGGGGACAACAACAGGGTTTGGTTCCAGGGAATGGAGGTTTCACAGGTTTGGTTTGTGCAAGCAGGTGAAGCCAAAGAGGGAGTTTCTCACCAGTAGGGAGGAGTTGAAGCATCTAATATACGAACAAGAAATGGTGTCTGTCTGTCCCCAGGCTGATGGGGAGCAGCAGCTGTGTGACAAGTCAAGGATTGTCCTGGGCACGTGGCTTTCCCAAAATCAAAGACAGCCCCAGCTTCTGCCACTGCTTCAGCACCAGGAGCTCTGCAGCCAGAGGGGAGCTCTCTTATTTCCACATTTATTTCATGCCAGAGTTTCTCTGACTGCAGCACTATTGGGAAACGAACACAATTATTTTGGATTTCCCATTTCTTACCTCTATTTTTTTTAAAATTTTTTTGCTCCTTAATGACTTGCTTTTAGCTAATGAAACCTCCTGCTGCTTAGGAATGGATATCCATGATTTCCAGCCAAATGTGTGTGTGTGCCAGTGCCTGTCAGCACAACACCCTGCTCAAATTTGGGTGCAGGAGGCTGATTGCAGGAGCAGGATGTGAAATTCCACTTGTCTGGCTTTTTCTGTGTGATCTGGAATTCAAATTTAGGGTTCAGTTGTGGGTGTAAGACCTGACATTTCCCATTGCCATCACTGATTTGGGTGGACACGCCAGGAACTGGACTCTAGAGAGGAAATGAACTTTCTGAGCTTGGACTCCACACCTCCATCTCCTGTTGGGTTGGACACAGAGGGTTTGTAAAATCCTGGTTGAAAAATGGGCAGCAGTTGTGATTAAAAAGGAAAACCCTTTGTCAGCTTTCTTAGAAGCTATTTTATCCCCCATGTGGGGACAAAAAAAAGGGAAAGGATGTTTTTGAATAGCTCCTGTGCCTTGGAAACATTTTTAATATCCCTTTAAGTATAAGATCCAGCATATTTCTAGCTGATATGAATTGCTCTTATATTAAAAATGTAGCAGTGGTGTTTTATGAAGGGGAAACATTTTTAATGCCAAAGTAGTGCTATTTTAAAATGAGTTGCTTTTATGAAATGGATGAGGTGGTTTTATTTAAAAAAGACCATTTGGGAGGGAAAACTGTGGCTGTATTTCTGTCTTACAGTGTAAGACAAAGCTGTATTTTCCCCCCACCTCTCTTTTGAAAAGAAGGGGCTAGACTTCAATTTTTTGAGGTTTCCATGGAGCCTGTTTAGGCTCTGCCTGCACACAAAAAACAATTTTGCATGAAGGGTGTGATATTAGAAATAGTCAAAGGTGTTTCTTTGGCCCAAATACAAAGTGACCTTGTGGAAAACTGCTTTGGAGTAAAATTTGTATTTAAAATTATAAATAATAATTATAAATCCTTTTCCTCTGGCTGTGTAGAGATTGCTGTGATACAAATATAGAGTTTTAGCTACAGCCTCATCCTTCCTGCCAAAGGTGTGCCTGAGGAGGGGCAGCACCAGCCCTGCTCTGCCTCCAGTTTTGGGCACCTCCAGGAGAGAACTGGCAACATAAACCCTGGATAATCCACTTAAGTGGGAAAGAAAGGCAAACTCATCAAAACAGCTCTGAATGACAAACCCCAAACCCAACAAGCACCCCAAAAACAACAAATCACAGCTGCTGTTTTCACAGGAGCATCCAGGGCCGATTCTCCCTGTGCTGAAGGGAGCAGGGATGTTTGTCCAGGGGTGTTTGTGCAGGGATGTTTCTGCAGGATGTTTTTCCAGGGATGTTTTTCCAGGGATGTTTCTGCAGGGATGTTTCTCCAGGGATTTTTTTCCAAGGGTGCTGCAGCTCTCCCAGCACAGCTCCCACCAAGTTTCCAGGACTATGTGGGAGTTTGTGTCTGCACAATCTAAGGGGTGCAGGATCTTTCTCTTTGTTTCCTCATTAAAAGTTCTGGTTCTTGTCCATCATCCTGGCTTCTCCCCTTTGTTTCCTCATTAAAGCTCTGGTTCCTGAATTACACGTTTTTCATTTAGTGATTTGTTTTTCAGCTGCTTTCTCTACCCCATCCCTCATCTCTCACTTCTTGTGGGCAGAGGGAAAAGCCTTGGGAATGCGCCCTCCAAAGATAAAAAAAAAAAGAAATAGTTAAAAGCCAGGAAAACTCTTGAGTGTGCTTGTTTGCACAAAGTTGAGAGTGGCCATGGCTGTTGTGAAGAACAGTGAGGCAGAGCTCACAGAATGATTTTGAGAACAGACTGTGAGTGGCACAGAACAAAGGCAAATTCAAACACTTTTCAGAGGTGAAATTCCCCCTTTCCTAAATGCCTGTCTTGGCTCATTTCAGGGTCTGAGGGGGTTGGTGTGTGTCCTGGAGAGACACCCAGAGTGCTGGTAATGCTTTGGCAGTCCTGACTGACCTCAGGTGAGCTCTGCCATCCATCCCAGGAAACCTGTGCTCTTGAGTGGAGGAGAAATCATGGGTGCTGTCCCCCAACACCCCATTCCATAAAGAAATCCTCTCCCTGGCTGTCTGGGCTGGAAATCAAGAACTCACACCCTTCTGCAGATCAACTGGGTGCACACAGAGTGTGCTTTGGGTTAAGTTTCTGTAATTGCTGAAAGGCAAAGGGGGAAAAACTCAGCGGTGTTTGTTTTGTCTTTAATCATTCCTGCACAAAGGCAGTTCTCTGGCTCCCTGGGTGGTTTTGCATATCTGAGAGATGCAGTGTTGGCTTCCCCCTTCCCTCTCCATTATTTATCTATTCCTTTGTGTCTGGTCCAGCTAAGTTGTGAGCGTTCTCTGGGCTGTGGTGATAATTATATTTATTCCTCTGAGATGGTTTTCCTTGGGTTTTCAAACAGGACAGGGGCCTTTAAGATCCCACTCTTTGGCTCTCTGATAGCTTTTGAACCATTTGTGAATTTCCAGCAGATTTCAGTCTCAAAGAGAACTCGATGAGGATGTTATTTTCATTACCCAAAGGGACTGGTAAAATCCTATATTTCTGTAAGTTTCATAAGCACAGGTGGGAGAGAAAAGGGTGTTAATTCCCTATTTCCATAGACTTTGTAAACACAGGTGGGAGAGAAAAGGGTGTCAGTGCCACTGCTGGGGGCTCAGGGTCAGGTCACCCTTCCAGGAAGCCAGGATCCGTGTGGGAGGCATCCCAGATGTCCCAGGAACAGGAAAAGCTGCTTTATGCCTAATTTTCCATCCATTTCCATGGGAAATTCAGGGTTTTGTTTTCCACCACCCACAGAGCACCCTGAGTGTTAAGCCTTATATATTTAGAATTTATTTTGTCATGCTGCTCCTTCGGCTGTCTCAGCAATCTGACTGACATCTCTCTCAGCATTTGTTCATCCCTCCCCCGAGGAAGGAGCACGTGAGGACTGGGAGCAGAATGAGGAATCGTGTTTGGGATGGAGAAGGTGACGTGTGAGGAACACACACCTCGTGTCTGGAATTTTGGGAAGCGCAGAACGCCCTGATCCCTTCCCCTCCTGCACACAGAGACGCTTTTTGGGTGCATGACTCAAGTGAACTCAATGATTTTGTCTCCCTGCCATCCTCAGGGGCTGGCACAGATGACCTCATGTCTGGGAGAGCACAGGGCACCCTGTCCTCTGCTTCCTGCACCAACAAATCCTGCGTGTCCTGAGACATGATTCTCACTGCTGCTCCCTACTGAGCTTCTCCATTCAAGAAAAAAAGTGTGCAAAGCCTTCTATGTCCAGTTTTCAAGGGAATTCTTGCATGAAAAAGGTATGTTCTGGGTATAGAACAATTACATTTAAATTCTTTATTCATTTTGGAAAGAACAGTTTGTTCCTCTCCTCCCTTAAAGCTCCTTTAGTGATCTATCTCCTCCACCAGCCATCAGTAAATTCTGAGGGACAAAAAGGCTCTCTGGTGTGAGCTGGGAGGGGACCTGCAGCCTTCCTGCCTTGTGACACAAGGACAGCCATTGCTCTTCTCTGTCAAAAGCTCTAATTCCTAATTTAGGAGGCAATTCTAGTGCAAATTAGTGCGGCTTGCAGATAGAATTAGAGTCTGTGTGATGATTTGGAAAATACAATCAATTTACTCCAATTGTTTGTACATGTCAGATCTCTCTCCAATAATGAAGAATTTACTCCTCGTGCATGAATACAAACAATGAGCCATTAGCCACGGAGTGGGAGACAGGAACAGCGATTTTTGGGGTGTGATGGGCTCCTTTGGAACCTCAGAGTGGGTGTTCCCAGGTCAGAGAGGATTTTTTCTGGTCAGGGAGGATGTTCCCAGTTCAGGGAGGATATTTCCAGTTCAAGGAGGATATTTCCAGGCGAGGGAGGATATTTCCAGATCAGGGAGGATGTTTCCAGGTTAGGGAGGATATTTCTAGGTCAGGGAGGGTGTTCCCAGCCCAGGGAGGATATTTCCAGGTCAAGGAGGACATTTCCAGTTCAAGGAGGATGTTTCCAGTTCAAAGAGGATATTTCCAGATCAGGGAGGGTGTTCCTAGGTCAAGGAGGATATTTCCAGGTCGAGGAGGGTATTCCCAGGTCAAAGAGGATACTTCCAGATCAAAGAGGATATTTCCAGATGAGGGAGGATATTTCCAGGTCAGGGAGGATGTTCCCATGTTGAAATCCCAAGCCCTGCCCTATGGAAGGCTGCAGGTGAGGGAGGTGGCTCCTCCTAGTCAGGGATGTCCCTCCCCTGTCCAAAGTGGTGTGGGAGGAGGATGAGGGACACCCAGTGCTGCTGCTGCAGCAGGGGAGGAGAGCCCAGTGCTGGGGTGGGGGTGGCTGTGCCCCTGAAGGGACACCAGGTCCTCACCCTGTCCCCAAGCTCAGCTCTCCAGCCTGGCTGGAGGGGCCCTGTTCCCCAGCCAGCAGCTTTTCCGCAGTTCCTGGGCTCCCCAAAGACCTGCTCAGCCTCTGGAGCTCCTAAAAACTGTATTTATTGAGACATCCCACTGGGGACTCTGCTGTGACCATCATTAACAGTGCAGGTGTGATTTCTGTGCTGCAGTAATTCATCCTTTGAGACTTTGCCCTGTGAGGAAGCCAGGCTGGACCTGCAGCTGCTTCCAAGAGCTCTGGACCATTTCTCAACAGCAGCAGAGTGTGTCCAGAGCATCCCTTGCAGCTCCTCCAGACCATCCCTTTGCTCCACATCCGCCCAGAGCTCATTAGAGGCTACTTGGGGAGTGATTGTTGCTCTAATTCTCAATTTCTGGTCTTTTCACGGCCTGATCTAAACAGCTTTTTAGAAAGCAAACAATATGCATGTTTCATGGCATTCAGCTCAATATCTGTTTAATTGTGAACGCCCTCGGTGAGTTTCCAGGAGCTGCTTCAGTGAATCACTCGAGCTGACAAAAGGGGAAACTGGGAATGAATTTCTGAGCACCAAGCCCTCATCAGTCTCCTGCTCCTGCCCCTCTTCTCTCAGAAATCAGCTCTGTCTGCAGCGTGATTTTTTTTCCCAGCAGTTTCACATCTGGTTTTGGACTTTGAGCAGTTCCCAGGGAAGGGCCATTCCCAGGAAAAGTTCCCTTTAATCCCCAGGATGGCTGGAAAAGGCTGCTTTGCCAGGGGCTGGAGCCAGGATGGCTTGTACTGGATCCAGGTAGGAGAATCCTGTGGCTGTAAATTCCTGGGGTGTGCAGATGTCCCAGCATATGTATCCCATCTCTGGGGCCAGCCTTAATGCTGGGGGAAACGCACGGGATGTTAAACCTACATTATCTGGGATTTAGGATGTTTGCTTGGCAGAACAAGGGATTAGAGAATAGAAAGCTGAAATGACCATCTGTCTGCAGAAAAAGGATCCTGTGAATTCAAATTTCCACGGTCGTTTTCCCTAATCTGCTGGACTTCATTTGATATCTTCCATCAGAGCTGATGCCCTGTGCCCCAAACAGGGACAGAGCTCATTTCCCACATGTGCAAGTTCTCTCCTCTTTCTACAAGGAACTCTAGAAACCACTTATCTGTCACTCTTGAGTTTCCCAGGGTTTGCAGCCCATAATTTCAGGGCTTCCAGCACCTTCTATCCCCAAAGAATAGACAGCTGGGTTTGTATTTCTTCTACATCCAGAAATGCATTTCCCTGTGGGGTGGGATGACTCACACTGTTGGACCCTATCACTGCACAAGACTTTAGTCACCAATTCCAGCTCTTTATACACCAGTGCTGTCAATTTTTGCCACGTGTTGTGAATCTGTTGGTATTTGATGTTTCCCTGTAGAGCCCCTGCTCCTGGAAATGTGGGAATATTGGAGTTTTAGGTTTAAAAAAGCTTCGAGGCCTTGTGGCTGTTGAGGAGAAATCTGGAAGTGTGTTAATCTGTGAATTCACAACCCAGAGAGCTTAAAGCCTCAACTTTATTAATTTTAAATCTCATTATCTTTAAGAGCAAATTATATTTTCCTTAAAATAGCAGAGACCTAACACCTGCAAAGAGGCAGCAGATCCTTGGTTCTGTGGTGGGGCTGTGCACTGGGAGGTGCAGAAGCCTCTCCAAGCTGATGAGATACTCAGAGCCTGAAGGAAATAAAGTTCTTTGCTTTGTCTCTAAACCTTGCCTTGCTCCCATTCTTTAGGATTTAGTTCTGAAGGCAGAGAGGCTGCCTGGGAGACCTTGACTGGGGCATCTGCAGCAAGACAAAGAGGTTTCTGGGCACTAATCAGTTGTGCTGGAATGGTCTGTGGCTGTGCTGGCATTAGCTGTGCTCCCCAGGGGCTCCCAGGGGCCTTTGGAGTGAAATTCCAAATAGATTGGGGTCCTCACCCCTGTGCAGGCTGCCTTGAAGCACAGAAGCTTGAGATTTATTTTATGTTTTCTGTACTCTGCCTTCTGCCTTTGCTGCTTTCCTTCTCTTTTAGCATTTCCTTGTTTACAGCAAGGTGAGTCGTATTTACAGCGCCGGGGAATTTGTCAGGAGCTGCATTCTGCTCCTCGTCTGTTCCTCGCCCGTTTCACAAAGCAATTAGCAGGCAGAGCGTGTGAATCGCAGACTGTGCTGAGAGGGGCTGCTCGAGTGCCCAGGTGTGCCCAGCTGAGCTGCTCCGGGCACAGCTGGCAGCTCCAGCCCGGCCACAGCCGGGGCCAGCAGCTGGGCTGGGGAGGGGACAGGGACCCACAGCCCTGGGGACACTGGGGACAATGATCTGGGGCAGGGAGGGGACAGGGACCCACAGCCCTGGGGACACTGGGGACACTGATCTGGAGAAGGGAAAGGACAGGGATCCACAGCCCTGGGGACACTGGGGACACTGATCTGGGGCAGGGAGAGGGCAGGGATCCACAGCCCTGAGGACACTGGGGACACTGATCTGGAGAAGGGAAAGGACAGGGATCCACAGCCCTGGGGACACTGGGGACAATGATCTGGGGCAGGGAGAGGGCAGGAATTCACAGCCCTGGGGACACTGGGGACACTGATCTGGGGCAGGGAGAGGGCAGGGATCCACAGCCCTGGGGACACTGGGGACACTGATTTGGGGAAGGGAAAGGACAGGGACCCACAGCCATGGGGACACTGGGGACAATGATCTGGGGTCCTAGGGGACACTGATTTGGGGCAGGGAGAGGACAGGGATCCACAGCATTGGGGTTTTGGAGACACTGCCTTGGATTCCCTGGGGACATTGATTTGTGAAGGAGAGGACAGGGATCCACAGCTTTGGGGTTTTGGGGTCCTTGGGGACACTGCTTTGGGGCAGGGAAAGGACACAGATCCACAGCTTCGGGGTTTTGGGGACACTGATTTGGGGCAGGGAGAGGACAGGGATCCACAGCTTCGGGGTTTTGGGGTCCTTGGGGACACTGCTTTGGAGCAGGGAGAGGAAATTAAGGACAGGCATCAGCTGTAAAGACAGGACAGATCCACAGCTTTGGGGTTATGGGGACACTACCTTGGGGTCCTTGGGGACACTGATTTGGGGCAGGGAAAGGACACAGATCCACAGCTTTGGGGTTTTGGGGACACTGATTTGTGAGGGAGAGGACAGAGATCCACAGCTTTGGGGTTTTGGGGACACTGCTTTGGGGCACAGAGTGGCAATTAGGGGCAGGTGTCACTCACTTGATCTTTCCTTTTTCGGTAGAAGCTGATGAGTTTGCATCCAACTCTTAGAGGTGTCCTGAGCTGTTTTAGTCTTAAAAACAAAGAAATAAAACTTCTGAGCTCAGCTCTGCAGCCTGGGCTCACATGGAGTGTGTGACTGGGGGTTTAGCCAGGGGAGAGCTAAAAGATGTGGGTAGGATTTCAGAGCAGTATTTTACAGACCCTTTAAAAAGTTATCTACAAATAGAAGTTAATGTTTTGCTTTGTTTGCATGGGATGTTTCCCTGGCCTCGGTGCTGCACTGAGTTTGGATGCTGGACACAGCCAGGGAAGGGTGAAGCAGCAGGATTTGAGCCTGCTTCAAGTGCAAATGTCTGTGCAAACTCAAACGTGGAGCTGCTACAGACTGTTCCATTATTCATATATTGGGGGCCTTGCTCTAAGGATGAACTTGGCATCTCCAAAACTCAGCCTTTCCTTCATCCTGTTCTAAACCAGAAGATGTTTTCTGACCCCCATGGTGAGGGAGCAGGAGGAGAGGAGTGTAAACACCATCCTCTGTGCCAGGCTTTTGGATACTTCCCAGTATTTTCCTTCCCTCCAAGAGAGCAGTTTGCCTGAAAAGCAGCCCCACTTCACCCAGCCTCACCTCCAGCTGGCTTCCCATGAAATAATAATCACAGCATTTAGGAAATGAAACCCTGAGTGCTGCCCGAGGGCAGGCAGGCCCTGCAAAGGGAGAGTGGAGACTGGAGAGCATTTTTTGGGAGCTGGAAGCAGCAGCAGGATGGAGCTGAGTGCAGAGACAGCCCCTGAGCCTGATGCTTCCTGACGGGCTCTGGCTGCTCCCTCCATCAGCTGAGCCCCAGGGAATCCTCCCCACCTGTAAAGGTGAGGGCAGGCTGGGCAGGGAGCAGCCCCTGTGTGTGTGGATGCAGAGCTTGCTCCCAGGGAGGATTCCCAGGAGTGGCAGTGGGCACAAAGCCCCTGTGGGTGATCCAGGTGTGTTTCTGGAAGAGGTTTGCCCAGTGGGAATGATGCTGTGCTTCACACAGAAGAGAAATTATTTCTTTTCCAAGCTATTCTTTGTGCTTGCTCCTTTCATAGCAAGGGAAATCGTTTTTCCTGTCCTGCCTGTTTGTTCCTCAGCTGCTGGTGGGGGATGCCTGTGTGTATCAGAACTAATCAGGGCAATATTTAATTTACCTGAACAGACACGAGCTGCTGGACTGTCACAAAAACAGAGCCTGGTGTCCTGGTGCTGCAGCTCAGAGCCTGAAGGGAAGCACTGTGACCAGCCAGGCTCTGAGTGAGCCCTGGTGATTTGACTCCCTGAGCAGCTGCATTTCTTGGAGCAGAGAGGGGAAGAGAAACTGGGTCAGCATCCAACACCACGTTAAACTGGGCATTTGCAGGTTTATTTAGTTCTAGGCACACTTTGGGCCAGTTTGAGAATGTCCCTGTGGTCCAAGCAAGAGCTCAGCCCCGTTTCTGTCAGAGCAGCTGGGCAAAGGGGCTTGGAGAGCCAGCAGCAGAGTGGTTATTTAGGAGTTTGTGTTTTTGTGATAGTGTGCTGCTTTGAAATGCTGGGCTGGGCTCCCTGGCAGAGGCTGCTGCTGGCTGGGAGTGCCCCAGCCCTCAGTCCCTGCACAGAAATGCTCTGTGAGCTCCGGGCTGTGGCACTGTGTCACCTTGGTGTGACCTGCCCAGGTGCTGAGCCCTTCCCTGCTTGTGCCTGCACTGATGCCTTAGGATTTCAGCTTATTTTTATTTTTATTTTTCATCTATTTGTTACCCTGCAGTTCTTTAGTGTAGAACTCTAAACTCCACATCCAGTGGGAGCTGCTGCTCTCCCATTTTGGGCAGACAC
>JAOTQP010000944.1:4002352-4012814 GCA_026413545.1 Cichladusa arquata
TCACATCCCGTTATCCCATCCCATTATCCCATTATCCCATCATCCCATCATCCCATCCCATTATCCCATCCCATTATCCCATCCCATCCCATTATCCCATCCCATCGCCTCCCCACGCTCCCGTGGGCCGGGGGAGCGGCTCCCCGAGCCCTCTCTGGCTGATGATTTCAGGAGCCGGTTCCTCCGGGGTCCATGCGGGAGCGTTCCCCGGCTGTTCCCGCTCCGTGTGCCCTGGAGCGGGGTGAATTGGCTCAGACCATCGGCAGCGCAGGGAGGGCTGTGGGCGCTGCTCTGGATACAAAGCAGCCACGCTCTGGCTCCTTCCTCCCGCATCCCGCTGCCCTCCTCCTCCTCTTCCTCCTCCTCCTCCTCCTCCCTGTTCGCTCGCTCCCTCCCTCTCTCGCTCTTTCTTTCCCATCGCCACGCTGCAGAAGGCAGAGCCGGGTTTCGGGAGGCACAGCAGGAGCCAGGAGCTCTCCGAGGCTGTTCCCTGGCGAGTGAAACGCAGGCAGGGATGCGATGAAGCCGCGTCGTGGTTGCTGCCTGGATTAAGAAAGAACACGTTAAAATAAAAAATTTTTTAAAAAGGGAACAAAAACACCACAAAGGAGGAGAAAAGGGAGGAGAGGAGGAGGCGGAGGTTGCCGGGGGAGCCCGCTCGGATGGGCGAAGAGCCGCTCTGAACCGTGCCTGTGCTCCCGGGGATTAGAGCGTGAATGGGAGCAGCTCCCCGGCCGCGATGGAGAGAGAAGGCGGCTCCGGCTGTGGCCATCAGGTAACTCGTGCCTGCTGTGGCTGCGTGGACACGGATCCTTTATGCCCAGGGCGTGTGGATGCGTGCATGCAGCGGGCAGGGAATGGCAGCGAGCAGGAGACGCTCCGGGCGATTTTCCCCTACCCCTCCCAGCGCATTTAGAGGACGCAGAGCGGGTCCCGGGGGCTGCAGTGCTGGACATCACTTCCCCCCCTTTGCCTGAGGACACCGAGCTGCTTTCCCCGGGGAGCGCTGCCTGCCTTAGGGGAGATGTGCCCAGCATCGCCCTCCCAGCCCCGCACCTGCCCGGGGCTCCCTCAGGCTCACCTCAGTGGCCCTGCACCCCTCTGTGCATCCGTGCAGAATTTGGGGAGGGAGGTGAGAGGCGACCCCCCCTTCCCTTGGTCATCCTCTGCCTTTTCTTGGCACCAGAAGGGGATGGGGTTCAGGAGGAGGGGGAACTGAAATCGCTTTCATTCGTGCCAGCAGTGCTGAGAGCCAACTTTGAGGCTGCTTAAAGGGAAAAGCTTCCCAAGTGTTGTCTTTTGGGGGAAGAGGAGATGGCTGAGAACAGCTTTACCGTCTGAGCAGGGATCTCTGTGTTTGTTATGGAGTGGGAGTGGGAGGGGATGAAAAACCGTGGTTGTGATCAGTCAGTGCTGATCAATGAAGCTGCCCACAAATGATGCTTTCCTCTCCCTGCTGGGCCTCTCTCTGACTCAGTTCCTGGGTCTCTGACCGTGAAACTCCAAATTTCTCCCAGTCAGAGCAGAAAGCACAACTTCAAACAGTGCTGGAAGGTGTTGTAGCCCAGATGTTTGGGAAAGCCCTGAGGACAGCCTGATGTTTCCAGCTGTGGAGCCCCTGCCCCGCTACTCCCAGCGAGCAGAGCTCTTGCCTGGCCATCCCTCACTCCCCTGGGCAGGATCTTGCTGCTGCAACATCCATTTGCTCCGTGCTGCCACATCCCCTCCTCCCCTTGCCTTCATGGCTCTTGGCTTGGGGCTGGGAAGTGTTTGCTTTGATTACTGAAATAATGACGTGTCCCAGAAGCCCCCGGTGGTGCAAACACATCCTGAGCCCTGGAGTGCCATCAGTCACTGTAAGAGCCTGTAGGAACATCTAGGGAGTTTGTGGCCCAATGTGAGGGACTGGCAGACTCTGGAGTCTCTTGCACTGGTCTGCACACACTTGGATTGTTGAACATCACCTCAGTGAATGGATTCACCAAGATTTGGCTGGAAGGTTACAAGGGCTGGCATTTCTTGGCTTACCTGGCAGAGATGGGACTGAAAGGGTGTGGAAAGGAAAATGGAGGTATTGGGGGAAAGATGGGGAAAATATCTTATTTCTGTGTGAAACTCCAGACTCTTATTTCTCTGCCAGCCTTGAGGAATGTAGAAGATGTTCTGGTGAAGGAATTCAAAAATTAGGAAGAATGTTTCTCCCAGAAGGGTTAATTCTGTGGTAGTGGCTTTGGAAATGGCCAAAGCCAGCAGGACAGTGGGTGTTGCTATAATGGGAAGGCAGCTGATCAATAATTTTATTTTCCTGTTTGAATATTTATGGGTGTGGGGAAGGCAGAGGAAGAAGCACGCAGTCACTGCTGCTGGCTCTGAGTGTGTTTCCACTCCAGCTGGATTACAAATCCCTTCCTGCAGCCCTCCATAGGCACTCCTAGGGAGAGGCTGTGGGGTTCCCAGCATGGCTTCAGGGGAGCTGGCTGACCCAGCAGGGTGCAGAACAGGGCACCAGTCTCAGGGTTTGGTTCTCTGGACACAAAAGCCAGAGGGTCTCCATAAGGATCTCTCTCAGTGCAAGTGTCCACAAGAGGAGAGGGGGAGAACTTTCCCACCTGGCTTCCCAAAGTTTCCTGACCCTTTGGGGTGGCTCAGAGTGAGCACAAAGTGCCCCAACCCTGGCAGGGACTGTCACTCTCTCCATGTCACAGTGTCACAGTGCCACCAGGCCAGCCAGTCTGTGCCTTCATCCCCACCAGGGCAAAGTGCCCCCAGAGCCCAGCCAAGCCCAGGGATGCTGGATTTCCTCTTCCCTGCCTGGGTGTCGTGCATCTCTCTGGGGTTTCTCTGCACCTCCTGAGGAGAGCTGTGAGTGCCTCCAGAGTGCAGGGCTGGTTGGGTTTCAGCATCCTCAGCCCTGCTGCATCCTCCTGGCACCCCTCTGGGAGATCTGGCCTGAGCTCACCAAGAAACCTTCCAGGACCAAAGTGTGAGCACACGCTCTCCCCTGGGCCAAAGCTGGCTGTTCCCTGCCAAAATGAAGCTTTCTGAACCCAAAACAAGGTGTCTGCCCTTTCAGTCTCTTCCAGCCCCTCCTGTTGCCACAGCAGAAGCCTTGGGAAATGACAAGAACTGTCTTTAAAGGGACACCAGGGAAAATGTTGCATTTCATTTTTCAGCGGTTTGTGCAGACTTGCTTTATGAGATGATTTTGCTCTCTCTTGCCCTTGTTCTATTTCTACTGGCTCAAAAAAAAGTTGTGCAAAAAAAGCAGTTTTTAGTTCCTCCAACAAAACCCAGTGGACAGATCTGAATCCAGAAGACAGGCTGTGGTCCCTTCTTGCATTTCTGTGCATTTTCTCTGGCAGGGATGAGCAGTGCCAGAGGCTGCCCAGATTCCAGGACTGCTTTTCAGCAAGATCCCTGACTTCTGGGGATGCAGCAAGCCTTGGTCAGCATCTTCCTCTGTGGCCATGCCCTCCTCACCCTCCACTTTTCCTGCAGGCCTTCATTTCCTGCCTTGAAAAGTTGAGTGGGCTGCAGCTGGAAGTTGTGTTTAGCTGGAGGAGCTTTTGGTGTAGCTTCCAGGCAAAGCTTCTCCTGGAATCAATGTCCTTGCTGCAGTGGCTGCTTTGTGGGTCCTTTTTCTCTGTGATGTGTTGTCTGCTCCTGTTTTGCCTGTGGAGATCCTGGATCAGTCACCTGCTGTGGTGGCAGGAGAGGTGACCTGTGCCAAGCACGGGGGCTGGAAGGTGAGGATGGAATCTCCCTTTTCCTCCTGCATTCTTGACTTTTTGTGTTTGGGTTGGCAAGTTGAGATCAGGGCTGGATGAGGGATTTGCCAAGCAGAGATCATGGGGTGGGGACAATAATTAATTAATTAATCTCCAACTCCTGATGGAGACACAAGGACCACCCCCAAGTGCTGTCAGCAACACGGTGGGCTGGGCACATCCTGCTCCAGCTGGAATGGGAACTCCACATCCCCAGTGAATGAGAGAGTGGGCAAAGAATTCACAGCTGGGGAGCACATCCTGCTCTCTCAGTGCTCTATCCAAAAATTTAGCCAGTTTACCCCTCCTCCTACCCTCATCCCTCCCCCTCTGTGGGTTTTTTGGTTGTACCAAGTGACACTTCCCAAAGGATGTTGTTCACAGGCTCAGAAAATGATTCCTGGGCAGGAAAACACCTTGGAACACACTTCCACACCCATTTTATCCCATCCTGGAAGTGAATTCCTTCCCCCTGCACAGTTCTGGGCAGTCAAACACCTTGGAGCACACTTCCACTCCCATTTTATCCCATTCCTTCCCCCTGCACAGCCCTGTGCAGTTGTTCTCACTCTGTTCCTGCCCTGCCTGGGGACCACAGAGCCTTAAAGCAATTTCCCAGCTGCAGTGGTGCCTCTGAAATCCCTCCAGCTCTGCTCTCCCTGTGAGCCATGGCCAACACAACACGATATGCCTGGCTGTGACAGCAGAATAAATAGGAAATGCTCGAGATCCCCCTCCTGCCTGGATCTGAGCTGTTTTCCTAAAGCCAGGACAAGAGCTAAGCTTCTGTAGAGGGATTTTTTTGGGCTGTTCTTGAAGAGCAGTAGAGAGGGAATGGAAAGCTGTGGCTCAGAGGGAGATGTCCGCTCACCCCCAAAAGGTGGGGAACCCTTTGCTCTAATATTCTGAAAATTGGGGTGTCACCCAAGGTAGGTTCAGCTGTAAAGAAAAACAGGAATTTCCAGTGTGAAGCTCATCTGATCTAAAGGAATTCCCCTAAAATAGACCAAATGAACTCTCCCTGTTGTTTGGAAAAAGAATAAAGACAGGCAGCTCTGCTGAGGGGACCTCCCTGCAGGGAGCAGGAGAATGAGACACACTTTTCTCTGACAGCAGAAAGATCCATGGGATTTGTCTCAGTTGCCTTGCTGGACATCATTCCTAAATGCCTTGCGGGTTCTCCTGCAGATTTGGCACCTGAAAGACAAAAAAAAAAAAAAAAAAAAAAAAAAAAAAAAAAAAAAAAAAAAAATAGCCCAAGCCTGCCTCACCTTCCATTGAGCTGGAAAGAGCCCCAGAGCAGAAGGATGGGTGCTGAGGCTCTGCTCTGGATTTCATGAATGGATGAATGCAGAGATGCAAGAGGGGATTTGGAGGGGATTTGGAAGCCTGCTCCAGGATTTGTCTGGCACACAGAGCATTTAGAATACTTCCAGCATTATCATAACATAATGCCAGCGTGATCTGGGGGCCCACTTGGGCTCTCAGTGAATAAAAAGCAGCACTCCTGTCACCACCAGGGGACAGGGATCTCACGTTGGATAAGCTGGAGTTTGCATAGTCCAGACTCTTGTCCTGGTAGCACCAAGCAAGGGCTGAGATGCTGCTGTGTGCAGCTGTGAGGGACTGGGGCTGCTTGAGTGTGTGTGGGTGACAAAGTGACAGTGGGGTGAGTGCCTGGGCCACCTCCCCTAAGACCTGGCTATAAAATTCCACCTTGGAGTTCTGGCTGAACTCCTTGCATTTCACCCTTTGTGTTTTCCATCTGCTCAGCAGCTGCTACAGCTGAAGGAGAAATGTGTCCCAAGGGATTTCTGTTCACAGAGGTGCTCTGTGAGGGCCAGGGCTGTTCTCACTGGGAAATGTCCTTGGGAGAGTCCTGCTTTTTAGGGAATGGGCAAAACCAAAGGCTGGGGGATGGCACTGCCCTGCCCCCACAGCCTGGGTGATCTCTTATGGCTTTTCCATCTGAATTACAGAGACTGTGACACAGAAAGTAAACCTGGAACTGTGCTGGCACCAGCGTATCCAAGTGAGTTTTTCCAGCTTCAGCTCATCCATGGAAAAAAAAAGCCAACCAACCAACAAAAAAAGCCACCCTAGAGTCTTGTGGTAGGAATTAGTCCTGTGGAATCTTTCCTTGCACAGCAAAGCACATCAGAGCTCTGCAGCATTTCTGGGTGCTCCAGTGCAGGATTTAGGGTGTTTTGTGCCTGCACTGGAGAGTTTTGTACTTTTTAGGAGAGCTGTGAGTGCTCACAGTGCATGGAGCTTGCATGTTCCATCCTGCTCCTGCTCTCCTGCCCAGGCTGTGCCACCAGCAGCACTCCTGGAGGGATTTACTGCGTGTGTGGGTGAGGGGCAATGCTGAGAGAAATCACCCCCAGTGTTTCTCTAGGTGCAGGAGCTGTGCTCCAACCCAGAGCAGGGATTAGCTGGGATAAATCCTCACCAGCACATCTGGATTCAGGCTGGTGGAAGGAGGGCAGCAGGAGCTGGTGTGTTAAATCCTCACCAGCACATCTGGATTCAGGCTGGTGGAAGGAGGGCAGCAGGAGCTGGTGTGTTGAATCCTCACCAGCACATCTGGATTCAGGCTGGTGGAAGGAGGCAGCAGGAGCTGGTGTGTTGAATCCTCACCAGCACATCTGGATTCAGGCTGGTGGAAGGAGGGAGGCAGGAGCTGGTGTGTTACATCCTCACCAGCACATCTGGATTCAGGCTGGTGGAAGGAGGGAGGCAGGAGCTGGTGTGTTAAATCCTCACCAGCACATCTGGATTCAGGCTGGGTGGAAGGAGGGCAGCAGGAGCTGCTGTGTGGAGCTGTGGCTGGATGTGCTCCTGGCCTGGGGCTGCAGTCACTGCCCTGCCAGCCCTCTGTCCTTGTGGGGAGCTGTCCCTCCAGCCCAAGGGGAGTTTGTGGGGTGTGCAGGAGATGAGGGGCCCTGAGCCCCATTAACGAGGGGCACTGGGCACATGATGAGGGAGAGGCAGGGCTGCTCCTCCTGTCCCTCAGAGCAAAGCCAGAAATCCCTGGGGAGGGATCCAAGGCACAGCAGAGCCACTCTCCTCTCCCTGAGTTCAGGCTGGGAACGGAGCCACGAACAGAAGGGATTTTGTCAGGCTGGGTGCAGTACCTGGAGCCTATTTTGGCTCATGAATAACTTGATATTTCTCCTGAATAATAGATGCACGTGATGGTTGCTGCGAGGCAGAGCTGGGAGGGGGCTGGGTGTCTGAAGGAGGGAGAGAGACACAAGGAATGAGGCAGTGCTGGGCTGAACTGGGAGCTGGCTGGGGGCTGGAAAACTGGCAGAGGTGATGTTTGGATGTAAATGTAAAAAGATTGAGGCAGAGAGGGGGCCTGGCTGGTCCTTTTGTGTCTCCTGTGGTCAGCAGGAGTATATAAATATATGTAAATATAAATATAAATATAAATATAAATATAAAGTAGATATATGTAAATATATGAATGCATTTATATAAAAATAAATTTATAAATAATATATAAATATATATAACTATTTTATATATATACATGTATATGTATATGCATATGTATATGTGTATGTATAATGTATATATGTGTGTTTACATATATATATTTTTTTTTTTTTTTTTTTTTTCCTATTAGTGCAATACAGTACTGCCCAGCTTGGCTCTGAGGCTGGGGAAGGTGAATATTTGTAATGATGCCACTTCCCTGCCTCCAGGAGGGGCTCCCTGTGGCTGTGTCCATGGCAGGAGAACCGTGTTTAAATCACAGTGCTGTGAATAAATCCCAGCCCAGTTCATGCTGTGGCTCAGCAGCCCAGGCCATGCTGCCAGGGCAGGTTTGGGACAGCCCAGAGCTGGAGCTGAGAGCTGTGGGGATTTTTGGGAGGCACTGGCTGTGCTCAGAGCAGCAGGATGCTCTGAGATGCAGCCTCTCTCTTCCTTGAGAGACAGCTTTCACCTGACTTTCTAGTGGCACGTTCTGCTTCTAATTTGGGAGAGGCAGCAGGATAATCTGGCACAAGCCTGCCACCTTTGAAAGGCTGCCAGCCAGTTTATGGCACTCTCTGTCTGCCTGCTCCCTGCAGCCTTGGAGATGCAGGAATATTCCCTGCTGCCATCCCTGGCTCCCGTGGAGGCTGCAGGGGTGCAGAGCTCCAGGAGAAGCTGCTCTGGCTGTGTGATGTAGGGACAGCCAGGGTGGGCTGTGATCCATGGAGATTGGAGCCACAGAAGTCACTGCTGATGAATAATTCTTCCAGTGTCTTTCTTAGAATAGTGACACATTCACCAGGCATGACTCGGACATATTCATCTTCCCAGAGCCTGCAGCTCCTGGAATGACCTTCTGCAAGGCTTTGGAAGTGTTTCCTTCTGTTTGTCAGGTCAAGGAGCATCGCTCCTGACATGATTTTTAGCAGGGACAAAAAATCTACAAGTGCTACACGGGGAGTATGAGAAGATGGGCTGGAATCTGTGTGGAGCAGGACAGCTCTGCCTGAGACTGGGGAGCAGCGTGGTGAGAGCCCAGCTCACTCTTGGGTGGCCCAGTTGGAAGCCTCATCTCCCTTGGAGTTAGTTACTCTGAGTTATTAGTTCCTTTAACTCTGCAATTCTCCCAAGAGCTCAGAGAGGAGCACTGAGAAGGGGCCTGGCAGGCACAGCTGTGAATAAAAGCACTGTGAGATGAATCCCCTGGCAGCAAGGGGGATCTGGCTGCATCCTGCAGGTGTAGACACTCCTCTGCCTCCAGCCTGGCAGGCTGGCCTCAGGAAAGAGAAAAAATGGCAATAGAAGGTGTTTTTCTATAAATAAAGCCCAAAGGAGGGGAGGAGGGGGAGCTGCCAATTTCTGCCCTTCTGGAGGAGTGACTGGCTGTGGCACCGAGAGGCTGCAGAGTTCCTGTCAGTGCTGGGCTCAGGGAAAGGCTGCACACCAACAATCTGCTGCTGCTGAACGTTTTGGGGGTTTTGCACTGGCAGGACACGAGTGGAAGGGGAGCAGAAGGACCTGAGCTCTGTCCCTGCCACTGTCCCTTGGCTCTGGGAAACTGGGCAGCTGTGCAGCTGCTGGTGGCAGAGGATCTGTGGCAATCCCCTGAAGCTGTCACCCCACACGTGCACCTCCTTCCTTCCACTTGTTTGTCTTTTGAAAATGCAGCCAGCACTGCTCCTGCCTTGCCTGGCAGCCCTTTGTGTCTCCTTGCAGAAGGCTCAGAGTTAATAACTCACCTGAGAGTTACCCTGGTACAGAGCAGAGTGGGAGCTCTGCAGGCTGGGGACAGAGCTGTGGAGTGGGGAAGAATCCACATTTGGGATGGGATCAGCATGTGCAACCCCTGCTGCTCGTGCTGTGGGACACTTTCAGCTTGTAAAGCTCGGGATGCTTCCCAAAGCTGTGCTGCACTGGGTGGATGTGGGAAAAGAGGGGATCAGGGAGTCCAGGGAGGCAGAGGGAAGAAGTGGCTTTGCTCTGTGCTGAGAACCAGCACACTCAGAGAGGCTGAGCCAGAAAATCCTCTTTTTTCTCAGCATGACAGCAACTGAGAGGACCAGGAGTGCCCAGATGTCCTCACTGATGTGCCACATCCCCATTTCCACAGCCTGCAGTTGCCATTTCCCAGTCCCTCAAGCTGCAGTGGCCCCATGAAGCACCTTCAGAGCCCACACAGCTCTGGTTCCTCCCTCTCTGTCTCAACCATCAGCTCTGCTCTGGCTCATTATCAACTGAGTCAATGAGTTTAGTAACTCATGTTTTTAAAGATTAGTCATCTATAGGAATGACATTTGAAAGACTGACAGCTCCAATCAAATCACAAGGGCTGCTCTTGTGCTTGAAGATAGTTGTTTAATTTAAAAAAAAAAAAAAAAAAAAGAAAAAAAAAAGATAAAATCAACGTGGCTCATTAAGTGTGGTACCTTGAGATGCAGCTGAGGGAAGCACAGATGTGGTCCTAGGAAGGAGGGAGCTGCCAGGCTGGTGGGGCGTGGTTGGGCAGGCTGAAGGAGTGTGAGGAGCTCTGTGGATGTTCCCTCAGCCCTGCTCCCTCCTCGGGCAGGGCAGGGCTGCTCCGTGCCAGGCAGGGCTGTGCCAGCTGCAATAAGAGCTCTGTGATTTGCCTGGCTGATTTGAGATGCACCATAATTACTGCGTGATTACAATATTCTTAGAGCAGCCCTTACAAACCCCTCCAGCTCCTCAGAGCTCCCCAAGGGCTCCTCTGGCACCTCACCTTGCAAGTTAAAGCTGCAGAGGAGTCTGGCTGTGCCCCAGGCACGTCTGCAGCTCTGCCTGTGCCACAGGAGGGGTAGATCAGAGTTCCCTGCTGCTGAGACACTCACAGGGAGAATTTGGTAGCAGGATGGTGCTTGGCCAAGCAGGACAAGATTTTCCAAGGATGCTTCTGGGAAGGACAGGGGCTGGGGTGTGATGCTGGCAGGGGGACAGCACTTGGGGATGCCTTTCTTCTTTCTTCTGGTGCTCACTGAGTTAGGAGTTTTGAAGCTGTCAGTGTCATCCTGTCTCCAGCTTCTGTTTTGATGCTTTTTGGTGCTACCTAAAAACAGAGGCCAGACAAAATTAAGAGAATAAAAAGCAGTTCTATTTATTGAATGATTCAGGTACATTTAGGGCAGACAAAGCCCCCCAGGGGCTGCACCCAAAATGGACAATGGGTCACAGGTTTTCACACTTTGATAAGT
>JAOTQP010000944.1:4012959-4030296 GCA_026413545.1 Cichladusa arquata
AGAGGAATTGTTGTGTCTGCCCAAAATGGGAGAGCAGCAGCTCCCACTGGATGTGGAGTTTAGAGTTCTACACTGAAAAATTTCAGGGTTACAAATAGATGAAAAATAGAAAAGCTAAAATCCTAAGGCACCAGTTTGGCTCCTCCATTTCTCATTGAGAAGAACTGGATGGGCTTGGACCTTAAGTGATTCTAGAATTAGGAGAAATGGCCTTCTCCAGGCCATGGGCTTGGTGAGAGCTGGGCTCTGCCAGCGCCTCAGGTGTCTGTGCTCAGCCTCTGAGCTCCTGAGCCCTGGGACTCCTGGCCAAAATCGGGCAGCTATTTCCATCTCACCTCCAGAGCAGGCTGAGGAGAGCTGAGCCAAAATAACTCAGCCACGGGGAAGGCAGAGTCAGAAGCAGGCTGGGGTTGGAAGCTGGACAAAGCAAAACATTCATCCTGTGCCTTTCCCTCTGAGAGCCAAATCCCATTTCCTCAGGCAGTGCTGGAATAGCTCCGGGTTGATTGGATTGGCGTGGGGGTTTGACTGGTAGAAGGGAAGGAATGGTTCCCTGCCAAATACCTCTCACATGGAAAATGGGCCAGGTTATCCTGGCATGTCAAAGGTTCCCAGGCAGGCAGAAGTTGATGTTCCCTGGGGAGAGAGCTGCTGAGGAAAGGATGATGAGAGCACCTCGGGGAGCCCTGTGTGCTGCTTTGAGCAGGGCCAGAATTTGGGCAGGGAGCAGAAATCCACAAGGGAGACTATTTAAAAATGACCTTCCAAGCAGGGTGTGTAGGTTTGTGGCTGCACTAATGGACTGCAGGGCTGTGAGCACCAACTGACTGCTCTGCAAGCTGCTGAATTATAGTCAGACATCTGCTAAATCATGCCAAATTCCTCCCCCCACATCCCTTTCCACGCTGTGGCATCAAAGAATCAATGCTAATTCCTCAGTCCCATTAGTGGCTCCTGCAGGGGTCACAGGCTGTCTCTGCCCTGTTTGGGCACCCAGCCCTGAGCAGGGATCAGGATTTGAGCCTCATCCCTTTAAAGCAGCCATCTAACAGGGATGGGAGCTGGGAATTTTCTCTCCAGGCTGATGTAGTGGCTGATTTCTTGTCCAGCTGCTAAGCAGGGAGCTCTGCGTGCCACACTGAGCTTTGCTGGAGCTGCCCTGAAAGGTCTCAGGAGGGAAAACCTGCTGGGAATACTCCTGGTGATGCCTTATCAGGGCTACTAAAAACAGAGGCCAGGCAAAATTTGGAGAATAAAATCAGTTCTATTTATTGAAGGCCCTTCAAGTACATTTAGGGCAGACAAAGCCTCCCAGGGGCTGCACCCAAAATGGACAATGGGTCACAGGGTTTCACACTTTGATAAGTTTGGCTCATTTGCATATTGGGGGTTAATCTTCCAATTACCTTCAGGTAATGAAATCATTTACCCCAGGTTTGCTCCCCCCAACTCACTTTTGTTTGCATTTGGTGTTTGCTATTGAAAAGAGAATAATCATGTTTTTAAAAACTAAATCCCTTTTTAAGATGTTTAGAGCCCAGTGGTGGCTTTCTGCAGTGGGAGAGGGCGAACTTGCTCACAGCTCTGTGAGCTTCTTTCCCCCCTTTTCTTTTATACATTAGAATCAGGTTATTAATAACTCTTTCTAAATAGAGCAGGATTGATTTTCTTCCAGGGTTAGGGAAGAACTCAAAAGTGAGTGCTGATGGCTGTGGGGCTGCTGAGCTGCTGCCAGGTGATGCCAAAGGTGTGTCCCACCCTCTGTGCCCCTCTGGCACTGGGTGTGGGAGGAGAGCACTCTCATCTCCACGTTTTCAACTGGGAACTTTGGGAATTGGGAGATAAAACGAGGCCTCGTGGCTTTCTGGGCACAGCCCTCCCTGCTTGAGGGTTGGATTTGTGAACTTTCCCAGCAGGAGGGGAGGCAGCTCCAGCGTCTCCCACCAGCCCAGGGCTCCAGATGAACCCACAGAATCCTCCACCATTAATTCACTCAGGGTATAAAAGCCTGGGGCTTCTCTCAACCATCACCAGCACAAGCTGTGGGGTGGTGGAGGTGATGGAATCCTTGCTCCAGCACCAGTGAGCACCAGTCTGTCTCCTTCTATTGCTCTGTTGTGTTGTACTGGTTTGGTTTGTTAGGCTTCCTTGGGTAGAGGGAGAAAGGAAAGTCCAGAGGAAGCCTTGACACATTTGTCTGGATAATTCAGCCTTGCACATCCTGGAAAATGCAGTTTGCTGGCCTGCAGGTTGGAAAGGTGAGGCTTTTCCTCTGGAAAGGTGAGGTTTGGTCATTCTGTTCCCACCAGGTGTCACATGGCAGCTCCAACCCCTGGACAAAGCATATGCAAAGCCTATTATGGAGCTGTGGAACTCAGCCCCATCACGTTGAAATTGGGTCATCCTTTGTTAATGTCACTTTTTCAGATCCATGGGAGTCAGCAGTGCACAAAATATTCAGTGCAATGCAGACCACAGAGGTGGAAATAGAGAGCCTGGGAATGTGTCTGATGCTGGCAGTGCTGATGTGGTCTGAGCTGAGCAGAGGGGACAACTCGAGGTGTGTTGTGTCACCAGGTGAGGAGATGTGGATGGAGAAACCCTTACATGAGAGAATTGTTGGAGCATTTCCCCAGCATTCACCCACAAGCAGCCTGAAGGAAAATCCACCAACTTTTCCCAAAGAAAAACAACTCCCAGTTGCCTTCCTATTTTGGAAGTGGGCTGTAAGTCAAGCAGCTTTTCATCTTGGGAGAGATGCTTTTTAAAAACTGTGTGAAGTGCAGCAATTTATCAGGGAGGATTGGCTGCTGGAGAGGCTCCCTCATCCCAGACCTGAGTCAAGCCTCAGCTTTCCTGGCTGGAGAGAGAGCTGCCAGCCCTGGCAGAGCAGAGCATCCTCTGGAAGCAGAAAGGTCCCTAAGAGTGGTGCCATTCCCTGGTGAGGCTGTCCCAGCACCCAGGACCCACAGCAGCCCCACCACTGCTCACCAAGTTATGACACATCTGTTTTGTCCTGCTTTGCTGAGCACAAGAAGGTTGCAAAGCCTGGGTTCATCCCTTTCCAAAATCACTTAATAAAAGGATTCCTGCCTTTTCCAGCCTTGGAAAAAATCCCTTTGGAGCATCAAGGAGAGGAAGTGCAGTGCCTGCAGTTAGGGAGAAATCCCTGTGGTGATGACTGCACTGAGAGCCCATGCAGGAACACAAACACATTCAGGACAATAAATCCAATCTTTCCAAGCTTTCCCAGGAGATGGGATTGCTGTTGGAAGCAGTGGGACCTTGGGACTGTGTCACACACCTCCTGTCCTGATTCTACCACAGAGGGGGGATTAATCTGGAGAAAAGTTTCTGATGCTTGTTAAAATTTGGCTGAAGCTCTGAAACTGAAGGGTTTTTATGTTTTCCAATCTGGGTGGGTGGTTCATTCTAATTCTGGATATGCAGTTTATTCACATACACAACTAATCCTTTTTCTGAATCCTGTTAAGTTCTTGTTCTTCTCAGTATCCTGTGGCAATAAGTTCCAGCAGCTAATTGTGCTTGTGTTGAGCTCCCTTGATCCACTTTACTCATGCTTGCTTTAAAATTTAAGTGTTGTTCTCAGAAGCTTGGTTATTTTTTTCCTGGGAGATAATCTGTGTCCTTGATCCCATTTGTGGCAACAGGGCTCAGGCTGGAAGGGAAGGGTGGGTTGGGTTTTGTTGCAAGGTCAGGGAAATTTTGTGCCTCAGTTTCTGTGGCAGTTGGGAAACACAAGGAATGTAGCCAAGGAAAGTTCAGTGATTGTGGTTTGCAGGTGAAGCTGGAGAAAATATTGAGTGAAAAAACAGCCTCCAGAAACTGAGCTTCCTTAGCAGGCTTTTCCAGTATCTCTGAGCTTCTGAAATCTAAAAATTAAAAATTAAAAAAAAAAAAAAAAAGAAGCATGATTTCTGGCCCTAGGAATTATTTTAATTTTTAAAAGAAGGAAACAAATGCTGGATGAAGAGATGATGCAAACCCTCACCCTCCACTGCAGCATTGGCTCCAAAATCTGGATTCTCATGGATGAATCCAGGTCTCCTCTAGCTGGGAGGATTCTCCTGGAGACCTGAAGCATTCCTGATCATTCTCCCTCCCTTTGTTGACTTGCAGTGCAGGGTTTGTGCTGCACAGATCAGCCCAGGGATGGCCATTCCCCCTCACAGCTGTCTGGCCTGAAAATCCTCTGTCCTTTTGTCCCCTGGATTGGGAGAATCTGAGCTTGAAAACACCCCCTGATTAAATCCTCCAAGAAGCAGCAATTCTGTCTGCTCATTACTCAGTTCTGGCTATGTTCTGCTTAATAACTAAACACTAATTAGCTCCACAGTTTTGCTACTATACTTATAATAGCCCCCATTAAAGTTATGGGGTTTTTAGGCAGTAATGGCTTACAGAGTAATTAACGAGCAAGAGGCTTTTATTACTACCTTTATTTTTAGCCTGAGCTTTACAAGCCTGTTCTGCCAAATACCAAAACATCTTAGACAGAGGCTTGGAGTGCCCATCCCCTGCCAAGCAGTGTGGAAAGGAACAAGGATGAGTGTGGAGCACCTGGAGCTCAGAACTGCTCCAGAATCCCAAAATTCCAGTTGGGAATTGGTTTGGGTTGAAGGGAACTTAAATCTCATGCAGTTCCAGCCCCTTCCATGGGCAGGGACACCTCCTAGGTTGTTCCCAACCCCATCCAACCTTGTCCTGACCCAGCCTTTCCCCAGGGTCTGCTGTGCTGTGACCCCCCTGTGCCTCAGTTTCCCCCTCTGGGCAGTGGGCAGGACATCTCTGGGGTTAATTTCTGTGCCAGACACCTCCCTGAGCTTGGCTGTGAATTCTGAAGGGTTTTTGGGGTCACAGGGGTTGTTTAGAGGTGAGCAGAGCAGAGGGACCAACTCTGTCTTGTGCCACTGCAGCATCATTTTACAGCAGGGATCAGACCCAGCTGCTTCTGCAAAGTGAAAGGAGCCCTGTGTTTAGATTTTGGGAGGGAAAAGCTTTTGGTGAGAATATCCTGAAGTGTGAGTGTTTATTTTGTTTGCAAAGCTTTTGTTGCAGGTTTTGGCAGCGTTTGTTTGTTATTTCCTGGCTTGTTTGGAGCACAACAAAGTGTTTGCTACGTTTGTTTGGGGATTTTTTTGGGTGTGTTTTTTTCACATCTAGACAATGTTTTTACTCCAGTGAGATGTATAGGTACAAATTCAAATCAAGCCATTCTTTAGTTTAACATTTTCTGAATCACTTCTCTTCAGTGTGGGCAAACCAAGGATTAATGACACTGGGGCTGAGCAGCCCCAGAGGAGGAATGAAGGTAAAACTGACTATAAAGGCTGCAGATCAAATCACTCGTTCCTATGGCAAGTGTCAGAGCTGATGCCAATTAACTTGATTTAAAAAAAGAACCTTCAGTGTTTAATAATCCAGCATGTTACTAACACGTGGCTCCAGGATTTATTAAAGCTTTTTTATTAGATCAGTGCCCTTTCCATATTGTCATTCCTCGACACCATTGCCCTCTGCCGGAGGATGGGGATCTCTTTCATCATGTGGTGCCTGATTCTTCCCCAAACTGTGCAAAACTGTTTTGTTTTAGGAGTACTTTAACCCCAAAATTGCTTATATTTGAGTGATTTGTGGCTTTAACCTCACTTTTCAAAAGTGGAAAACAAAAAAAAAAGGCAGGATATTTTCTGTAGTGGAAAAGAGAGTTTGATTGTTTTAATTGATGTTTAAATTTGTTCCTCCTCCTTCATTTCCCTGGGGAAGAGATAGGAGAAGTTTAAAAGTGACAATCTGAACAAAGCAGGTTTTGTTTCAAACCTTGGGAAAAGGAGAGTGGTGTTATGATGGGGAAGGGCTACAGTGAATGCCTTGAAGAGGAGCATCATTTTCCCTAGACCACAAACTGCAACGAAAATCATCCCCTGGCTTTGGCCACAGGGGAATTTTGGGATGTAGGGGAAGCCCTCTGAGAAACTGTGACTCCTCTCACCAGCAGTGTAAATTCACAGGCTCCCGTGTAATTCCTGGCTGATGCTGTTCCCAGGAGGAAATGGATTTCACCTTTGGCAGCTCTGGCACGTGGCTTTGTGACACTGAGCACTGGAGTCACCTTGCACTGAGGCCCTTGGTGGCACCAGGGTGTTGAGAGGGAAGCTTGGAGAGCTCTGGGTGCAGATTTCACCGTGCTGCCAGCTGCCCCAAAGGAATTCTTGCCACGTCCTTCAGCCAGGATCATCAATAAAAGCAGATCCCTTCAGGAATGAGCAGTGAGGGAACGCTGCAGAGCAGAGCCTGTGGTGCTCCCTGGATGCTGCTGTGTGGGAATTTTTGTCAGGGACAGTGGTCAGGACAAACTCAGGTGCTCTCTATATTCTGGTCTTGAAGTTTGCAGTTTATTGCATAGGGTGTGGGTATACAGGGCCCTACTGAGAGCTGCCAGCTGCAGCTCAGAGCAGGATGGAAAGAGAGTGGGGGTTAGGAGCTCTAAGAGGTAAGAGAGAGAGAGATTTTCCTGTTTACAACACAATAAATATTCTTCTATGTTGACCATTCTAATTTCCACTAATAAATCTAATACAAGATACAAATTCTCTAACATTTGCATACAACCTATAGGAATCACTATATTAGCATGTTTTGCTGTTTTTTTAATCTATAAACCTTATCTCTTATCTTTCCTGTCATGCCTGGAGAGGGTCTTGCTAGCTTTTTGGTATTTGTGGCATTTGGCATTATCTAAACAAAGGAAAAGGCCTTCAAGCATTCATATTGTTGCTCTCAGCCACGCAGTTGAAAACTGCTATCATTTCTATCTCACTCATGGTTTCAAAATCTTTTGCTAAGCACTCATATTTATATGGTTTTCCTAATTCATCCTTCCCAACACTGCTGGGCAGCTTGGGGTGCAGAGCTGGCCAGAATTGGGCTCTGTGTCCCTGCCAGCCATCCATCTCTATTTGGGAGCCACCTTGGGTTCGTGTCCCTTTGGGGACATTCATCATTCATTGCAGCTCCTGCATCTGAGGCTCCTCTGCAGCCAGGATGGTGCAAAGGGAGCTCAGCCAGCTCCAGGGGGACAGGGAAGGGAGCACTGAACATCCCCTGTGCCTGGCAGCTCTCCCTGCAGGGCCACCAGTGGGCTGTGCTGGAGCTGGAGCTGCACAGTGACAGCTGAGGGACCAGGAGCTGCTGGATGCTCCAGAGCAAAGGGAAGGGAATCAACGCTGGGGACAGAGCAGTGCACAAAGCACTGGAGCCTGCTCATCTCCCCGGTGCTGAGGGGTGGCAAAGCAGCACCCAGCACAAAGGAGCCCATTTGCCATCATGGCAAGCTCAGCCTGCCCCATGGGACGAGGCTGGATTGAGCCTGGATGGGCAGGAGGCAGGGAAAGGCAGCTTTGAGGTAGGGGCACTGTGTCTGGAGGAAGCTGCCCATGGCAAACTGCATTTGGTGATGCCAGCCCACGGTGGCAGCTTGCCAGGGGCTGTGAATGGGCTCTCAGTGGCTTTTTTAGCTGTTATTTCCTCCCACCCCATCTCCAGGAGCAGGATCTTTTCCTTGGTGCATTTCTGGGGAAGGCACTTTACCAGGTAAGGTGTTCAGCCTTTCCAGCTGCCCCTTAGGGCCCTGCCCTGCAGGGATGCTCAGAGGACCTGTTCCAGCTTTATCAGAGGATTCCAAGGGTGCCAACACTCCTTGTCCTCTGTTCAGACACAGTCAGCAGCCACAGGGACAGCAGGGGTGAGGCCAGATGCTCTTTCCTCAGGGCACTGTGCTTTGGCAGGTTGAGGCCAGAGGGAATTCTCTGGACAGGGAGGCAGCAGTAGGCTGATGCTTGCTGGAATAATTCTTCCCCTTCCTCCCTGGTTCATTTTGTCTGAATGAGGCTGCTTTCACCAATTCTGAAAACAAATGAGAGAGCTCTGACTGGGGAACTGGCTGTTTGCTAGAGTTGGCTGGAAATTTTCCTACGAGTTTGGGTTTTGTGTGCATGGAAAAAAAAAATACTCACTGAAACTTTACTCGAGGAACATTTACGTGACACTTTTAAGGACAAAGCCCAACCTATGACCTCCTTCCCTCTTGTTTTCCCTGGCAAATTAATACCTTTGTGATTGAAGTGCTAATTTGGAAGAATCAGGTTCTGTCCAGCCACTTGAATATTGCTTGATTGCAAGATTCCTTTAGAGGAAAAACCTGTCAGTTCTTGGAGCCGTTTCACTCCAAGTGGGCTCTACAGCCCAGTGGCCAAGGCAAACTCAGATCAATCCAATTTGGCCTAATCAGGGATCTGAACCTGGATTTCTCCACACCAGCCCCATGCACCAAGAAAAAAACAGCTCTGGGAAAATATTTGCACAAGCGGCACCAAGAGCCCAGGCTGGAGGGAGTTTAAGGAGGGGGTGTGATAAGTCCCAGATCACTGTCAGAGGGAGAGCAGTGCTTTTCCCAGAGCATCCTGCTCCCTCTGCAGCATCCCTGGGCTCTGGCTGCCTGCACTGCAGCCCTTTAGCAGCCTCTAATGCCTTGTCCCACACGGGAGCAGCAGCACTAAACTCTACCCGTGTTTGCAAAGTGCCCCCCGTGCGCTAAGTGCTGCGCTCGCCGAGGCGCCGGGTGAAATACAGCCTGCTTAAATCTTGTATGTGCATCAAACTAAGCCATGGTGGCACTTTAATATACTCCAGGCACCTCTGAGAGGGAACCAACCTGAGCAGGCTGCTGGAAGCCTGAGCTGAAATTGGCTGTGTTGGAGCTGCCTGCAGGATGGGCTGAGCTGAGGGAATGCTGATGGCAGTGATGCCTTTTTCTGGGGCTGCCTAAAAACAGAAGGCAGACAAAATTAAGACAATAAAAAGCAGTTCTGTTTATGGAAGGATAAATAATATTTATTATTCAGGTGCATTTAGGGCAGACCATGCCCCCCAGGGGCTGCACCCAAAATGGATAATGGGTCACAGGGTTTCACACTTTGATAAGTTTGGTCCATTTTCATATTGGGGTTAATCTTCCAATGACAGCTTCAGGTAATGAAGTCATTCACCCCGAGTTTGCTCCTCCCAACTCACTTTTGTTTCCATCTCTCAGGCCTGAGGCAGTGAGGTGTCCTTGATTGCCAGGCCTGGAGAGGAATTGTTGTGTCTGCCCAAAATGGGAGAGCAGCAGCTCCCACTGGATATGGAGTTCTACACTAAAGAATTGCAGGGTTACAAATAGATGAAAAACAGAAAAGCTAAAATCCTAAGGCATCAATCAGGAAAAACATGGGATCACATTTCCCAGGAGCAGAGGTGCAGCCACCCCAAGAGCTCTGGGGAGGATCTGGGGGTCCCAGCATGTGCAGATGTGTCAGTCAGGGCTGTGGCAGTCTCTGCTCCTCCCGTGGGTTTGGCTGTTTTGAGGGGAAGGTTCTGTTCCCTGGGATGGCTCAGGCACTGCAGCACTGAGCAGCTTTCACTCATCTGACATGAGGGACTTGCTTGGCAAGGGCATGCAAAGGAGGGATGTCCCTGGAGGGGTGGCACACTCTGCTGCTCACTGGGGCTTGTTCTTTCCGAGGAGAACTCGGGTGCTTTCTCTGCCTATTGGCCTTTGCTCTGTGTTGCAGGTTTGCTCCCACATGAGTCCCTGAGGTTCCTGCTGGCAGCTCCAGCAGTGCTGCCCAGAAGTGCCCTCCTGCTCCTGGGCTCAGCAGCCGAGGTCTCTCCAAACCTGCTTCTGCAATGGGTGGGTTGTAAGCACTGGTAAGACCCACGAGTCGTGTCGCCTCGGCTGCTCTTCCCTCTCTCGCGTTCTCTCTCTCTGTCCTTGCTCCTTCCTGCCCATTTATTTCTGTTCTCCATGTGCTCTGCTGTTCTGTCTCTGGGGTTTTCACTGTCAGGTAATGAGGAGCTGTGGGCCCAGTCAGTCTTGGAGATGCCGAAGAGACGAGACATCCTGGCTATCGTGCTGATAGTTCTGCCCTGGACACTCCTAATCACCGTCTGGCACCAGAGCACCATTGCTCCACTGCTTGCAGTGCACAAGGGTGAGAGAAACCAAACCAAACCAGCCCATGCCAAGCCCGTGCATCCCCCCTTCGTGCTCATCTCCTCTCTCATTCCATTCCTCCATGGCAGCCATGCTCATCTCAGCTCCCAGACCATGCCCATGCAGCAGCCTCCCCTCCTCTGCTGTAGGAACAGCCCAGTGCTCCTAGGGGCTCTTCAGAGGCATCAAACTCCACGCCATGGGATGTGCTTGCTGCACCTGGAGAGCTCTTTATGGCCTGAATCCAGAGTGCTGCTCCTCTTTGTTCCCTGAGAGAGGATTCCCTCCCTGCTGGCCTTTGCACACAGAATTATTCCAGAGGGAAGGCTGCAAAAGAGAGAGCACAGGAAACAAAGCTGCCACTCGAGGCAGCTGCTCTGTGAGACGTGAGGCTGAGAGCACTTTTTAAGGAAAACAGAAAAGCAGAGCTCTTGCTCTTGAAGGAGAAGGCAAGAGCCAGATCTCACCTGCCTGGGGGAGTTAAAGTGCTCTGAGAAGTTGGCTCCACACTGCCTGTGACACTCTGCAGTAATACAGCTCTGGCACAAACCAGGGGGCTCCAGGAAGTTCTGAGGGAACCTTTTGGCCAGAAGCATCCCAGTTCTTGGCACAGCAGCAATATCTAAGGGCTATGATGGTTCTTGGGGGCTGGAAGAAGCCACACTGCTTTCTGCCACCTTCCTTCTTGGCTCTGCCCTTCTGCTGTGGGCAGGCTGCTCTGGAGGAAGAAGGCCAGATCATTTTCAGGACCCCTTCATCCTCTCTGGTCCCTTTTTCTGAGGGATTCTTTCCCCTTTCAGTGTTTGTCCCCATCCTCCATAGCTGCTTGTCCCTTTGCTGGACACTCTGATGTGCAGTTTGAGTTGCAGGAAGTTCAGTCTGTCCTGAGCAGTTTTCCCTTTCTCCTGACAGCCACCTCTGAGTTTTGGGCAGGGAAAAATTACTCTGATCCCTTCTGTTTCAGAGGATGAGGGATCTACTGGGCTCTAAAAGAGGACTTTAAAGATGACTGAAAATACGCTGCCTGTCTGTACAGCAGTTTGGTCACTGCCCTAAAAGCTGTTTTCTGTGAATGGCCTCTGCAGTTAGAGCACAGAGACTGCTCCAATGGCTGGCTCAAGAACTCACCAATGACCTTGATGAGACCCTTCTCTGCTTCTCAGAGCCCCCAGTGGAAAGTGAGTGGTGGTAGAAACCGACCTGAAAGCTCTTGAGAGGAATCATTTTGTTCTTGTGAAGCATTTCTGGGATGCTCTGCTCACAGGTGCTGAGAGAGATGTGCACCTGGAGATGCCCAGAACAGCAGCACTTCCCCGTGCCAGGGCTCACAGCTGAGGCTTTGACCTGCAGGCTTTGCAAACTGTCTCGGGCACCATCCTGGCTAATTACATTTCTGTCTGTGTCCAATGCATTTCGCAGATTTATTTCTGAATTGATTCCAGCGCTCCCTGCTCCCAGAAAGCTCTGCTGTGTGAATGCTGAGGTGCTCTGCAGCACATAGGCAACATGTACCCTGTTCCCTCCCCCAAATATCCAGCCCCCCTCTGTCAATGCCATGGAGCACAAAGCCTTCATTTGGTTCAGGTATCAAAGTCTGTGCTGCTGGAAGAATAACACACTATGAAAAAAACATGGGTAGTCCCCTGCTGGGTCAGATCTAATGGCTCTCTGTTCCTGCTCTTTCTCATCTCAAGTTCCTGGTAGTTACCTAATTTTGAACAATCTGTGGCTCAAAGTGTTCTGTGCCCACTGGAGAGGCAGCCTTACATCCTGAGTGGGGGTCCCCCTTCATGTCTGCAGAGCGTGGCATTCCTGCTGCTCTGCAGTGGAAAACGTGGAAGCTGCACCCTGGAAAAGCAGCAGGAGCATCAACACTGGTTTTCCTTGAGCTGATTGTGAATAATTTGCAGGGATTTTATATGTTTGGATCAGAGTACCCGATCTTTAGGCTGTTCATTGCTCACATCTGCACCCCTGAGGGGGCTGTTATGTTCAGAGGCTGGAGGGGCTTTTTTGAGGCAGGGTAGTTAGAGGCAGGGGAAAGTCTCTGCAGGAAAAAAACTACAATTACAGGCTTTAATTTCCACTGTTCATTTGGGGATTTGAAGTGTGTCTTTCCCCACTTCCCTGTGCCTGTCAGAGAGCAGTGGTGCACTGCAGTGTCCTGCCCAGGCTGTGCTGCTGGGGATCTTCACTGGCCTGGTGTTTTCCACCAGGTTTTTCCCTGCCTCCCAGCCCAGGTGCTCCAGTTGCTGAGTGCAGATCATTGAGTCCTGCCCCACTGAGTGTGGTGTCCAGAGCACTGGAGCTCTTCAGGGATGATAGACCATCACTCCATGTGGCTATTTTCCTTATCTAGACCTACTTGCTCTACAGTCATGTCTCTTCTGGGTGCTTTGGGAAGCTGCTTGTTGGGAGCACTCAGTTGCTCTCAGGCCTTTTTTTTTTTTTAATGGCGCTGGTTTTCTAGCAAGAGAATCTTCTTTCTCACGTGTGTTTGTCCCTGATTCCTTGATTTATCTGTGAAAGAGATAAGCATGTTTCCTCTCCTGGCACCCACGAGGGTGACCCGCTGGCTCAGCCGGGGGGTGCCGGACACACGAGTCCATGTGGCTCTCTCTTCTCTCCATGCCCTTGCCCAGATGATGGTGGTGACTCCCAGCGTGATCTCGCTGCAGGCTTGGACTCCAAGGAATACTGCCTGTCGGACCGGGACATAGTGGAGGTGGTGAGGACAGAGTACGTGTACACGCGCCCCCCGCCGTGGTCAGACACGCTGCCCACCATCCACGTGGTCACCCCCACCTACAGCCGGCCGGTGCAGAAGGCAGAGCTGACCAGGCTGGCCAACACGCTGCTGCACGTGCCCAACCTGCACTGGATCCTGGTGGAGGACTCGCAGCGCCGCACGCCGCTCATCACGCGCCTGCTGCGCGACACGGGGCTCAACTACACGCACCTCAACGTGGAGACGCCGCGCAACTACAAACTGCGCGGGGACACCCGGGACCCCCGCATCCCCCGCGGCACCATGCAGAGGAACCTGGCCCTCAGGTGGCTCAGAGAGACCTTTAACAAAAACAGCACCCAGCCCGGGATTGTTTACTTTGCTGACGATGATAACACCTACAGCCTGGAGCTCTTCGAGGAGGTAAGGGTGTGCTGGTTTTGGTTCGCTGATTCGAGATGTTCGTGCTGTGAGCTAGGATTAGGGGGAAGGTAAAACAGGCTGAACTTTAAATGGTACAAAGAGAAAAAAAAAAAAAATCAGGAAACCTTTACAAACCATCACGTTGGGCCTACTGGGGGGATGATGAGCCTGGGGAGGGGTGAGGGATGCTGTGAGGGAGCTGAGGAGGTGTTGGGCATGTCCTCTCCTGAGCTCTGGATTAGTCCTGGCTGTAGTCACTGCAGCTGTGCTCTGGTTTTCTCCAGAGCTCCATTACCCTGTGTGTATTTCCAGAGCCAAGGCATCTTTTGGGAACCCTGGTTTATCTGTGGCTTCCATGGAAGGGGAGCTAATGAGGAGCTGCCTTCCCTGTGGGGAGCCTTGTTAGGGTTGGAACATCCCCTGCTGTCTGACATGCAAAGAAACCTCAGCCATCCTCTTTCCTTGCCTCATCCCCCAGACTTCCAGCTAATCTGATGCTATCCACCTTCCTCCTCCACCACTTGGCTGTCTGTTAATTCCAATCTGCTTTTATTTGAGGGATCCTTTTCGTTCCCTGCCGTTTGCCCTTGCCTGCTCCCATCTCAGGGTTAAATTCAGGGTTAAATTCCGTGGCTGCCCTGAGCCCGGTGCCTGCTCTGCACAGAGCCTGGCTGAGGCAGCAGAGCCCTGTCAGAGCCACCCCTGAGCTGTGTCAGCACAGCACAGCCCTGCCAGGACACCTTGCTCAGAGATGTTTTCTCTGTGCCTGTCTCTGCCTTGCTGCACACATGAGGAGCAGGGGTTTGTCAGAGATTTTGCTTCCCCTCCTGGAAAATCAGAGCCCTCCATGCACTGCCTGGGCAGGGGATGTCTCTGTGCAGCTTTTCCCCCCGGAGCAATTCCCGTTCCAGTGTTTGGGCATGGATGTCCCCCAGGCTGCTATCAGCAGGTAGAGGGGCTGAGATCCCCCCTGGAAGTTTGCAGTCCAGACCTGAATTTCAGCATGTCCTGACAATCTGGTTGGGCTTGAGCAAAGGAAGCTTTCCCACCTTTGCTCTTTGTTAGAGTCCAGCTGGGGCTCTAAATGAGCTCCTGTCTGTAGGTTTGAATGGTCTTACAGTGCCAGGTACCTCACCTGGCTTCCAGCTCAGAAATTACTTGTTCCCTTGCTCTCTTGAGGCCAAACTCTTGCAGCAAGGGACAAGAAAGAGGGATTGCTTCCTTCCCCACCAGCTGCCAGTTTTCATAGCAGGGATCTCCTATTTATTTCCTCATACATGCCTCTTTCCCTTCCCCAATGGCTCTCACTTTAGCTTGCACAGCCACAGGAATACACACGCTTTGAAAGCTGAAAGTGAATTCAGACTGGATTTCTTTATTCCCCTGTCCCCTTTGAGGCTGGCTCTGGCAGCATCTTGAGAGAGACTCCTCACATGAATAAAGCAGAAAGGGTTCCTTCATTCACTCGTGTGCTGTGCTCGGAGAGGCTTCTCCTCTCAGATATGTCTCTGCAGTTAAGGTCACTGAGCCAAGGAAATGTGCTGTGAAATGCAGGAGACACACATTATTGTTCCCTGTGGACAGGGGCTGCCGTTAGCAGCTGTATAATGCAGAAGGGCAAGTGCCAGAGCTCTTCTGCTCTCGTTTGCAGTAATTAGCAGTGATGAGATTAGCTCTGGGAGATCCCTGATCTAAGAGAGCGAGCTGAGAGCGGAACAGGAGGCGGAGCCTGCCAGGGAGCATGTGGACACTGCTGAAGGCTCATGCACATGCTGAAGGCTCCCAGGGCTCCCAGGCTGTTGGCTTTCTCCGCTTCAGCTCGGACCTTTCCCAGGCTGGGGGTTTTTCTCAGAGACAAAACAAGAGAAGGGAGAAAGAACAACACAGATAAATACTTGGTGTTGACCAGCAAGCCGTGTGAGTGCCTCGTGATATTTTGCACAAAGCATGTTTTCAAAGAGGTGTTGCCTTCTCGGACCAATGAGTCTTTTCTACTTTGTTTTGCATGATCTATCTTAAATATAAATGCCATGGCTTTTCAATATATCACTTCTTCTTGCTGCTTGGAAGAGGCAGCGTGTGTTGCTGCACTATTCACTGTAGCTGCTTGGGCTAGCATGGTTCTAGCTTCAGTCTGCTACAGGGTCTGGATAGCTCCAGGAGCCCCTGAGGCAGAAAGTCAGCTTCTCAGCTAGCTAGGAATGAGATCCTGGGAGCCACTGTAGAAGTTCCAAAAGTAGCTTTATTTCTTCAAAGGGTTCTACTAGCAAAATCCAGATAGCATAGCATAGCAAGGGGTTTTTATAGAGTTTAGGGGGATTGAGATTCTAACCAATAAAATTATAAGTTGAGAACTGTCCAATTACTTTGAGATTCTAGGTGAGAAAACACCAGTCATTTAGTAAAGTTAAAGACCAATAGAAATCCTAAATGATAACAGGGGTTTCAGTAAGGGGGGGAATTTTCATTTCTCATGAAAGGTTTCATTGTCTCAGGGTATGAGACCCCAGGGACAGTTGTATCATCCACAATTCACCATTCCTAATCAGACAGCAACAGGAGCAGGGCAGGGTGCTGGGGGTGAGTGGCACCCAAATATCTGCCTTGGCTAGCACGGGTGGCCAGGGGGGCTCAGCGTGTCTCTGTGTGTGGGAGTCCAGGGTGTTCCCCTGGTTCCCTGGATGCCTCGAGACACCCCGGACAGGGGACTCAGAGGCCTTGGCACAGTACCCAGGACCTCTGTGGACTGGATTTAAGCCCCTGGGAAAAATTACCGTCATTGCAGGAAGAATTACAAGTCACAAAAAATAAGTAGAGTATAAATTAGATTGTTAGAAGGTAGAAAAGTGAATTTTTAGAGATTTCTATGTTAGGAGATTTAAAGCCAAGATGGAGCATTTTGGGCATGGTATGTCTTTTCTTCTTCTTCCTCTTGTCATCCATTTTCTGAGTCAGGATGGCACTTTTGGATTGGTGTGAGGGAAAACTGGACAGGGTCATGTATTGGAAAGTAATTGTAAACATTAGGTACACAATTTATAGTATAAAAGATAAGACCTGCCCTCTGGCAGAGGTGTGTTCTAGACAGATCTCTGTACCTCAGAGAGAGAATTCCGTAGATAAGAAAGAATAAACAGCCTTGGAAAGCTCAGAAAACGGCTCCTGGTTCTGCATCGGTGTTCAGGCTGGAAAAACACGAACCCTGAAACCACCGACTGTGCTGCTGTGGGGGGTCTCAGGCACAAAGAGCCCCCCAGGCAGCACCAGCTGTGTGTGCCCCCCAGATGCGCAGCACCAGGAAGGTGTCGGTGTGGCCCGTGGCCTTCGTGGGCGGCCTGCGCTACGAGTCGCCCAAGGTGAACGCGGCGGGGAAGGTGTTCGGCTGGAAAACCGTGTTCGACCCGCACCGGCCCTTCGCCATCGACATGGCCGGCTTCGCCGTCAACCTGCGCCTCATCCTGCAGCGCCCCCAGGCCTACTTCAAACTGCGCGGCGTCAAGGGCGGCTACCAGGAGAGCAGCCTGCTGCGCGAGCTCGTCACCCTCGGCGACCTGGAGCCCCGGGCCGCCAACTGCACCAAGGTACGGCCTGCTCCCGCTGCGGGCTGCTGGGGACTGAGGGGCCTGTTCTCTGCATCATTCTGTCACTTCGCGGAAACACAGAACGGCCTGGGTGAAAGGGAGACACAGGGACCGTCCAGCCCAGCTCCTGCCCCTACAGTCCCACCCTGTGTATCCCTGCAGTGGTGTCCAAATGCTTCTGCAGCTCTGGGACACACAGGGATCGTCCAGCCCAGCTCCTGCCCCTACAATCCCACCCTGTGTATCCCTGGAGCAGTGTCCAAATGCTTCTGCAGCTCTGGGACACACAGGGATCGTCCAGCCCAGCTCCTGCCCCTACAATCCCTGGAATGGTGTCCAACCCCTCCTGGAGCTCTGGGACACACAGGGACCGTCCAGCCCAACTCCTGCCCCTACAATCCCACCCTGTGTATCCCTGCAGTGGTGTCCAAATGCTTCTGGAGCTCTGTGACACACAGGGACCGTCCAGCCCAGCTCCTGCCCCTACAATCCCACCCTGTGTATCCCTGCAGTGGTGTCCAAATGCTTCTGGAGCTCTGTGACACACAGGG
>JAOTQP010000944.1:4039538-4065611 GCA_026413545.1 Cichladusa arquata
CTAGGAAGGAATTGTTTTGTCACTACCCTGTGAAGAGACCTTACTAACACCTAACATGAAGTTTCAGAGTTACACACTAAATAGCAGAGATTCTGAAAAATATAAAAGCTAAAACCCAAGGCATCAGCTGGAGCTCTGCAGCACTGCTGCCCCAGCCTCACTTCCCAAGCAGGACAACTCTGGGATCTGCAGTGGGGCAGGGCTATGGGATGGCTCTGCAGTGGGACAGCGCTATGGGATGGCTCTGCAGTGGGGCAGGGCTATGGGATGGCTCTGCAGTGGGGCAGGGCTATGGGATGGCTCTGCAGAGGGACAGGGCTATGGGATGGCTCTGCAGAGGGACAGGACTATGGGATGGCTCTGCAGTGGGGCAGGGCTATGGGATGGCTCTGCAGAGGGGCAGGGCTATGGGATGGCTCTGCAGTGGGACAGGCTCTGGGATGGCTCTGCAGTGGGACAGGCTTTGGGATGGCTCTGCAGAAGGCACAGGGGTGATACCCACGCTGCTTGTGTCTCTGTTGCAGAAGATTTCTTCATGCACAGCCTGGAAGTTCCTCAGCACAGCACCCACCCAGCAGCCAGGCAGGAGCCAGCAGCTCTGCAGCTCCCACGAGTTTTAGCCTTCTGGAAAACCAACAGCTCTGCACAGACCAACTGCCCGGCCCCTGCCCTTCCTCCCGCACTCGGAGCACGAGCAGACGCTCCGGAGGTGGAGAATAAAGCACAGCGAGCCAGGACTGCCCCTCCCGGCGCCAGGCTCCCAGTGGGACGGGGCTGCACCGAGCAGGGGCTGTTTGCCAGCCTGGGTGAGGCTGAGAGCCACGGGGGGACTGGTTCTGCCGGGAAACACGGACCTTGTGGCCATGTGTGACAGCCTGAGCAGCTCTCCGGCCGTGGAGGGGACGGCTGCCTTCCGAGATGGCACCTTAGCCCTTAATTTTAAACCGACTTGAACCCGTGTTTGTTACGCTGCACAAGACAAGAAAGGGTTTGGGGGAGGGGGGGAAGCAAAGCAGGTTAGAACAAACCCTTTAAGCATCACTGTTCTCTGATTTCCCTCTCCTTTTCCTTCCTCAGTTTCATTCCTCTGTGGTGGAAGGGACTTTAAAGGTCCTCTGGTCCAGCCCCCTGCCATGGCCAGGGACACTTCAGCTGGACCAGGTTGCTCCTGGCCTTGAATATTCCCAGGGATGGAGCATCCCCCACCTCTCTGGGCAAGCTGTGCCAGTGTGACACCACCCTCCTTCTAAAAAATTGTCCTTATATCTAATATATCCTCCTTGAGTTTAAAACCATCAACCCTTGTCCTATCCCTGCTAAAAGGTTTGTCCCCATCTTTAAGGCCCCAGAGTGGGATGGAGTGACAGGAGCAGGGAGCTGCTGATCACCACTGATCCTGGATGGAGTCATGTGGTTCTCTAAAAATGCTAAAATAATTGGAGCTGGGGTTTAATTAGATTGATTGTTGGGGCCATACACCATAATATGCAACCAGATCTTGGTCCTGTTTAGCCCTAATTTGGTTCTTGTGAGCACTAGGTGTAAAATTCTCTGAAGAGTGCTCCTATATAAAGGCAAATTTCCACTCTTAAAAAAACAAACTGCTTCAAACTAGGGACTGGATGCTAAGAGGTGATTTTAGTGCATTTCCCATTTGACTGGAGTGTATCCTTCAGCCTCAGCCCTTTACTGCTACTGCAGAGCTGGTGTGAAAAGCCACCCTGGAGCAGCTCCCAGTCCCCTTTAATGGAGAGAGCAGCACCCTTGGGAAGGGGATCCTGGGCTCAGGGCTCTGTTTATTCAAATTATTATTATCTGGTGGTGCTGCCACTGTGGGTGACTGCTTGAGACTGCCAAACTTGCTGAGATAAAACCTGAGGTACAACAGGCCCCTTCTCCCCAGCCAAACCCCCTAAATTCCCTCCCCCTTCATAACTGTTGTCAAACCTTTGATCAACCCCCCCCATCACTGCTGTCCCAATTCCTTCAAAAATTTTGAAGCACAATTTTACCTTTGAACTGAGGGAAAAATGTAATCCTGCAATAGACTTGGTTATTTTTAGCCCTAACACATAGAACTATTAAAATGCTCTGGGTTTGATTGTTGGCTTCACGGTGCAGAAGTCTCCCCTTGGACTAATGACATTGTGTATTTCCTGATATTTCAAAGGAAAATATTTTTTGTAAGTTGTTTTCTCCCACTGTATATCAGAACCATTGGGGAAAAGTCACATTCTTTAGTTCCCAGCCACAGAAGCCTTTACAAAAATGTTCCTTTTAGATGCAATGGCTGAAGCACTACTTGGAAAGAAAGTGTTGGATGCTGCTGGCTGCTCTATGGGAACAGGTATTGTTACCTTGGATTAAAACTCTGCACTCAAGTAGATTTACTCTGTTATTGTACTGGCCTTCCAAGCTCCCTTCAGTCTGCAAACCCTACAGTGGAAAGAGACTTTTTCCAAGGACTACCAAGTTTTCATAGCATTGAAATAGTTTCCAACTGACGTCCTCTCCGAGCTGCATGTTTTGGTTCACTAATCTGAATTCCAGTCCCTGCTGGGTTCCAACCTTCCCTCCTTGGAAGGAATTAACTTTCAGAAAAATGCAAAGGATGGAGTCCTGAACACAGCCCTGCACATTTGCTCTGGCCACAGAGCCTGGGCACTTTGAGCTGTCCCAGAGCTGCTGTGGCCCTGGGGAGCAGAGATAGGTGTGACCAGACCTGGCCAGGATGGAGTGTGTTCCAGCTGCACTGTCTGTTCTCAGTTTTAAACAAACTGTATTTAAATTTGTTAAATAAAATGATGGTTTTTAAGAGCCAGAATACCCTGCACGTCCATTCCAGACACAGCCTGGAGTTTCTCCCAGAGCCTGCATGCTGGTGGTGGCACAGAAAGCAGTGACTCCTTGGAGGTTCTGAAGGATTCACAGCTCAGGTTTGATCTCTCCCTCTCCCTCAGGAGGCTGCAGCTCCTCTGTGCCTGGAGCTGCTGAGTTCAAAGAACGCTGGGTTTACCTAAATCCCGAGTTTCTCTTTAGAGGGACAAAAAGAAAAAGGAAATCAGGGCTCAAGATCCCAGAGCAGCTTTAAGGGATGAGTTTTTCCACTTGCAGTCCCTTTGCTTCTATCCCAGTGCAGATCTGATCCCTGCTCACTTTCCAAGGGAGAATTTCATCTTTAGGTGCTTCACAGTGTGAGCACTGGTGGAGAGGGAACTGCAGGACTCACTTGTTCTTTTCTCCTCCTTGGAAATTCTCATTCCTGCCTGGCCCAAAACATGATACATTTGATAGAAGACAAAACACATCTCACTTTTTAAATTATTTTTTTTTCCTTTTGAGAGAGAGACGACCTCCATAAGTAAAACTTAGTGGAAAAAAAAAAAGCTGAAATTAAAAATCATTTGACAACCACCTTGCTTTCCAACAAGGGAACACATAATGGCCTTTTTGCAGAGACTTGATAAAATCTGCCTCAAAGCACACCAAAATGCTTTTCCACACCTGATTACTCACGTGTTCACCAACTATTTTCTCCCTACCTAATTATAAAAACAAGGAGGCCAGCAACAGCACATTGTGAAAGTCCCTGGAAAGCTGAGCTCAGCTTTCAGTTCAGATGGCTTCAGTTCCTCCTCTCTCTCTCTCTCACCTGCCTCCAGCACCTTTTACTCCCCCACATCCAGCAGATGGTCCAGAGCATGCGCAGCCATGCGGGCTGGGGGCCTCAGCAGTGCAGGGAGATGAGCTGCTGCATCCTTCCTTCCATCATCCATCCATGGAACAGGGGCCCTGCTGCCTCTGGCTGTCCTCTCCTCTGAACTCACTGCCAGAGGGCAAATCCTTCCCCTGCCTCTAGTGGAGATTAGCATGCCCAAGTGCTGAGCCCTCAGGTCCCCAGACATGCAACCAGGAATACTCAGGATGAGCCAAACGTGGGAGAGCAGCTCTCAATCCACGTACTGGGTCCGTCCCAAATAGGGGATGTCCACGGACTGGATGATGCGGCCGGCCGTGCGCTCCTCAAAGATGACAACCTGCACAGGGAGAGAAAACCCTTCTGAAACAGCCTGGGGGCTCAATGTACGCTCAGGAGGAGGGGAAGGAAGCAGCATTTAAAGAGATCAGTCAGGGTGGTGCAGGGATGAAGCAGCACCACGTCAGGTTTGTCTTGATTTCCAACCTGAGGCAGAGCTGGGAGGTTCAGCTGCCATCCTTGGCACCCCTCCATGGCTGTCAGAGCCAGAGCCAGCTTGAGAGCAGCACCTTCCCTAATGTTCAGAGATCTTAGGAGACAGCACTGGCTGTCAGCTAAAGGATAATCACTGCCCTGTGCCTGTCTGGCTCTTTGGGACAAGGATCTTTAACAACCCCAAAGGCAAAGAGCAATCCCAGCAGAGCCTCTCACCTCGTTGCCCCCTCTCCTTAGCCAGGGCCCAGGAAGGTAAAGTGTTTCCTGAGGTCCAATCTTCCAGTATCTTCCCAGGTTCTGCCCATTGACAAACACCACTCCTTTCTCCCAGCCCTGGAATTAAGGCAGAACATGGAATTACTGATGCAGCTCTGCTGCCTCGTTAGCAGCCCCACAAGAAACCAAATCTGCTTTCACACTTGCATTCTTTCCAGCCACTTTCTGCAGGTTTTCTGCTTGCTTTCCCTCTGCAAATCCCTGCAGCCAGGAACATTTAAACAAGCCCCGTTGAACAGAGTTATCCTTAATGTGCTCATTAAAAGGATAAAACTTCCAAAAATGTGCAATTTGTACAGGAAATTTCTTCCCTTGGAACAGACAGGTCTTTATTCCTTCCCAAGCATGGAATATCTGCCCTCACCTCTTTCCAGGTGACAGAAAAACTTAATTGTTGCTGGCTGCCCTGATTTACAACAAAAATAATTTTCCCAATGAATGGGAAAGTGAGCAGGACTGTAAGGCTGGGCACAAGGTTGGCTCTAAGGGAGGGAAATCAGAGGAGGAAGTTTAATAAGATTTAAAATCTCATCTGAAGTTCTGTGCAGTCTCCCACAGAAGGATGACAGGAATGCTGTGGCCACAAAGAAGTGACTCTTTCCATGTCACACTGACGAGGCAGGAGTAAAACAAGGCCCTCCTTTATTTTCTGTGCCCATTGCTCCTCTGCAACTAGAAAACAGCATTTGTATGCCAATTAAAAAAAAAAGACTGTGGTCACTGCTAGCTCTGCAGGGTCAGTTTTCTCACAGGGCCTCTCCAGACTGAACAGAATTACCTGGAGAAGACTCAGACCCTCAGAATAATCTCTAAGAGAGAGGGGGAGGCTACAGGCACAGAAATCAGCCAGAGCTGTTGCACAGTTGTCTCTGACCAGCTTTTTTAGAACCTTGATGAAGACCCAGGACTTGCCTGCAGCTTCAGGAAGGTGTCCTGTGGCTGCTGCTCTATCCACAGCCTCCCACGGAAAAACGCCGGCCCCACGAAATAATCCGGGACTGTGCTCCAGCCAGAGACGTGCTGCAAGCTGCAAGAGAGGGCCAAAGGGACATCACAGGCCACAGGGGACACCTGCCTCTGTCCCCTGGCAGGCCAGGCTGGGCCACAAGAGCAGGGCTCCTGGGGCTGTCAAACCTCAAAGGGAAATGCTTTTTACAAGAGTGTGTGGTGACAGGACAAGGGGAAAAGGATTCAGACTGGCAGAGAGCAGGTTTAGATTGGATACTGGGAACAAATTCTTCCCTGTGAGGGAGGTGAGGCCCTGGCACAGGGGCTCAGAGCAGCTGTGGCTGCCCCATCCCTGGAAGTGTCCAAGGCCAGGTTGGAGGAACCTGGGATAGTGGAAGGTGCCCCTGCCCATGCAGGAGTGGGATGAGAGCATCCTTAAGGTTCCTTCCACCCAAACTACTCTGGGACAAAAGCTCTGCTTCATGTTGGTTGCTGAGGATCCTGCAGGTCTGCCAGGTGCTTTAAATGCTTTGTCTTGCTAAAGGAGACTGCAGAACTGACAGGATTCAAACCAGACATTCCTGCCATGGCTCCTGTCAAGGAACACAACCACACCCTTGCAAGTGTGCAGTAATTAGGGGAAATCTGACATTATTTCTTACCTGTGGCACCAATTTGGGAGCAGGGCACAAGCAGAAGAGGAAATAAGGACAGCAGAATCCCCCAGAAGCCTTGAGCTTCTGTCAGAACATGTTCCCTCCAGCCCTTACAAACTGCATCTCTTGGACTGGGGGAAGTTATTGATCCAGTGCAGCTTGGCTGCTACTGAATTATTCAACTAAAAGCCTGTGACAGCTCCTTTCACAACACTCCTCTCCCTCCTCCCTGCAGGGACTGTGAGCTGATTGTGTTTCAGTGCTGCTGGTCAGCAGCCAGGAGCTGAGGCTAGTGGTGACTAATCTTGCTTTTGTTTGGCCGTGGCAGCTCACTTGCTTTAATGCTCCTCACTGGAAATATTCCTCTAACACCCTGCACTCCAAAAGGCTGTGAGTTACCCCATCAATAAGAATCCTTCAGGTAGCCCCTCAGCACCTGCTAAAACTGTCCTCAGGCATTTCAGAATGTGGACTTTTTTCCTTTTAAAAGACAATTTGGTTTAACACGGCCTCTGTCTCTCCCTCCTACACAAAATGGGGCAGCTGTGATTAAATTGGGGGATGCACATAAGTTGCTTTCTGGTATTAAAAACATCACTGTAAAGAGTGTCTCTGGATTGTGGCCAGAGTCCATAGGGCATCTGCTGCCTGAAACATTTGCTGAGGTTTCCTGTATGTGCTGACAGAGGCTCTTCAACATCCCCCTGCTAAATTTCCTTCCTTGAATTTAAGCAAAACAACATAAAAGAGAGGGAGCCATCTGGATTGTTAATGCACTATCAGTAGCTTTCTAGAATTAATCCATCCCTTGCCAGGCTGAATTACTAAATATATCAGCCAGATTGGTAATTTCCAGAAAGACCCAAAATTTCCACCATGTGGGTGTGAGGGGATCCTTCCCTTTGGGCAAGCCTGGCTTTTACCTACCTGATCCAACCCTGCTGCAAGGAAACCTTTAAATCCTGCACAGTGGGATTAGATTTCTCCCTAAATGATTGCATGGATCAGCTGGCACCAGTTCCTGCACTATTTCAGGCAAAAGTATCAGCAAGGAACTTATCAGTGCAAAAATTCACCTCCCCACTGTTACCTCAGGTTGCCTCATTTAGCTGCTCCCTATTAGACACTGAATTGCTGAAAAACAGGTGGTTTCAAATGAGGAAGAGAAAAAAACCAAGTTAAAATCCCACCAACCTTTTCATGAAGGCAGGTTTCATCTCCAAACTGTAAATCTTGAAGTTCCTCAAGGGGGTTTTATTCAAGAAGACATCACCAATTAAGCCTGCAAGAGCAATGGGGGTAATGAAGAGATGAGGAACAGCTAAAGCTGATGGATTTTGCTGTTTGAATCTGAGGAGCAGCAGGAGATGGAAAGCAGCCACGTTCTGCAATGGAATTAGAGTCCATATGGTCCCACTGCTGATCCAGACTGAGTGGGGAGCATCACTCAACTTTGGCCTCTCCTTTCCCCCAGCTCACCTGGGCCTCCAGCCCCCTCCCAGCAGAACACACTGGGATGTGCTGGCACAGGCAGGTTGTTGGCATTTAGGGAGTTGACCATGCACAGATTTTTTTAAAGCAGTCAATCCCTTCTCCAACAGGCACAGCACAACATAACTGAGCCAGCAGCAATGCCCAGGGCTGCTCCAGGGCTTTTCATCCCAGGATTTTAAGGCACCTTAAGAAGTCATTGACCTTTAGCACCCTTTTGTTCAAGGTGGTCTCCCTGAAGCAGGCAAAGCCTGGGTGCTAATGCAGCCTCCTAATCACAGGAGTGAGGCTGCCTAGGCAGCACTGAGGTTTATGCAACTTTTCTGCACTAAATAAAATCGATACAGCCATGTGCCTAACTCCATTAATCTATTTTATAGAGCTTTTCCACATAGTTCCCCACTAAAATAGAATCAACCCCTTGCAGCTCCACCACTGTGTGTGATAGGCTTGAGCATTTCAGTCAATTCTGCTCAAGGGGATGCAGTTCCCTCCTCCTGACACTGTGTGAGCTTTTAAATGCTGTGATCCTCCAATATCAACCCCTCAAGGGAAAACACAGATTAAAAAAGGTATTTTCCTTCCTTCTCTTGTGAAGTAATATGCTCACAGAGCAAGAGAAAGGGAGCTGAGCATCACCTAGGAAACCTAGAGCAGAGCAAGATTCATTGACAGCCCTGGCTTTAGCTAAAACAAACCTTGGTGCAGGGCACTGAGCAGCCACTGCATTTCCTCTGATCCCTCCACACAGGGCTGAGGATGTTTTTAACACATTCCCTCCCTCACCCATTTCCCACCAGCTCCCAGTGCTGACCAGCACCACCAGAGCTGTGCTGGGCCCTCAGCTGGTTCTGCCCAAAGCACACAGACAGCTCTGCAGCATTTGCACTCTCTGGGGAGGAGTCTCTGGGAGAGTTTGGGAGCACAGAACCAAACCCACCTTTCCTCTGCTCGTTCAGTGCCAGCCCATAATTGACTCGCCCACGGTTCTCTACCAGGAGCCTCAGCTGCCTGAAGCCCTGCTGAAAACAAACCAGGAGAACATCAGCTGCACCAGCCCTGCACCAGCACCACCAGAGCTGCTCAAGGGGGGGTGGCCCTGCTACCTTTGGAACTGCAATTTATACATTTACTTTCAACTTCTCTACTGCAAACAGTGAGGAACTTGCAGCCTTTGCACACATTTCTGGGTTGGTTTTTTTTTTTTGACTCTTGAATTTTTAATTCCCATTTTGATAGCACCCACAGAGGCAGAAAGGGAGTTTGATACAGGACAGGCTTGTGCCATGAACTCTCCCACAGGCCTTAAGAACAAGCAGTGCCACCCCCTCACCTGCTCCCACAGCCACCACAGCTCTGGTGAAATGTGCTCAATCAATACAGTGCTCTTAGTGCCAGCTTCTGCCAGGGTAAAACTGCCCTCAGACCTAAAGTCAATTAATCCCTCATTTCATTTGAGACCCAAAAGCCTCCAAAGCCCCCTAACACCTGCTTTGTGCTAAGGAAGGTGAAGCCTGCATGGATTTAATCTGCAATAACAGGGTACAGGGACTCAGTGCTGTGGCTGTGGTAAGAAGGCTGGCAAATTTTGTGCAGCAAGGGCTACAATAACTTGAATTTTCTCCATGGGAAAGCACTCAGGCCCCACTTTTCAATCACAAATGGTAACTTGCAATGAAATCCCACTATTTGTGTCTGATTAGGGTACCAAGCTAGTCTGGGTTAGGAGAAGGTGCCTTTTTGAGACTTCTCCCTCTTTGGTGATCCTGTTATCCACACCCTGAGCAATCCAGTAGTTACCTGTCCCTCAGGAATGGAGAGCTCCACTGTGTTGTAGTCCAGCTCCCCCACATACATGGTGTTAACAAACACCTGCAGAACAGAGCACAGGAGACCAGAGCAACTGCTCATCAATTATGTCACAGCCACATCACTCCAGCTGCATTTGGGGAGGAAACTGTCTCTGCTTGAACCTACAACTCAAGTGTCTGTAACTGTGTCACTGTCAGCACAGCTGAGAATAAAATAATCAAAATCTTCTCAGAACATTCAACATTCTGATGTTTAAAGGTGTTGTAAGTTTTAGCAGACTGGAACTAGAAATTTAATTAGAAGTGATAAGGGGTTAGCTGAGAAGTGGAAAGATGTACAATTTCATGTTTCCCCCCCATTTCCTGCCTCTCTGCCCAGCCCAAAGCATTCCCAGCCCAACTGGGTGAGCCCCTACCTGTGCCCGGTCCCGGACGTGGTCCCTGGTGTGCAGCTGGCCCCCCCCAAAAATGACAGTCTCATAGAGCACATATCCATAGGGCTGCCCAATGCTGTCATTCAGATGCAGATTCTCCATGTTCACAGGGAACTCTGACTTAATGGGCTGCAGGGGAGAAGCAAATGGAACATCAGCAGTGGCCTCTCACACTGACAGACCCAGTGTTCCACTCTGCCACAGGTGAGAGCCCCCCAAGCTCTGCTCCAACCCAAAATCCCTCCTGACCAAAGTACCAAAAAAAGGAGCCAAGGACTTGCAAAACTGCAATTCCAAGGGAACAGTAGTAGTAGTGAAAAAGGTGAGATAAAAGATTTGCTGCTTTTGCATCTCCTTGGCAAAAAAATCCCCCAACCTCATCCTTGTGGCATAACAAGGCATATAACATATATAAGGCATATATAACAAGGGATAACAAATTGCCTTTTGTAAAAGTTGATGCCTTTTAGGTCTGGGATGCATTAAAAGAGGTGTCACTACCTGTACAAGTGCTGGCAACACATCCCAGAGAGGGATGTACTGGTGCAGCAGGATGGCACCATAGGAGGCCTTGCTTTCAATCATGGGGGGCAGAGGAAGGGGCTGGCCTGGGATGCAAAAAGAAAGATGGATCAGTTATTTCAGACATCACAAATTCAAGATCCCTCCAGATCTCCTTTGGTCCTCCCATCCTTAACTGCCAACCAGCCAGAGCCCCAGGGCTGCAGCAGAAGGGCCAGTTTGACTAATTCCCTGATTTCCCAGTGTGGGTGGAGCAGTGCTGTGGGTCCTGGGTTTGGAATTACCAATGACCATGCTGAAGAGCTGTCGAAGCTTGAAGAATTTGGATGTGTAGTCCCCAGCCTCTGTCAGCACAGCATCATAATCTGGAAAAGCAGAAAAGCAGCAAGTGTTTTAAAAACAATAAAGCAGCTCTGGGATGGCTTCATGCAAGAAATAAAAGCTCCAGGCACAATTTTCATGGCATTGTCTATAGTATGGAAATCTCTACACTTTAATCTGAGTGAACATCATTAAACAGCCACAAAATTCCTTAATTTAGAGAAGAGCCATTCACACTTTCAGAGATCTAATTTGCACATATCCAGAATTTCACACAGGATAAAGTCAACAATTAACCATTTTAACCACGGGCTGTTGGGATGAAAAGAGATTTATGGTACAATTTGACTTGGTAAAATTAAAAAATGGTGTCTTGGATCACTGTCTCTCCCTAGAAAAAAGAGATATCAATTCATCATCTGTGACACCTCTATTTACAATTCAGAATAAGGGAATCCCCCACTTCCTGGGATGGGCTGGGAATTGGAAACACTCATTTTACTCTTTTACTTCTGAGCTGTGTCCCACCTCATCCCTCCAGGACAAAGTGGTTGTGCTGATCACTTGTCAGTGTTCTGGTTACTGTCACCAGCCCAGGGTGCTGCACAGGCAAGGCAGTGACAATAAACTCACCATAACTGGTGACATCTGCCTTGTACTCATCAGCTTCCAAAGCCCCGTTCATGAAGCCAAAGTTGGTGCCTCCATGGAACATGTAGAGGTTGATGGATGCTCCTGTTTTGAGGATGCTTGCTACAGTATTCACCATCTCTGCAAAAAAAGGGCAGTGCCAGGGAGGCCACAGACAGCAAATCTGGGCCAGGAATTCCAGTCAGACACCTTCTGTCATTCCTGTGCAATCACAGTGATTTGTTTTGTGATTTGCATCAGTAAGGGGCAGCGCTGATATAATAGTGATGCATGAATACATTCAAATATTCCCCTCCTCCAGGTGAAAAAGGTAAAGCTTGTGGCCTCCAGCAGGAATTTTGCTTTAAGAGGAAGAGTTGTAAGGACTCCTCAGTCAGACTCCTAAACCGAACACACTAATGACCCAATTACAAAGACAATTGCAGGAGGATGAGAGTCGTTAAAACAGTCTTGTATAGCTCTGTTTTCACTGCTCTTTAGGTGCCCTGGGGGTTTGTTTTTTTAGTAGTAGCCTTCCAAATGAGCTTTTAAACCAGGGAGAAAGTGCTGCACTCACAAGGGGCTGAGATTCACCACGAAATGTTCTACAAGAACAGCGTTTGGTGCTCACCATCTGCATCAAAGACATAGTGAGGGCCTCCCCAGTTATCAAACCACCCGGTCCAGTACTCCATCACCATCTTTGGCTGGTCTTTCTGTCAAGAGAAAAACAGAATTAAAATGGATTCAGGGCAGTCCTGCAGTCACTCCTTTTTTCTAGAGAAGCATTGTTCAAATTGTGTGGTGAGTGGCTTTACAGGAGTGTTTTCTTCTCAACTGGCACAGACAAAAAGGCACCTAAGGAGCTCTGGGCATGTGAGGAACAAGAAGCTGAGGGCCAGCAATGCCCAGAACAGGCAAGCAAAGCTTTGTGCCTCTGCTAGTCACAAAGCACAAACCACTGAGCACGCAATCAGGGGCCAGCAAACATTTCTGGATGCTGCTGTTTGGGAGAGCTGTAGCAAAGGGACAAACCAACTGTGAGTGTTTAGCTCCTGCTAGAAACACACATTTATAAATGTCTGCTTATCTGCCACACCACTGCCAGCTGAGAGCTTGCAGGTGCAGGGCAGCCAGTGCTTGCCAAGGTACAGCAGCAGACCTGAGCTGCTTTAATGCCTTTTTAATGCTGCATATGGTGCTGGCAGGGAAGATTTTGCAGGAATTAGGTCTTCATTAAAGGCTCTGCACACACAGCAATTGCTTCCCATTTGTCAGTGCCTGCCAGCTCCCCGAGCTCCTGCAGGATCCCTCCTGTCCCCTTAGCATGGGCAGGGCAATGTCTGCTCAGCCTGGCTGCCCCCTCCAGCCTCCTGGGCTTTATTTCCAGCAGTTTTGCCCTTTGTGTGACAGGGGTTTTGTCTGATGCCACAGCAATTGGCTGAGGGAAGTGGCATTAAAGAAACTCATGTTTCATTAGGAGAAAACAACTGCCTGTAATCATCTAAACATTCCAGCTCTTAGAAATACATTTAATCAATCTATCCTCAGTGAACCGGCCACAGAAGGGATTTTATCACCTTCTGGAACAAAAACCCATAACAAAGAAAAGATAAAACAGCTTCATAACCCCTACAAACACCTCCTATCTCAAAATTAGTGTGGCAGAGGAGGAGCTGCTCCTTTGAGGAGAAGGTGCCACCTTCTGTTCATTTGCAGAGTTTAAGAAATTCTGGAAGACCTAAAGGAGGTGAAAGCACTTCCAGCAGAGCCTCTTTTGCCAGCAGAGGAAAAGAAAACAAATGAAAGCTGTAGGACTGAACATCCAGCATGCCAGCAGGGCTTCCCTCCACAGCCAAGGGAAGAGGTGAGGAGAGAATTGATCAGGCCTGGGGCAGATCTCTGCTCCCATCGTTCATTTGGAGCAAGCAGAGCACAGGAGAAGAGGACAGAGGGTGTAAAGAGACAGATAAACTGTCACTAACCCCAAAACTTGCCATGCCCTCACCACTACCTCATCACAATCAGGACACTGATCACACCAAGTGCTCATTATGCATTAATCAATTAATTCCCTCCCTGATGCACCCTCTGACAGCATGGAGGGTTAAAAACACTCAAGTGACACACTAATACTTCATCAGTGTACCCTGAATGAAGCCCTGGAGATGAACTCATCACAGACACAAATCAGCAGTTTGCACAGAGCACTCACAGCATCAGGGTGAAAGAGTCTGGGAAAAGAATGATGGAACTTCAAGAGAGAGGTCTGGGTACCAACACTTGGAGAAGTCTAACCCCTACCAGCTGAACACAGGGCACAGCTGGATGAAAAGCCTTTTAGAAGGTACTGGATAACAGGATACTTAAATCCTTCCCTGATTCCAGAAGGATTTGGCCTAATGAGAAGGAAGCCCCAAACCAACACACAAATCCCAAACAAAAATCAGTGCTTCACTTCTAGTGCTGGAAAATATGGATGAACAAAGTGTTTCTGCACCTTACCTGTACTGTGTCCAGGTACTTCAGCAGCCCAGGCTCCAGTTTCTGAAAGTTAACAGTGGCCAGTGCTACGGGAAAGGAAAAATGGATTAATTTGGGCTCATCCAAAATGTCTTGAGGAGTCTTGAGGAGCATCTCCTTAGGCCTCAGCCCAGCAGGAGGGAGCTAAAACACCTTCTGAACCCCCAAAACAACCTCCTAAAAGATTCCCCATCAGCAGGAGGGAGCTAAAACACCTTCTGAACCCCAAAATACCTCCTCAGAAATTCCCCATCAAAAGCTTCACTTGGTGTGCAGAATCCAAGTGAAGCACAGCACAGAGTGGAATCCTCCCAGGCTATCTTTCAGCTCTAATGTGCAGAGATATTAGAGAGAGAGCAGCTCCTGGGGTGTCACCAGCTCTAATTAGAGCCTGTAAAGCACTTGGAGATCCTCACTTAAAAGGCACCACATAAAGGCAATCTTATTAGAAAGTCCTGTCTGGATGGCACACTGCTCTCCCAGGCTCCAGCTGCAGGAATCCCTTCCCAGGCAATATCCCAGAGCTTGTCAAGTCTGTGGGGGTGAGCGAGAGCAACCACAGGGCAAGAGAATCACAGAGAACTGGGACTGGAAGAGCTCTCTGTGCTTCTGCCCATCCTCAGGCTCTGGAGTGGGAACAGCTGCCTGCAGGACAGGAGACACTCATCTGGGACCAGTGGCCCAGCCCCTGGCACACATTTCAACCATTTTTGTATCTCCCAGCTGATATTTCTCCCAGACAAACTCTGCAAACACAGCAGTGATGATGTGATTCTGAATTAAAATTTGACTTCCAACAAGAGAGCTGGTATCAAACCCAGCCCCAGTTGTGTCAGGCAGAGCACTTCAAACAGAATATTTACAGAAGAAAAAGCTCACTTCTCACTATTTATACCTTGATTTTAATAGGCTGACCTATGTAGTGTGCTGAGCTGAAGAACTCAGCACAGAAAACACGAAAGGAGAACAAAACAAAAGGTGGATTTGCACTGATATAACACGTTAGCTGGCAATTCTGAAGGAGAACATGCCCAGCTCTGCTTTTCATGCAGATTAACAGCACACCATGGAAAAGAGAACCAGTCCCCAGAACCTTATTTATCCTTCTCATGGGATATTCTTCACACACACACAAGGCATCCCACCATGGTCCTTCAGCCATGGCCTGGAGGGACAGCAGAGGCTTTGTCACCCAGAAAGGGCTTCAGCAGGTCAGCTTGGCATTCTTGGAATCAGATTGGTTTGGGATGGAAGGGACCTTTCAGCTAATCCCATCCCACCCCCTGGAAGGGCAGGGACACCTCCCACCATGCCAGGCTGATCCAAACCCTGTCCAGCCTGGCCCTGGACACTGCCAGGGATGGGGAGGGATTCCTGCCTCTCCTTCAACCCCTTCCTCACCACCCTGCTGCTCTCCCACTTGGAGCCCTGGTTATCCACCCATCAGATCAGTGGCACACACATTGTTGTGACATCCAAGAGCTCCCAGCAGAACACGCCAGGAAAGACAACTCTGAACAAGAAGGAGCTCAGAGGCTGCAAACATTCCCTCAGGAGATGAGGGCAAGGCAGGGATTTCCACAGCAGCCCTTCTCCTGGCAGCTCTGTGGCAGGCAGAGAGTGACTCTGTGTGGTCACAGCTGAAAACTGCTGCACACCCGAAAAAAATCCAAAAGACAAGATCATTGTGCTGGTGAAGGACTGTGACTTCAGTTAATGAATTTATCCCTCTCATACTGACATGGAAAAGCAAAAGGAGGGAAAAAAAGGAGGTGAAAGTCTTGCCCTTTAATCATCTCCATGCCTGAGATTGGAAATTTAACATTATTTGTGGCTGAGTGATAACAGGAGCACTCAAAGACTGTACCCTGCAAACAGTTTGGGGGAGCAGTTACACCTCAGGCAATTGGCAGGAACAGAGGAGAGAGCAGAGGCCAAGGACAGAGTAAATCCCAGCTGAAACTACCTGAAATTCTGAGAATCAGTGCCCCCAAGTCAGATCTAGGGCTCAGTGAAACTCAAGCAGCTGCACCTCCATTTCTTCACAAGAAAAAGGAGGAGGGTGCTAAGCAGCATTTTAAAAACCTATTAGAATCATATTTTATAAAAGGGAAATGGGGATCCTTCTGCATGCTACACATCTGACACCCTCCTTCACCCACCTAAGGTTTCACATCCCAAAATAAACTTGCTGAGAAGATAATGCTGCCCCACAAACTATTGCTAAATTTGCTGCTCAAATGTAAAATTCAAAATCAAGGTTTTAATGGACCTTTTTTCCTTCTCTTTTTAATTGCAAAGCATCTACCTTAGGAATTAGTTATTACTGTTATATTAACTACTACTGTTATTACTGTAATTGCTGAAGAACTTGTTTAATAGATAATAGTAGCATTCTCAGCCTTGTAGTCTGGTAAAATATTAAGAAATGCTGGGTGCTGCCTTCTCTTGACTCAGTGGGAAGTACAGATGCCCAACTCTCCACACAGTGTTACACTTTATGTGGAAAATAAACCACTCTAAACCTTTCTGGCAAGGGTCTGGCTGCACCATCCAGCCAAGGGGTCCCTCCTAGCACAAATAGAACACCCCCAGTGGCTAAGAGGGTGAAATAAAGTCCTGTTTTACTTCCAAAGCCACGTTCCTCAGAGACCACAGCCCCCCCTCACCTCTACAAGCACTCACCTCCTTCCACCAAGCCAAAGGAAAGCCCATTCTTGTTGTCTGAGGTCATCAGCAGCTCCACAATCCCTCTGTTTAACAGGGCCTAGGTTAAAAAGAGCAAAAGCCATTGTGTTAATAGTTTAGCATTTCCCAGGATATTAAAGCACAACAGTATCACCTTCTGTGGGGACAGCCTGCAGCTGGCAGTGCCTTGTAATGAAATATTATCCTGTGACATCTCCCATTCCTCCTGAAGCTTCCCTGCCTACTTTTCCCAGCTTAAAGGCAACTGGAAAATCTTATTTTGTTTTAGAAAGCTGGATTGGTTTCTCACTGATGCATCCAACTTCAGGATTTTAGCTTCTGAGATCAATGTAGTAAATAGCTTCATTGCTTTCATCAAGAGGGATTCAGGTGGAAGGAGGAAAGGAAAAGCAGGCACTGACTGTTTGACAGTAGAAGCTGAAAAGAGGGAAGAGCTGATTTTCCAAGGAATGCCATCACAGGACAGCTCAGGAATGAATGTTTTTCAATAATCAATGATTTTAGTGGTTCCTCAATAGCACAGCACTAGAGGAAACAGCACTTCAAGGTTTTAAAACCCACCTGCACACACAAAGGTTCCTCCCATCAGGATTGTTCTCTTGCAGCTGGTTCTTAACAGAACAGTGGCTGATGTTTGGAGGAGACATCAGGAAACCTTAGCTGTTAATTAACCACTCATTTCACTGTACCTGCACTGGAAGTCACTCCTCCAGCTCCCAGGAGCTCTGAGAACAAGGTTTCAGTCCCTTCAGCCTAAATTAGGAATTGTGAAATGTGATAAACCCTTTGTTTATTGTCCCTGCCAGCACAAAGAGCACACCTGGGCATGGCACAGTGTCTGCACTAGAGAAACCCTGCAACACAGAGCCTACAGACAAACCCAACCCAGAGCCAGGACAACCTGGTGACTTTCTTAACCCACCACCACCAAATTTATACCTCAGCAGATGCTGGATTCAAACGAAGTTCAGCTGCTGAGGGAACTGGAATTTCAAACCAATTTTACTAAGGTAATTCTTTGAGCACTGCATTAATGCCAAGTTTCTGCCCCTCCTTTTGTGTGTAAATGCAAAATGGATGAACAGCACAGCAGGCATGCATCAAATGCCTCCCAGAGTGCAGCAGAGAGGCAGGAATAGAAGCTCAGCTCTGTGTGGGAAGGGTCACATCAATACATCCTTCCACTTTTAGAAAGGAAAAGGCATTGCAGCCAAGAAGTGAGGTAAGCACAGGGACTGGAGGTTTTGTGTGAGTTGTGGGTGTTTCTTAATGAGTTTATTAATTCCAGGAAGATGCAACTTGGTCATAGATGCTGGATGTGAATGAATCACCTTGCCACAAACCAGAACAAAGCCTCAGAGCCCCACCTCACATCAGATCCCACTCCAACCAAAAACGAAGCCCTGCAAATCCTGCTTTCCCACATTTTCACCTCTAGCCACTATTCTACACTGCCTCAGATGCAAACTGCACACAATCCCAGAATATGATGAAACAGCACTGTAAAAATACACCCACAGGCCTGGCAGGGCAATCTGTCCTGACAAGTCTGCAACAGCACAAGCTCTTTCCTCACTGAGCCATGAAAAGCAAGGCCAAGCCTGCAGCTGCTCAGACCCCCAGTCTCTGTCCCCTCCATTTAGGGCTCTGAAAACCACTTGCTTGGCATTATCTCTAATTTGTTTGTATGCACACTTCATATTTAACCCTGTAAGCAGAGTTAAATCACAGCATGAGAGGGAGTTGGTGCAGGAGCTGGCACAGCCCTAAGGAGATTAGCACTCCTGCCATGGATTTATTTGTTTGAAGAGCCTCTGGACCCTGAGCAATGGGACAACCTGAGCCTTGGGGTGCTCAGGGTGCAGCTGGGGTACCCAAAAGGTTTCAGAAGGATCCTATAATCCTGCAGCAGAAGAGCAAGACTGGATGGGTGACCCCCTTGATGTGCAGCAACACCTTTAAGCATTCAGTGAGAAGAAATTAAACAACAAACCCTGTGAGACACACTGCAGATCTCGTTATCTGCCTGCCCTGTACTGGTGCTGGGGGCAAACAAACAGGGCAGACTGCTGTGAGATCCACCAGGATAATCCAGCCTCCCTGGGCAGGGGCCAACTCCTTATCACTGACTCAGAGCAGCCAGGGCACAGTTTAATCTCTTTTTGACAGGGCTAAAGGAGGCATTAGGCAAATTAACCTGCCTGATGCTGAGCCCCAGATTACACAAGTTCAGGATTGTGCTGGTGACTTGTTCACACCAACTGTCTCCCAGGAAAGTCAACAAAGGGAAACCTTTATCAAATATCATCTAGGAGAGGCAAAACAGGAGCCCCAGGTGAGAGCTTCTTCAATACAGGGCAGCTCTGCAAAACAGACACTCCCCAGCTCCCTATCACCCTCTTCTCTGGAAGACATAAGAACACAGATTTATCAGCACTGAGAGGGTCATGTGCCAACTCTTCCACACCTGGAGGAAACATCCAAGGAAAATGCAGGTGGTGTTTTCGAGAGTCTCTCAAGCCACACTCAAAAGTTACACAGGGAAAAGAAAACACTGCAAGGAAGGTGATTTATGGGAGAGATTGAAATAGAAAAAGGTAAAAGTGCCACCGTTACCATTTTGACATAGGTCATGTAGTTTGGGTCTTTGGCATAGGAACCATATTCATTCTCCACCTGCACTGCAATGATGGGACCTCCTTTCTTGTACTGTGGGGGACAAAAAGGGACAAAGAAGGTGTTCACCATGATTTCCAACCACAGGGACCAAAACCACACTAGCTGGCAGGAAAGATGCACCAGCATCAGATGGACTCAGCTCCACCCTCCCACGCTGCCAAACTGACAGAGAAAACCCCAGCCTGTGCTGGTTCCTGGAGCAGAACTGGTCCATTTGTTACTGCCTCACCCTGCTGCTGCCACACACAGCCCACACTGCCCTGGGCAGCCAGTGCCACCCCCAGAGAGGGCCAAGGGACGAGGGTGGTGCTTGCCTGGAGAGGGACCACAACGCGCATCAGGCGATCAAAATAAGCGTCCACAGCTTCTGTGAAGCCCTTGTAGGTTGTCCTCAGCTGCATCTCGGGGTCCTGCAGCAGCCAGCTGGGGAGAGGCAGGGGAGGGAATGTGTTAGAGGCTCCTGTCCAGTCAAGCAGAGGTGTTTCACCCACTGGCATCAAGGCACACCTGGGCAGGGAGCACTGGTGTCACCAGGCAGAGCCCCCAGCACAGCTGTGACACCCCAAGATGTGAAGGACACCACGTGCCCATCACTCACTTGTAAATAAATCCAGGCTCCAATTCCCAATCTCTTCTTTTTGTTCTGCATTTCAGGCCTAAACTCATTTCATCACCTCTACCAAAAATATTTCAAGGATTAATCTTATCACTCGAAAGTAGATTCCCTGCATTCCCAAGGGCACTCTACAACAAGTGCTCCTTCAAAAAAATCCCAATCCTTTCTCAAAACAGATTTCTCTAATTGTTCCCACTGTTTCTGCTGCTGACTTACAAGGCTGGGCTCTGTCTGGAGTTAACAGAAAAAAGGGAAATCTGTTGAAGAGCAGAACAATATAAGGGTGTAACCATTTAAGGGGAATGAGCCTGTATCTTCCTTTTCTCTGCAAAATGAGGCCTTAACTAATATCCTTCCAAAGATCTGAAAGACTCAACTCTTTGCTAAATGTGTCTTTGTGTCTTAAAAAATTCATCTCCTCTTGAGCTGGAAAATGAGAATAGTACTGTTGCTCTTTATTAGAATTTTTTATCTGTCTGACAAAAAAAACCATGTGGGTGATGTGACAACAAGTCACAACAGATGCACTTCTCACAATCTAACGTGGAGGTGGCTATTAGCTGTGGTCTCTGGAGAGCTCTGCTCTCAGGAGTAAGTCCCTGACACCTGAACTCTGATGCCAAAGCCAAGTGAGAAGTTCAAAAGAAAAAAAATCCCCAAGTATCTCCACAGAGGTTTGTGCCTGTGCAGGTGAGGAAAACAAGTGGTAACCTGGCACTGGATGCACTCAGGAACCAGGCAAGTCCCAGTGCTCCCAGAGCCTCCTCCAGCTGTGCTCATCAGGGGAAAACACAACAGGAAAGGTTGTGGGGTTTCATTACTGCCAGCCATGTAATGCAGATTTCTAGTAGCACTTTTAAAATGGAGCTGAGATGAAGCAAATTCTTACATCAAGCTGCAAATCCTGTTCATGTTATGCAGAGTCAAGGTGTAGCAGCAAGATGGGCTCCCCCAATTCTGTTTTCCTGCTGTAACCATTATACCATAAAAAAATTATATTAAACACTGAAAAAAAAATTAGAAGAGCTCCATCAGATAATGAGCATTCACCCACTTTGGGGAAACAGAAAATAAATATCCCCATCAAGCAGCCAGCCATTCCAAAGCAATTCCTTTGAGGAGCCTCAACTGTGTGATCAGGAACTTGGGATTTGTTTGTCCCTAATGCTTCCCTGAACAGAACCATTTCCACACTCACCTGGGCAGACCCCCGAGGTCCCACTCTGAGCAGATGTAAGGTCCAGGGCGCAGAATCACCCACAGTCCATTCTTAGCTGCCAGGGAAAGGAAGGCCCTGGAGATCCAGACAGAGGAATTATTGTCTGCCTGCAGAACCCCACTCCTGATACCCCAATCAGCACTGAATTTAGGTACCAAAGCAGCAGACAGCTGCTTGATGAAGCACTGTAATGGATTGATTAAGTTCCCAGGACTCCAGAAGGCAGGGGAAGGAATGAGTCCCCATTGTGATCAAGGCACATCTAGAAATGACATCTTCAGCCAAACACCACACACCCCCTCCCCCCAAACAGAAGTATTTCATAACAGAGCTGGCTGTGCCACACACCTTAGATCCAGGTTTTTACTGAAGTCAAACTTGCCTCTCTCCTTTTCGTGCAGGTTCCACGGCACGTACCTGAAAGGCAGAGCGAGGGCAGTGCAGGTGAAGGAGGAGCTCTGGGATGCTCTAAGAAAACCTGAGGCCCCACTATTGCTTCCTGTGTCTTTCCCCACAGTCAGAAGGATGGAAATACACTGTCATGGCCCACTGGGATTAATGAGCAGAAGAGGAAGAGGGGAGGGGCTGGGCAGGGAGGGCACTCACGTGGTGAGGGTGTTGAGGCCGCACGCTCTCATTTTGAGCATCCGATCCTCCCAGTACTCGCGGGGCACGCGGAAATAGTGCATGGAGCCCCCGAAAATGCGGAAGGGCATCCCTTCCAGCAGGAACTGGGACTTCTCTGTCTGCAAGCCCAGGCTCCTCCCCCACAGCCCCAGAGGGGTCAGCTCACTCCAGTTAAACCTGCAAGGGAAAAGGAGAAGTGAGCAGCCAGTCCTGGGGAAGGAATGTGTCCTCCTCATTGCACCTCACCCTGCAGGGCCAGCTCTGACCTTCCTGCTCCTCAAGCAAGCCACACTTGGCCATACAGAGCACAGGGATTGTTCACAAGGCCCTAAGCCAGCTGGGAGATCTTCCCAAATGTAGGTTTAAATCCATTTCACTGGTTGCTTCCGCCCTGAACCCCCAAGCCACTGTGCCACACTCTACAACTGACACTGCTCAGAGCATGAAACTCACTTGCTGGAATCATGGATGGATAAGATTTCACTCACAATTCTCACAAACACTTTCCTAACCTATGGCATTCCACACCTCCCTGCTTTGCATGGGATTTCCATGCTGATTTTTTTATATGGCTGATTTCCAGATCCATGTTACAACAGCAGCTGCATCTCAACATTGTCATCCCAAATCTCTGGGGACTCTGGTATCTTCCAACTCAAAGCATGGAGAAAATAAAAGCCTCTCACCTGTTCCCTGTGAACAGAGAACATTTTCCTCAATTTAACGAACCCCCTGGATTATATTCATCACTCAGGAGAGACTAAATCACCTGTCACCACAAACTTACCTCTGCCCACATCTCTGCTTATGTAAATCCTGAAAATGCTATTTGCCAAAAGAGCCAGAGCCACGGGGCCAGCAGCTCCTCAGCACTTACCAGGGTGAGCACTCCTGCTGCCACAGCTCCTCTTGGCTCAGCTCCTGCATTACTCAAGGCCCTGCAAGCTCCCAGCTCACTCTGGCTGAACCAAAACCCCATTTTACCAACAAGACACAGAGCAGTGTCACTGCCTCCCTCAGCCCACCCCAGTGGCACAGCTCTGAACACACACACAGAGTCAGACAATGGCAGCTTGTTCCAGATGTGAGGAATGAATTCCCAGCTCCAGAAAGCAAGAATGACATTTGGGAGGAATGTCACAGTGAGAGAAGAGAGGAACACCTAAGCCTGCAGCTGCTGCCTAGGCTATGGGTGAAGCAGTTGTTAGCAGAGGGTGAGGATGCTCAGAGCTCGTGGCTTACAGGAATTGCTAACCAGCAGCCTGTCTGTCCTCTGGCAGGACAGGGGGACTAAAAGGAGCTAAATCTAAGCTTGCAGGGTACTGCATGGGCTGGCTGACAAGCTCAGAGGGTACCTGAGTAGCACAGCATTCTCACAGGGCTCTGAAACAACCGGCAGCAGGCAGGGGTAATACCTGGAAAAGGAAGCCAGATTAGATATTCACTGCCTCACACTGATTGTCCAGCCATTCACAGAAACAGAGCTGAGCAAGGAGACTGGTGTATCAGAAGGTGGGCTGATAACAACAGCCCATGGTGATAGTGCAGCTCAGGTAGGAGAAATGAGTACAAAACACCAATCTGCCACATGTAAAGCGTGACTGCCTGAGTAAGGACAGGACTGAGAATGTTCAGAATGTTCAGAAACACAGCCAGAGAATGATGACATGAGGCTGGGAAATGGCAGCACTGCTCCCAGTGAACTGTTACAAATTTCAGCAGCAGAGGAAAGAGTTCTCAAGCCCCAAACAGAATATCCCATGGCCACCTGCCCCTCTATGCTGCTAAATTACAGACTGTAACTTTGGCAAACCAAACCAGCTACATCTACTCCTATTTTAGGTGGAGAGCCAGAGGTGGAAAGCTCAATGGGGTCTGGAGATGCAATACTCCAATTTTTAAAGATTAGGTTGGAAAGGAGTTTTCAAGTTGTTTCTGAGCTGGGTAGAGCCCTAAATTACCCCTGCACACAGAAGTGTTGCTGACTGGTGCCAGAATGAAGGCTGTGCTCAGGAAGCACACATAGCCAGATAAAAATAAACTAATCACTTAAGATCATCTTCTTAATCCCAGGCATAACTAACCTGGCACATTCCCATCAAGTTTCCTACTTTAAAACTCCCCAGCTCCAGTGCTTTTTCTCCCCAAGAAGGGCTGATAGGAAGCTCCCAGGCTCCCAATATTTTCAACACATTATCCTAAATATCCCAAAACCCACATTTCTCATTAGGATCTGTTCAAGTAATCTCAGGAAGAAACATTTCTGTGACTCAGCAGAGTTCATCCTGTTACCCTGAGCTGGATTGCCACAGTTTAAAGTGCACCTGGGCTCTGTACTTCCTCCTGAGAGCAATTTATAGCCCCCAGGAGATTTTTTTTTTCTCACTTCTATAATGACAGAACAGGTTGCAAATAATATATATTTTTTCTTACTTTGTTAAAGGTTCCTGGCCTTCTTTGTCAACCTCAGCAGCCATCCCTGGGAGAGTTCCAGGTCAGGCTGGATGGGGCTTGGAGCAGCCTGGGATAATGGAAGGTGTCCCCAGCCATGGCAGGGGGTGGGACTGGGTCATCTTTAATATGTTTTCCAACCCAAATTCTAGGATTTCATGATCCTGTGACTTCATCTCTGCTTCAGGGAAGTCTCTTTTTCAAAAAAAAAAACAACCAAAACCAACCATTCCATTACCAACTAACCCCAGAGCAAGGCTCTGAAGTTGGATTGGACAAGTTAGTACAAAAAGATGGAATAAGCCTTTGTAAGATGGAGTTTGAAGTGCAAAACACAACACATGGAAAGTCCCAATTAACTTCTGAACAAAACAACCACGCTGTTCATGCCTGTGAAACAGAAATGTGGCTGAAATCTTCTCTGCAAGAGAGATTTACCTTTGGTGTTCAACCACCCTCCATCCAGCCCAACTGGGAGAAAAAGTTGGTGGAAAACAGCCAAACCAGGGGAAAAAGCCATTAAGTTCTTTGCTGATGCTGAAGGATGTGCTTCAGAGGACAAGAGACTTTGCTGCTAATCCCTAAGCTCCACTGAGACCTCCAAGGGCTTTGCTGTTTATTCTGGGCTTCCTCTGGCCAGGGGAAAGTGAAAGCTCTGAGCTGCCCTGCAGAGCCCCTGTGCTCACAGACTGTGGCTGAGGAAAAAACTGCAACTTTGCAGAACAGTTTATTCTGCATACAAGTTTATTCTGCCTACAGGGGTTTGTGAATACACACTTAAAGGAGACAGATTCTGTGCCTCCATCAGGTATCAGTTTGCAATAATCCTCCCTAAGAACCCAGGTGGCACAAACCCAAGGCCAGCTGTGCAAGAATTTTGCTTCTGATTATGCAAAGATTTATTAAAGCTTTTCCATAGCTCTGAGGATCAGGTTTGCTTCCGACTATGATTTTAAGAACCTGTTATAAAACACCCAGCTGGCAAAAAAGAACTGTATTATATCTCCATACATCTCCGTGTGTATTTCCATGTATTCTCCAGCGTGCCACTGAGGGACTGAAGAGTTTGTCACTTGGAAGCAACAAACATGGGATATGTTCTGCTGGGAAAGAGCATCTCCCCCAAAATGAAGGAGACCTAAAACACGTGGGGTTCAAGTTAGAACCTTAAACAATTTCTTGCTACTACTGGTGGGCTACAGAGGAACAGCTGTTGGTCTGGAGTGTGAAACAGGACCGGCAGAAGGAAGATAGGATGGAGAGGTGGGCATGGGCCATGGGTACCACACTGCTCTGGGGACACAGAACAGGGAGAGCCTGCCCCAGAACGGGCTGGAGAGAGGGAAACAACGCTGGTGCGAGCACGGCAGGGCGCCCCGGAGCTGGGTCAGATCTGCCGGGCGATTGATCGCCAAGCGCATCATCCACCAGCGCTGCGGTGATGTAAAGCCTCCCCCGAGCCAAGGTCGGCAGGAGAGCGCGAGCCGGACCCAGATCCCGACTGATGGCGCTGGCAGCGGGGCTGTGCCCCGCCGGCCCTTGTGGCGATGGCCAGGGGCGGTGGAGATCGGGTGCCACGGTTATTTAAAGCCCGCCTGATGCGGGCACGGCGGCTGCGTTCCTCCGCTCCTTCCCACGCTCCCGTTCCGCGGCAGCAATGACGGGAGCGGAGCGCTCCGATCGGAACGGACGGGATTCACCGAGCTGCCTCCCGCCCGTGAACTCCCCGGCAGCGCGCAGGAGGCACGGCATTAATAATTACATTAATTACATTAATTACATTAATTACGTTAATAATCCTTTCCCCTCCACCGGCGCCGCCGATTCCATCCGTGCGCAGCTCTCGCGCCGGCGGGGCCTGCGCCCAGCGGGGCAGCGACACCCGCCCCACGCCCACCCCGCCCGGCCCCGCCGCGCCCCCCGCCCCGAGTCGGGTCTCACCTGCGCAGCAGCAACCACAGCACGACG
>JAOTQP010000944.1:4071285-4092981 GCA_026413545.1 Cichladusa arquata
TAATTTGGAGGGAGGGGGTTTACATTCTCCATTTCAAAGAGAAGCTTCTGCCTTTATTGGCAGACACTTGTCCTTCACACCAGGACAATCCTGCAGCCTCCACGTGTCTTATAAAACATCCTTTCCTCAAATGACGCTCCTGGGTCTGGGTTTGGCTTTGGGTTGCCACAACATCAAACTCCTCCCTGACGTTCTGAGCATTAAGGGGGGGTCTCCAAGCCTCTAATCAGGATCCCAAGTGTTGTTTGAGGCACCTACCCCGAAGCACTCGTCGGTGGCAAAGAGCTTGGCCATGGAGCAGAGCACGGCCGCGTCCTCCCGGCCGTCCTGCAGCGCCCGCGCCGCGTTGCGCACCATGAGCCGCGCTGCCACCAGCCGCGTGGCCATCTCTGCCAGCCGGAACTGCAGGTACTGCCGAGCACAGCCACGGGGAAGGGTCATCAGCACCCTCACAGGGCTCTCAGCCACAGCCCCACCACCTGCAGGCACGGCTCAGGCCTGACTTGCTTCCCTTCACTTCTCCAGGGATGGCCCTCCCAGGATGAGGAAGAGCTCAGCTCTGGGGGCAGAGCTGCTGCAGGCGTTACCTGGTTGTTGGCGAGGGGTTCCCCAAACTGTTTGCGGACACTGAGGTGCTCCTGAGCCAGGAGAACTGAGGCGTGAGCAGCTCCTAACGAGCAAGAAGCTGGTGGGAGAAGCCAAGGACACAGAGTGAATGTGAAGCTGCTTCAGACAGGCAACAAGAAGGTCCTGCCCTCCTCCCCTGGCTCTCTTTGCCTTTCTCACCGATGTTTATCCTGCCTCCATTGAGCCCCTGCATGGCGATGCTGAATCCCTGCCCTTCAGCTCCCAGCCGGTTGCCCACAGGAACAACGCAGTCCTCAAAGATCACAGCCCGAGTTGGCTGGGAATTCCAGCCTACCTGGGAAAAAACAGAGCTCCTTCCAGACTGCCCGAGGAGCAGCACAGCTCCAACACAGAACCACCAAGCCTGCTCCCAGCCCTTGGTCTCACTGCCAAGCTGCCACAAAGCACCCGTGTCTGCATGGTTTGGCCTCAGTGTGGAAACTGGAATGGGTGTTTTGGAGAAGAGGCACAAATCCAGTGATCCTGATGTTCCTGAGGCTAAAATCCTTCACTTACCAAAGGGATGGCTATTGGGCAAACTTCACCAAAGCTGGACTTGGCTTGGTAAAACCATGCCAGGCTGGGACTCCAATCCCATTCACGATGAGATCCCTAATGCTTTGCACAGAAATGCTCATTGGGACCACGAGGCACAGCCTCAAGCTGTGCAGGGCAGGATCAGGATGGACATCAGGAAGAATTTCTCCATGGAAAAGGCTGTCAGGCACTGGAATGGACTGTCCAGGGAGTATTTGTGTCACCACTGCACGTGTTTAGGGAATGCCTGGATGTGGCACTCAGTGCTCTGGCTGACAAGTCAGGATCATTCACAGGTTGGACTCACTGGTCTTGGAGGTCTTTCCAATCTTAATGATTCCGTGGTTCCGTGATCTCTGCCCTGCACTTCCCTCAAGCACACAGGAAGCACAAACCAAGCCTCTTACCTTCTTCTCCTTCTTGCCAAAGCTGAGCCCTGGCATTCCCTTCTCCAGCACGAGGCAGGAGATGCCCTTGGGGCCAGGGCCCCCTGTGCGACACATGACCACGTACACGTCGGTGTCACCTCCCCCACTGATGAAGGCCTGCAGGAGGGCACAACAAAAAAAGTGGGGCTTTGGAGTGGTTCTGCAAACTAACCCTGAGCCCACAGTAGCAGCTGGCAGGGTACAGAAATGGAGAGGCAAAGACCCCACAGACAGAGGCACTTAGGGACCCAGCTGGTGAAAGCTCTGCAGAGCACAGAATGCACAGAGCTGAGGAGACAGCAGGAATGGGGAGGACAGTGAGACCCAGGCCCTGGTGTGCAGGCAGCTTTAGCAGGAGCAAAGAGGTACCTTGGAACCATTCAGGACGTAGGTGTCCCCTTTCTTCTGAGCTGAGGTCAGCAGGGAAGCTGCATCACTGCCACTCCCTGTTTGAGAGGTAAGGAAGCAGCCAGTGAAGCAGAAGATCCAGAGCCTACCAATTCTCCCTGGGATCATACCCTGAGTTTGTACCACGAGCATCTCAGCAATCATCACCTGCCCCTCCCCAAATTCACAAATGAATATGGAAAGAAACTTTTCACCTCCAGACCTTTGCAATGCCCATGTCCAGTTAAAGAGAAAGAAGATGTCCTGGTTGAGTTGGGGATGCTCACCTGGCTCAGTCAGGCAGTAAGAGGCAAATTTTTCCATGCTACAGAGAGAGGGGCAGAACCTGCGCCGCTGCTCCTCGTTGCCAAAGGTGTCGATCATCCAAACACACATGCTGGGGTGGGGGAGAAGGAGCAGCATTCAGCATTGAATATAGATTGTACAAGAACATCCCTGGCTGAACAGAGGAAAGCTCCACGGAGCTGAGGCCTGAAAATGTATTGTTACACCTTCCATTCATTCACCACAGACTCACTGCCCTGTGGAACAGCAGGCTCCTGTTTAAGAGCCTCACCCCCATGCTCAGTCCTGCTCTCTCTCCAAAAAACTGCACCTGAGGACAGAGGCAGCATCATCACAGCTCTCTGTGCCAAGTGACCTGTCACTGGACATGTCTGTACAAGCAGGACAGCCCTGGCATCAGGTGGTGCCTCTGGGCTCTGTCACAGCACAGCTGAGGCACAAAGGCTTTTTCCAGGCAGGTTACTATCTATGGACAGCTTAAGTGGCAGAGCAGGGAACAAAATCCAGAACTTAATCCCATCCTGCATACCACAAAGCTAAAATTACTTCTTGGTGGCATCTCAGTATTTGTTTACTGCCATCCAGGGATCCTCCCAGGGATGTGTGTACTCGAGGTCACAATTTAAATATTTAAATAACGAGCAGCAGCGAGGGAGCTGCCTCCAGCTGGATTTAGAGCCCACAGAGCAGCCAGGCTGACACCATCCACCCCTGCCCAGCACACTCACTTGTGGATGCTCATGTAAGCAGTGGTGCTGGTGCATCCTGTTGACAGAGCTTCAAAGATTATCGAGGTGTCAAGTCGTGACAATCCAGAGCCACCAACGTCTGGTTTCACATAGATCCCACCAAATCCTAGCTGGGCTGCCTTCCTCATCGTTTCCACAGGGAATATTTCCTGTTGGGGCAGGCAGAGATACCCCAATTAATATTCAATCTCTTTTGGTATCTCTGGGTTACCAATTCCAGTCTCACCATCCTGCAGAGTTTAAGTCAACTGGGTGGGTCAAAGAAGAGGTGGTACCTACACAGACACACTCCATCTTCAGCAGTGAACCCAAGACTCAGGTGACTGAATAACCTGGCTAGGAAAGCTTCAAGGTACTTCTGATGATTTCCCCTCCCTCCTACACCAGCAGCTTCAACAACAACCTGCAGAGCTATTGCAGACCTAGGGGCCAAAACATCCTCAGGGAGGAAAAAGGGAGCAGTACAGCCCTTGTGATGCTGTCCTACCTTCTCATCCCACTCAGCCATGTAAGGAGCCATCTCCTTGGCAGCAAAATCAAAGGCAACTTTTTGGAATTCTTTCTGATCCTCAGTCAGTCCAGTGGATGCTAGAAAAGCAGGAAGAGATCAGAACAAGTCTGTTGAGGGAAAGCACCACCACCTCGTCTATACCCCAAACAATTTCAAGGTACCCCTTAGCTCACACAGACAGTTCAGGCTCTCATGAACTGTGCTGAGAGCAGGGGGCTTTGGAAGGGCTTTCTTGGGACAAAACAAATCCAAGATCCCAGCTGTCTCTGTCTGCTCCATGGAAAGCCAGGACAGGGGAGCACAGTCCATGGCAGCTGTCACTCCATCTCACTAAATCTGTGCTAAAGAAATGTGAGGGAGCAGTGCTGGGACTTCAAAGAAAGGAGGCTTGGAAGCAAATAAAGAATAAAGCAGCCCTTTGGAAACAGCATCTAAAGCTTTAGTTAGGCTCTGCATTTGAAACCTGCTGCTTCACTGACACATCGATCCAAGATTGTTTTGTTTGTTCCTCTCCTGAAATTCCCAGCTATGCTGCCTCAATTTTAAATGTTACATTTAGACATTGAAGCAATTCATCTACAAAGTGTTCTGGAAGGGACCCTAAAGACCATCTTGTTCCAACCACCTGACACCTTCCATGAGACCAAACCCTGTCCAACCTGGCCTTGAGCACTGCCAGGATGGGGCATCCATAAACTCTGGGCAACCTGTGCCAGCTGGAATTCTGCCAGAGGAATTTCTTCCTAATATCTAACCTAAGTGTCTCCTCTTTTAGTTTAAATACATTTCCCCTTGCCCTATCAGTCTGCCCATGTAAAAAGCTTTTCTTCATTTTTATAATCCCTCTTCTTCAAGAGATATTCTCTGATTCACTAGCAAACTGAAAAACCATGAAAGCCTAACAAAGGTAAGGGAGGGACAGGGAGAGGGAAGGACCTTCCTTGGGGGCTCTTTCCCATTGCTGAACAGGGGGTAACAAGGAAAAAGGAGGGACAGGGAGAGGGAAGGACCTTTTGGGGGGGGCTCTTTCCCATCGCTGAGCAGGGTGTAACAAGGTAAAAGGAAGGACAGTGAGAGGAAAGGACCTTCCTTGCGGGCTCTGAACCACTGCTGAGCAGAGTGTCACAAAGGTAAAGGAGGGAGAGGGAAAGACCTTTTTTTGTGGGCTCTTTAAAGGTAAAAGGAGGGACAGGGAGAGGGAAGGACCTTTTTTCCCGAGCTTTGTCCCACTGCTGAGCACGGTGTAACAAGGTAAAAGGAGGGAGAGGGAAGGACCTTTTTTGCGGGCTCTGTCCCACTGCTGAGCAGTCTTATAAAGGTAAAGAAAGGAGGGGTAGGAAGAGGGAAAAACCCTTTTTTGTGGGCTCTTTAAAGGTAAAGGATGAACAGGAAGAGGGAAGGACCTTTTTTGCGGGCTCTGTCCCACTGCCAGCACCCACTCACCGCGGGCTGTCCGGCCCGCAGCGCCCTGACCGGGAGCAGGGCACGGGGAGGAGGGACACGGGGACAGTGACATGGGCAGCAGTGACACGGGGAGGAGGGACACGGGCGGCAGTGACACGGGGAGCCGTGACACGGGGAAGAGGGACACGGGCGGCAGTGACACGGGGACAGTGACACGGGCGGCAGTGACACGGGGAGCCGTGACACGGGCAGCAGTGACACGGGCGGCAGTGACACGGGCAGCAGTGACACGGGGAGGAGGGACACGGGCGGCAGTGACACGGGGAGGAGGGACACGGGGAGCCGTGACACGGGCGGCTGGGGCCACCCCTCCGGGAGGGGACAGGCGGTCCGGGGCCAGAGTCTCGCTGTCCAAGTCCCGCCGCCCGCCTCCCGCAGGGTGCAGCCGCTCCTTACGGTCGATGCAGGACGCGATGCCCCGGCGCCCCAGCAGCAGCCGCGCCGCCGCCCGCGGGGCCGCTCGCCACGCCATGGCCATGGCCGTGCGGGGCCGCTCCGCTTCCCGGGGCCGCTTCCCGGCTCCCGGCCCCGGCGGGGCAGGCTGGGAGCTGTAGTCCTGCCCCCGGCGCCGCCCGCCTCCCCGGGCGGGGAGGGAGCGAGGGGAGCCGGCCCTGCCCCGGCCTTTGCATAGCGGGCACCGCTTCCGAGCGCGGCTTCCTCCTTCTCCTCCTCCTCCTCCTGCTGCTGCTGCTGCTGCCCGCCCGGCACCGCCAGCATCCTCCTCGCCCCGAGCGGCACAGGCGGCAGCGGCCCGGGCCGGTGAGCGGAGCTCGGAGGGCTGGCGAGGAGGGAGGGAGGGGAAAGCTTGGCATAGGAGGTGGAAAAGTTGATGCCAGCCGGCCTGGCAGGAGGCGGCCGTGCTGACAGAGGGGGCAGGGGGTGGGCAGGGCTGCCCGAGCCTCTCGGCGGAGGCACGGGGTCCGTAGGGCTGGGAGGGACCCTGGGGAGCAGCCAGCTCCTGGGGAGCCGCCAGCGCAGCGCCCCGGCCGGGCACGGGCACGGGCACCTGCAGAGAGCGCGCCCGCGGGGCTCGGCGCTGCGCGGGGAACCAGCCGGTCCCCGAGGGCTCGGGTGGGCACAGAGAGAGCCAGAGCTGGGGCCAGGGCGGGCACAGGCAGAGCCAGAGCCAGGCTGGGCACAGGCAGAGCCAGAACCAGGGTGGGCACAGGCAGAGCCAGAGCCGGGGCCAGGGTGGGCACAGGCAGAGCCAGAACCAGGCTGGGCACAGGCAGAGCCAGAGCCGGAGCCAGGCTGGGCTGAGCTCTGAGACAGGCTGAGCTCCCTTTGGCACAGGCAGAGCCAGAGCCAGGGTGGGCACAGAGCGAGCCAGAGCTGGGGCCAGACTGGACACAGGCAGGGCCAGATCCGGCGTGGGCACAGAGAAAGCCAGAACCAGGCTGGGCTGAGCTCTGAGCCTGGCTGGGCTGAGCTCCGAGCCCGGCTGGGCTGAGCTCTGAGCCAGGCTCGGTCCCTTGGCACAGCAAAGAGCGGCCGCGCTCAGCCCCCGCGCCCTGGGACGTTCGCAGCCGCTGCCCCGGCAGCCCAGCCCTGCTGCTCGTGTCCATCAGGGCTCCAGGGCGCGGTCCCCAAGCCCTGCCAGCATTCGCACTGATCGAGGAAGTGGCTGAGCTCAAGGAAAGATTTATTTGCTCTCCACTCGCCGCACAGTGCTTGCAGCTCTCTGCCTCAGCCATCTCTACTTTTTTTCAGCTGCCTGAAGGAGCAGTAATTCCTCCTCCTTCTCTCGTCCATCAGGTGCTTCTCAGTGAAGAGAAGATAATTCAGAGAGACCCGAGATGCCTTGGCCGAGCAGAAAGAGAGACAAAGGAGCAGTAGCAGGTCTGTGCTGACATCCTGACTGATTTAGCATCTCTCATTTGAGGTTGCAGGCTATAGTGAAACTACAGGCAGCCGTATTAACCGTCTGTCTCTCACAGGCCATGTCTTACAGACAGCATTTCCTGTGCCAAATGGGCTGAGCAGCCAGGCGTGACTGAGACAAGCCTGCTAGGTGTGATAAGGACAGTGATGCATTCCCAGCACAAGGGGGTTAGGAAATGGATTTCAGGCCCATTTATGCAGAGCTTTCAGGTCCTGCACAGCAGAGTTGGTCAATCAGAGCACACCCAGTGCAGTGCCAGGAAGCTGATGTGGTACCAGCTGCAAAAACAAAAAGCAAGAACACTGTGCTGGAGGCATCATAATGTGGTGTTTAATGTACATGATGAAAAAATTGCACACTTGGCTCATCTGTGCTACTCATCTGCTTGATCCACTCTAGCAAATAACCATCCTTTTACCCTTTAATCACTTCTTAATACTTGGGAGTTTTTTGTCTGTGTCCTGAAGAAACAAAGGCTATGGATCCCTTCTGGACAGGTAGCTCATGGAGGTTAAGCTAAGATTTCCAGCTCCTGCAGGAACTGAAAGTTTGATTTGCTTGGTGAATGTTCCTCTTACCAGATTCACCTAAATCTACTTTGTTGCCTGCAGCTGATTTCTCAGCAATTAATTAAAAACACTTCATGTGGGCAAACATGGTCTATCCTGAGGTTTTTTAATTACTAACTGGGAGTATTAAACTGCATTTTTGCACACATAAAAATATCCTTATTTCAGATGCAAATTAGAAATACTCAGAATCATTGGTGCATAATGCTGCTACCTTATCCTGAGCACCTGGGGTGCCCCAAACTCCTGCTGCAGTCAAATGTGTAAAACCAGCTTGGACAACTAAAAATATTTTTTGAAACAAAATGTGTTTTATCTCCATGTCTTTTAAGATAAAAAAGAACCTGATGCTAAAATTGCCAAAACCGAGGAGGAGACTTCAGATAAGGAGGAAGAAGAGAAGTCTTCAAAACCTCCAGCTGGGAGCTCCAAGTCAGGATGGAAAAACTGGAAGAAAAAAGAATCTGAGTCTGGTGGGGAAGAAAGCAAGATCACATATTGCCACTGGCTGCTGAAATCAGAGCCTGAGAGCAGGCTGGAGAAGGGGGTGGATGTGAAGGTAAGCACTGGCACCCCCTCACTCAGCAAAGGACAGCAACAGGGTCACTCCTGCCCAGCTTTAGTGCCCACATGCTGAGGGACAGCAACTCAGCTTGGTTTTTCTTCTCAAAACCCATTTGTCCTCCTGGAAATTGAAAAACAAAATGTTCTTGTCCAAGGTGACAACCTTGGGGTTTCATACATGTAATACAAGAGGAAATCAGCTCCTCAGGATGCTTGGCTGTTGGTCACAGGAGCAGCATCTATTTCAGACTCTGCCTTTACACTGCTGCTTTGTAAAGGTTTTCTGTGGGCCCTGTGGGAGATAAAAATTGTGTCAAGTTTGTGCTATAATTGAAGGAGCTGCTAGCAACAAATGCTTAGGCTCAGCGCAGACACTGTGAAGATCAGAAACCTCCTGAATGAATCTTTATTTTCATTTCATTTGGCAGTTCAGTGTTGATGACTTGAAGGCTCAGCCTAATCAGACAACCTGCTGGGATGGAGTAAGGAACTACCAGGTAGGAAGCACATGGGGGCACTGAAATAGCAGTGGGAGGAAGGTGGCTCTGCCCACAGCTTGTTCCTGTGCCTGAAGCATTTCCTTTTGGGCCACTCTGCCTGTTCATACAGGTACATTTTGGCAGGGATCTGAAGTCAACTCCTGCTTAGTGGTCTCTAGGTCAGACGTAGATTCAGGCTGGGGAATATTCTGTCAAATCATCCAGTTTTTCTTTCACTTTCATACCTTACAGCAAGTCTGTACTTCCCCAAATCCTCTGTCACTTTTGCTTTCTGTTCCAGACCAATTCCCCCTGTGTTCCCCTGCTGTGTATGATCCCTGTACTATGTGGGATTCCCTGTTCCCCTACACATGATCTGCTCTGAGTTGTTTGCTGACAGCTCTCCTGGGCAAGGGTGGCTGAGCTGTTGAATTCCCACACACTTTCTGACCAACTGCATCTTGCTCTTTAGCCTTGTTTTTGCTTAATTTCATTCCAACACAAAAACATCTCTATGACAACTGTAGGAAACATTATCTGAGTAATTCTGAAGCTCATCTACCTCTCCTCTTGTTGGTTCCTATTCTTGGCTGCTTACAATGAAGCCCTGAGAGCTTGATGGAAAGAGCTGAAAGTCTCTTGTTTACTCCTGGCAGGCAAGGAATTTCCTGAGATCCATGAAACTTGGGCAGCAGGCCTTCTTCTACCACAGTAACTGCAAAGAGCCTGGCATTGTGGCCCTTGTCAAGGTGAGTGTTTTGGGGAGAGAAGTGATAATGACTGGGTTATCAAACAGCTCATTGCTTGTGTCTCAGCCCCAAAGAGTGCAGGAGTTGTCCAGTGAGAGCAGGGAGTGAGCCCAGGACACCTCAGCTCAGCCCTGCAGGGCTGACTCAGCCATGTGTCCCCAGAGAGATGGAACCAAGCTGTGCTGTTTTCCTGCTGACATTTCGGGGCACTCCCAGCCAAGCCAAGAGCTGTTCCACACTGATTCCAACCTGACTCACTCCATTCTAGTCAGCAGAGCCCACAAGGCAGTAGAATAAACCCAGGGCATAGAACAGCTTTTTGTTTAAGAGATCACCACAAAGATCATCATCAGCTCCCCAGTTTTCCTCTGTTCCATGTCCTTCCACACTGATCTCCAGCAGGTGATGCTGCACTCACTGTTCTGCACTTCCTCCACCCAAGAAATGTAAAGAAGCTGTCAGAATGGAGTTCAGGGAAAGCAAGGCTGATTTTTGCACCAGGATTGTGCCTTGTCTCATGCCCTTTGCTGACAGGTGTTTTGAACTGATGGAAACTTTCTTCTCCCTTTCTGCTTCAGATTGTGAAGGAGGCATATCCTGATCACACACAGTTTGATCAGAAGGATCCTCATTATGACTCCACCAGCAGAAAAGAGAACCCCAAATGGTCCATGGTAATGTACTGCATTAAATACAGCTGTTCAAGCTCTGTGTGCAGGCCAAGAGAAGGGAGAAGGCTCTTTGCGTCATATTGAAAATCTTAAGCCTCTGCCCTGGCCTAGCTGCCTTTTTCTCTCTCAAGAGAAAATTCAATCCTGTTTTCTCTGTTTTTTTCCCCTATCCCTTCCAGAAGGCTGCCAAAATGTATCTCCCTAAATTTTCAAATCTTGGCTTCAGAGCTGGCCACACGTGGCAGAACCTGAGTTAGAGAAATGAACTAAGAACCACTGTCAGTGCACAGCAGTGTAGTTTTGAGGCATGTTAAATTGTAGGGAAGGGAGTGTTCATGGGCTGGCAACATCCCACATCTGAATTTTGTATTGTCTGTGACATCAGTGCACCTTGCTGGTGCACAGTGCCAACAAATCATCTGCCAGAAATACTGGGAAGTTCTTTTAGCCTTGAGCAGAGCAAGGCTTCCAGTTTGAAATGCTCAAAGGTTTAATGGGATGTGTGGAGGCTGTTGCCCAGCTGCTCCTGTGCTGCCCTCCCTTGCAGGTGGATGTGCAGTTTGTGAGGATGACCAAGCGCTTCATCCCCCTCTCGGAGATCAAGGCTCACCACCTGGCACACAAAGCAGATGGGGGGCCCCTCAAGGACATGATGCTCTTCAGCAGGCAACGTCTGTCCATCCAACCCCTGACACAAGGTGAGGACCTCCAGGGACTCTTGGTTCCCTCTGTCAGGCAAGCTGGAAGTTTCACTCATGGTTTTTCCTTCCTTATCACAGAGGAATTTGATTTTGTCTTGAGCCTGGAAGAGGAAAAGCCACATTAAAGCAGCCCAGCTCCCTCCCAGCCTGCTGATGCCTCCTCCTCCACCAGCACAACTCTCAAGTTCACCTGCTCAAGCACAGCACCACGAACGTGCCCACACAAGATCTGCAGCCACACGTCCCTTCCCCTCACACACTTATTTTTGCTTATTTTTTCAATAAATAAAGCCTTTTGGAATCAGCTGTGGCTACTTGGGTTTTAATAGTGGAAAGATCTGTAATTTTTCTCTTGAGGAAGGAAAAGGTGCATCCTCTTTGTTTAGTTTGGGGTCTAGTACAGCTCCATGTACTGCAGAGGGATATTCTTCTGCAGGCAGGAATTCCTGAGTTCTGTCTAGAACCAGGAAATTAAGAATCATTGAATAGCCTGGGTTGGAAGAGACCTTAAAATCATTTCATCCCACCCCTTGCCATGGACAGGGACAAGTTCCACTATCCCAGCTTGCTCCAAGCTCTGGCTTTGGACACTTCCAGGGATGGGGCAGCCACAGCTGTACCAGGGTCTCACCACCCTAAAGGAAGAATTTCCTCCCAACATCCCATCTAAACTATTCTGTGTCAGTCTGAAGCTGTCCCCCCTCATCCTGTCAGTGCATGCTGTTGTGAAGAGTCTCTCTGGAGATGGATACACAAAGCAGATCACAGTGAACTTCCTGCAGGTACAAAAGTTCCCACGTTATTTTAGTTCTGACATCAGGGAAATGGAAGAAAATAAAGCCAGCCTGCTAATTTTTAAGCCACATGGGTCCTCCACCAGCACAGCTGCCAAGCAGTGACACAGCTTAAAGAAAGAACAAGGATTTATAAAGATAACAAAGGACAAATTCCTCCAGCATGTTTGGAGAGCTGCACACTGTGGCACTTTCAAAGAAAAATCTCTTCATACCACAGGAAAAAACCCAACCCAATATAAAACAGTCAAACTCATGCACAGCATTTGACAGCCAGGGCTGGCTCTTTTTAATTGGAGAGACAAAAAAACCCAAGTTTTAAAATACAGCCATTGAAAAGACGACGAATTAAGAAACATGTAAACACAGCAGAGGCTTAATTACAAGTTGTACTGCTTGGTTTGGTACTTGCCCACTCCCCTCTGCCTGGGAGAGAGGGAATGACCCAAGTACAGCACAGAACCACCAGCTCAGGGGGACACGGCTGCTCGAGCAGCATCTGCCCCTTCACATGCTCACAAAACACTGTTCTAGAGTACCTTGTCCTGGAGGGACCCCAGCTGCTCTCTAAGGATGCTCAGCACATCTGCTCCACCCCAGACTGAGTGGCTAATGAATGGTCCATCAGATTCAGTAAAAATGGGAATCATTTCTGAATTCTGGTTCCACACGCAGGGACACAGGGGAGAGGGGACAAAGTAGGAAAAACCCCCAAATCAATGCACAGGCTCACAGGTTCTCCAAGAGAACCCTCCAGGAATGATGAACAGATGTTGAACAGCCAGGCAGTGATCTCACATCCAGTCAGGCAGGAAAAAAACCACTCCTGGAATGCAGAGACATCTCCATCCAGGGGGTTTCTTTCCCACCACATGGCCTACAATCCAGGGGAATAAAGGGAATAAAGGGATAAAGGAATAAAGGAATAAAGGAATAAAGGCAAGGAGGGAGCTGAAGAAAAGCTTAAGAAGGTTGTAAGGGCGCTGCTGTGCTCAGCTCAGCCATAGGATAGTTTGTTATCCCCAAGGGCTCCCAAAGGAGCTTCACTTCTCCCTAAAGGATTGTGCCTGGCTGCAGCACAGCCAGCTCCCCCCGAGGGAGGGAGGGAGGAGTGTCCAAAGTGACATCCAGGTGCTTTGCCATGGTCCCCAGCCCTGGCACAGCAAGGTGATTGCTGTCTGCAGTCAGCTTTTGAGCCTTGGGAAGACACAGCCCCAGCCCATGGCACAGACTCCCCGTGGGGGACCAGCCACGTCTCCAGGGGTGCACAGCAGAACCATGGGTGACACGAGCATTCAGCAGAGATGAGAGCATTAGTGTCCTCTACAGAGCCAGACTGGCCAGCTCCACTAAAAACCACAACCTTACACGTGGTGAGGGAAAGAAAACTTACTTTGGCAAGCAGAAACACACATTTATCACTGAAATACAGTAGCTGTCATTACATGAAAAGCTCCCCTTCCCACCCCAGCCCCACTCCCTCCACTGAACAAAGCAGAAACTTCCATTTCCCAGCTGCAAGACACCTGCTCTACATTCAGCTGGAGGACAGAGGAACTTGATTCCAGAGCCAGAAAGAAGCTGGACAAACTAGCGAGCCACAAACTCAGGGAAATCCAGACAAATCCCACCAGACAGAGCTCATGTCCCAGCACTTAGTGCAGGCTTGTCCCTCCCTCGGGTAGGAGATCTCAGCACCTGCTTGCTGAAGGGCAGCTGAACAGCATGGACATTCTCCAAGCTCAGTCAATCACGCCTACAAAGCCACATCTGATTTTTAATGGAGCAGTGACTTCCTTCTGGGAATGTTCTCATGAGTCTACTTAGCTGAAGGCTAAAAGCAGCTTATTGAAAAAAAAAAAGAAAACCCACATTCAGGTTCTCAGTTCACTGCATGCTCTCAGACCTCGCTGGTGACTTCAGCTCAGGCCTCAGGAATGTGTGTCTGGAATCAGAGCTCTGCCACCCTTCCAGGTGCTGCCTGGCTCCTTCCAGCAGCCCACACAGGCCTGTTTGAGCCTCCCACAAGAACTGCATCCACCTTCTGTGCCCACTAATCCTCGTGCCGCAGGCACAAGGCAGCAAACCAGACCCCACACACGTGTCCCCACGCTGCTGTCTGTCCCTGCACAAAGCCTGCTCTGTCCCAAGGACACAGACACGGGCAGGGCAGCGAGTGCAGCACAAACCCACCCACAGGAGAGCCCCAGAGCTCCAGAACTGCTCCTACACCTCTCTGCAGCAGCACCTAGCAGCCAGTGTGGATCTTGGGAATGCTCAGACAGCTGCCAGGACAGGACTAGGAAGGCACAGCTCGTGGCCAGGAGCCCTCCTGCCCCCACTTGTTGCCCACCCAGCAGCACTGGGACTGTCACTGCTCTGCCCACCCTGTGCCACACATCTCAGTCCCTCCTACCAGCCCCAGCTCCTGGTGGGACCCAGCACGGCCCAGCCTGTGCTCCCAGGGCTGGCTAGCAGTCAGTCAGTCCCAGGGCTGAGCCACCTCCACCATCCAGCTGCTCCTGGCAAGGAATCCAACGCCAGCACGACGAGGAACAAGGGGAAGCAGTGAGGGGACAACACCACAAGATTCCCAGCAGGCCACACCAGTCTCTGATCCCTCCTCCAGCATCCAGCATCCAGCATCCAGCATCCAGCATCCAGCATCCAGCATCCAGCTAATCACCAGGCTGTTTTCCCCAGGGAAGGTTTTGGAAAGGCAAGAAAAAATATCCATCCTAGAGAGCCCCAGAGCAGCCTCCTCACAGGGGGAGAAGTGCAGGCTGGGCCTCAGGTGCTGTGTCCTTCCCTGTGGGCACACAGGAGAGCAGGCAGCTCTGGAACAGCCTCAGAGCCGCCTCACACCCAGCTCCAGAATGGATGGACTGGGAAGTGCCAGCAGCTCCAGAACAGCCTCACACCCAGCTCCAGAATGGATGGACTGGGAAGCGCCGGCAGCCCTCCCGCCCCATCCCAGCCCGACCGTCCTTGGAAGAAAGGAAGGAATCAAGATGGGGAATTGGTTTTGTGCAGTCTCTGAGCGTCTCCTCCCCGGTGCCTCAGTGCTGGGGGCTCGGCCCCCCCGCTCACTGCCGCCCGTTGCTCTCCGCCGCCGGCCCGGCCGCCTTGGCCTCGCCGTGCGAGGACGTGCCCTCGAAGCGCTGCGACGCGATGGCGGCCTGGTGCGACATGCTCTTCCTCACGATGTCCCCTTTCCTCCACAGCACCACCTCCTGCAGGGACACGGCCAAGGCTTGTCAGGGCTCCTCAGACCCTCTGCTGCCCCACCCAGCCCCGCAGGCTGAACCGGGCTCGCTGTTCCACCCACAGCCAGGACACGCCTGGCACTGCAGCCTGCCCGGAATCTGGGTAGAGAGCTCCTCCCTGGGGCCAGGGCACCCAGAGGACATCCACGGCACTCTGTCCCAGTGCTACTGATAAGGTGAAGCACAGAAGCTCCACCACTGAACAGAAAAGAAATCCCAGGCAGGCACGTTCCAAACTCCTCCCCACCACCACACACATGGACATTCTTCCAGACCATCCTTCCACGGGATGAATCCCAAATTCCTTGTAAAAGCATCCCAATCACCCACCCACAGGTCCAAGGAGAACAGCAGTTCTGTTTCTCACCTGCTGTTTGAAGTAGCGTCTCTCCTCCTCATCGATCAGCACCAGATTGAGGTAATAACGCACAGAGAACTTCTTGTTGATGTCCCTCATGGTTGGAGTCAGCTCATAGCCAGCCAGAAAGAGCCTGATGGGAATGGACTCTCCTGGAAAGAGCACAGAGCTGTCAGCACAGACAGGATGCAGAGAGAAACCAGGAGAGCAGCAGCAAAACACAAACTCACACGGCCACAACCTTGGTCACTGTTTCCCACACGTTGACTAACATGAGCTAGAGACCTCCACTCCCTTCAGAGACCAGCAGGTCCACAGGCAGATCCTGCCCTTGCTGACACCCATCCCAGCTCCACTCTAACAGCACAGGACTCTTTTGGGACCTGCAGCAAGGCAGTACTGCAGGAGAAAATGAGTAAGGTGACATTTTCTCTGGCAGGTGACTCTACTGGGCAAAGGAACAGTGGCACAGGAGATTGGCACAGAGCAAGAACACCCTCTCTGCTCTCAGCTGCAGCAATGTCAGCTGGTGGCCCATGCCAACTGTGAATTTATAGCTGGTTCTGCCACTGCTTCATCAAAAGAACTAAGTCATTGCAACTCATTCTGCCTCAGTTCCCTCTCGTCACACTGGAGAAGGAAAGGGATCAGATCAATCCCCTGCTCTGAGCCCACCACTGGAACAGGGTGTTGAGCACACAGAAGATACTGCAAGAATCATATTCCCACCCCAAAAGCCCCCAGAAGAGGAACCCTGGGGGCTCCTGTGCCCTCTCACCTCTCACAGGTGCCCCATCCATGATCTCGTACTTGGCTATGGTGTCGTTCTCGTGGTACACGTTGGGCCCCGTGCCCGTCGTCTCCCTCTTGATGATGTCTATCTCCATGTGCTTGATCTTGATCCGCACCAGCAGGAAGTAGATCTTCCCCACAATCACATCTTTTAAATGGTACCTGGTATGAGAGGGGAGAAAACAGCAGGATCAAACCCTGTGCAGCAGAGCAGGGCTCGGGCTGACGTGCAGGAACTTGCTGGGCAGGCACTTTGCTCTCATCCACAGCAGATGGCAAATCAACCACCCCCACCAGCAACCCGCCCTCCTTTTCCATCCTCTGCTCTTTTGGAAACCCACAAGAACATTTAGCATGAGCAGACAAATTAAAAACATCACTTCAGGCTGAATATCTGCAAGAAACCTCTGTAAGAGCAAAGGCTACGAACTCGATATTTTAGATCAATTAAAACCCACCCAAATCACAGAATCATTTAGGTTGGAAAAGACCTCTGAGATCATCAAATCCAACCTTTGGCCAACCACCACTTGCAGGGAGATTTGCCAGCACCAGCTGGGAAAGATGCACTAAGAGCAGTTTAAAAGAGCTCTTCCCAATTTCTTTGCTGGAGTTAATTCCCACTTCAGCTGTACTGCCTGGTAAGGAGCAAGCATTGCATTTTGGAGACACCTGGAAGTACTGACCTGGCTGAGGATACAGGGAGTGGGAAGTTACAGCAAGAATTTCATGCTGTGCCACAGCCATTGCTTCCCACTCCAGACACGGGGAAAGAAGAGGAGCCCCCGGATCAGGGAGGATCTGAGCTGTCTCCCAGCCTCTCTGGAGCACGGGGACACGGAATTCCTTTGAGGAAACCTCCAGCAGGTGAGTCCCCACAGCCCCCAGCTGCTCCTGAGACACTCACTTGGACTTGTTGTACTCGAACTCGATGTGCAGGCAGTCCTCAATGCCCACCTCCATCTTGATGGAGGAGTTGAGCTCAGGGTAGGTGCTCAGGGTGTGCACAACGATGTCCATCTCCTTGACCACGTCGTTCAGCCGGCGGCTCACGGTGGCACGGAGGAAATACCTGCAGGGACAGTGCCCTCCCATCAGGGTGACACAGGGACAGTGCCCTTCCCTCAGGGTGACACAGGGACACCAGGGACAGTGCCCTCCCATCAGGGTGACACAGGGACACCAGGGACAGTGCCCTCCCATCAGGGTGACACAGGGACAGTGCCCTCCCATCAGGGTGACACAGGGACAGTGCCCTCCCATCAGGGTGACACAGGGACACCAGGGACAGTGCCCTCCCATCAGGGTCACACAGGGTGACACAGGGACAGTGCCCTCCCATCAGGGTGACACAGGGACAGTGCCCTTCCATCAAGGTCACACAGGGACAGCAGGGACAGTGCCCTTCCATCAGGGTGACACAGGGTGACACAGGGACAGTGCCCTCCCATCAGGGTCACACAGGGACAGCAGGGACAGGCTGGCTTGGGCTGCACTATCCAAGCAGCCTTACTACACAGATCCATGTAAAGAGCTGAAACACGTTTGATTGCAAATCTAAATAAAATGTGATCAACTCAACAGATCCACTGAGAAAGTTCCTTTTTCCCAGTGAAGCTTGGAACCTTCTCCTTGCAAGGTGAGGTGCTCAGTTCAGCTCATGCACAGCTGGGACAAGGTTGAGTGGATTTCAAGAACAGGGAATGGGGAATGTCCCAAGAGACAAAATAAGCAGGGAACCAAAGAATTGCCACAAGGAAGCAGAACAGCAATAAAGCTCCTCTTCCCATGTCATTTACTCTCTTTTAGTCCAGGTCTGAACAAAATAAACCCACAGCAAAAGAGCCCCCAGCTCTTTACATGTACCTGCCCCTGGAGCAGCCAACACCCCACACTGGAGAAGACAGAAGGGAATTTACAGATGGAAAAGCAGGCTCCTCTCAGCTTCCAACACCTGTGAGCCCGAGTTACCTAAGCCCCACTTCAGGGATCTGAGGAACAGCCTGCACATGTTAAAACCACTGCCCTTTGCAAGATTACATCAGGCTGCACAGCCACACCTCCCAGTGCACATCTCAGACTTTTCCAACCCCCACTTTGAAGCCAGTGAAAGGATTTTGAGTCAGTTGAGTGCCTTGATATGAAATATTTCTAACATATGAACAAGGCACAAATGAAGCATCTGTTTGCATACAGAGCACAATTAAAGTTGACAAGACTGATTACAGCAAAAAAAAAATCCCCACTGGAGACTAAACCAAACAGTTTATTTTGATTTTTTGAATTATCAAATAAATTAGCAAGTATTTGATTCAGAAGGGGCTGATTTCTCTTGTCACTCAAAAGGGGAAAAACAAATTCCATAAAGAGCCTGATGCACGCTTGTAAAATAAAGTCCTCAAAGCAGCCTTTTACAATTCCCCCAAAATTAACTTGGAGTTGTGCATCATCAGAGTGAGTATCAGCACTCAGAGAGCAGAACTGGGGCCAGCTAGGGCAGGGCACTCACCGTAGCTTCACGTTCTGCCCCGTGTAGGACTCGTAGGGTTTCTCCACGTGCGTGAACTCAAAGTCAAATGTCTGTGATTGAGTGAATTCCCCAGGTCTGGCCAGGTCCTTCACCAGGGACACGAACTCGTGGTGGTTCCCTCGGTCATAGTAGAGCTCTAGGAAAATGGAAATCCAGGTTAAGCTTAACCCCAAGTGACACAGGAGATTTTCAGCAATTGTCCAGGTCACTCCTTCCTTGAATGCCATTCACAGAACTGCACTTGCTCCCTGCTCTCCATCACAGCCAGGTGCAGGCCACAACTTTCCTCCCTGAAACAGGAAGGGAAAGGTCCACACAGCCTCCTTTACTATTATAAATCAAGAACTTGCCTCAGGGAGACATGAGTTGCCTATAATCAATATTAAATACGGTTTGCAGCTCACACAAACACTTCCAATAATTTTCTGCACTCAATTGCAGGCCAAAGGCATTGCCACTGTGAGGAAAAACCACCACTGCTTGTGTGGAACAGGCAGTGACAGAGCAAAACCGAGGGGACAGGAGGATTGCAACTGCTCCTGCTTATCCCTGGGCAGCAAAGAGCTTGAGTGGCCTTGAGCTGCAGCAGGGAATAAATGACAAGGCTGATCCTGCTGCACAACCTGAGTGTGGGGAGGCAGCTGAGCCCACTGCTCCTCCAGCCCATGGATAACACATTAATGGCCACGTGAGCACGGGGAGGGAACAGCTCTCACCTCTGGGAGCACTGCTCAAACCAGCTCAAGTGACCAGCACTGCCTCATTTTTCCCCACAACCTTCCCACATCAGCAGGAAACTAAAGTTTCCTCATTTAATGAAAGCAATCCTCCACACCTCCACCGAGTTTTCTGCCTCAAGACAAAGCAACATAACCCTTAAAACTGCAATTTGCATGAACAGCTTGGGATTACCCAAAACCATCAATGAAAGCTGCCCTTCCCAGCCCTGCGTGTGAGCCTGTGCCTACAGGACACCCACACAGTCCTTCTGCAAAGGCAAATCCTTTCTGCTTAGATGAGGCAACAAAAACCTAAGTCATCACACAATCACACACACACAAGCTCAGTGTCAGCACTAAACTGTGCAGAGGAGGCTTCTGAGAGGTATTAGAGGTGCTCAGGAGCTGCAGTTCTGCCCTCCTTGAGATGCACAATGGGATTTCAGCTTTGAAGTGATGCCTGTTTGTCACAGCCCTTTGCTCACCTTATCTCTCTAATGGAAATTTTGGCACTAGAGCTGTCCTCACTTACGCACAACAGCAAATGTCACCAAGCCCTTTAGGCTGGGCAGGTGACATAAATAACCAAGCCTTTCTCTCTGCACTGAATTTGTGTGTCCACTGAGAGGAGAGTGCTGGCTGATGTGACAGGGAGAAGCCACGTGCCAGCAGAAAAAGGGGAATCAACCCAGAGCATCGTGACACAAGATGCAGAAGGCACAAATCAAACTCAAAGCAAGGGGAGGAAAATGGCAGTGCACTGAGTTCTCTGCTACCTCAGAAGGTCATGCTTGGCACCCTGCAGCCTTAAGCAGAGTGATGTTTCCCACACTCCAGCCTGTCAAACAGGTATAAGCTGTAATTTCAGGTTTTCAGAGCTATAAGGTTTCCAGACTGAGAAAATAACCTGCCAACATTTTGATGGCTTGCTCAGGCCTCAGCCACCAGAGGTGAAACCATCTGGAATGGGTTCTGTGCTCACCTGAGAGCAGGCAGGACCCAGCACTCACAGCCTGGCCTCTGGTACCTGCTCTGGAGCATCTTCCCTGTAAAACATCCCTTCTCCACATCCCAGTCCCCCTGCCTGTTAAATTGTCTGACCTCATGGCAGCAAGAAGTCAGAATACAAGCAAGAGGTGGAAAGCATTGAGAAGTGCAATCAGTGCTACAAACTTCACTGATTTATCTAAGAGGCCTGAGGGGAATAATGACAAATGTGCAGCCACAGCAGCTCTAACACACCCTGCTTGGGCAATAATGTGCATACAAAGCAGTTATTCCACACAGGCAAGGCTCAAACGTCTTCCAAAAAGGGGAATGAGGAGCAGGCAAGGCAGCACAGCAGAGACAGTGGAGTAGGAAACAAAGTTCATGCTTAATTTCCACTGGCAAGTGTATTAATAGGAACTCATAACGTGGCTCCTGGTGAACAGCCTCACCAACACTCCATCATTGACATGCTCCCTTCCTTTACAAAAAACAGTCAGGCACAGGCAAAGCCAACGAAACTCTCAAACAGCAGCATCGGGCTTGGGTGGGAAATCTGCTCCCGTTCCCTCACCACACTATTTGCAATGCAAAGGCTGCAGGCCCCTGGCTCCAGCAGGGATTTTGGGGTTTAGAGCCAAGCACAGAGAGGCACAGCTGTGAGGCCTCGCACGCAGCCACATCACTGGGAAGGAACATCCTGAACTCATTTTGGCCTGTGGGACTCGAGGCATCTCTATGGAGCACGGACAGCTCCGCTCCAATGGACAGGTGGGTGTGGCAGCTGCCCTTCCTCTCGAAAGCAGGAAATATTAAACCTGAATTGGTTACATGCACAGATAACCACAAGTTTTGAACAACTTGAAGTCACCCAACCAACCGTGCAGGGATGCGTGGGGTAAAAGGTGGGGCCAGCCAGGCTGAACCTGCAGGTCTCAGGAAAGGTGATGCACCTAAAAGGGACATATGGACAAAAGGCAGCCCATCAGCACCCTGAGCATCCCTAAGAGGATCAGCAGGCAGCTCCTGGAGCAGGCAGCAGCAGCCTGGGGAGCAGCTCGGGGCTGACCTGCAGCTGCAGGACGGAACCCAAGCGCGCCCGGCTCGCAGCCGAAATCCGTGACCGAGTAGAAGCCAGAAACTAGGACAGCAGAACAATGACCTGCAAAAGGACTGGAATGCCCTTCCTTCTGCCAGGGCTCAAGCCTGGAGAACAGGCCAGGCTGCCCAATTCAGAGGGTGGAATAATGTCAGGCGGCCGTGGGAATGCTGCGTGCAGCCGAGCATCACTTGGGAGCAAGAGGAACCTGCTCGACACCAGTGGGATCCCAGTGCCATGGGGCACAGCAATGCCCCTAGATCCCCAGTCCCAGTGGGATCCCAGTGCCATGGGGCACAGCAATGCTCTCAGTCCCAGTGGGATCCCAGTGCCATGGGGCACAGCAATGCCCCCAGATCCCCAGTCCCAGTGGGATCCCAGTGCTATGGGGCACAGCAATGCCCCCAGTACCAGTGGGATCCCAGTGCCATGGGGCACAGCAATGCCCTCAGATCCCCAGTCCCAGTGGGATCCCAGTGCCATGGGGCACAGCAATGCTCTCAGTCCCAGTGGGATCCCAGTGCCAT
>JAOTQP010000944.1:4095655-4112423 GCA_026413545.1 Cichladusa arquata
GATTGGCCCGGCCCGGCCCGGCCCGGCCATTGGCGCGTTCGAAGCGGGCGGCGGCGGGATGGCCGCGGAGCGGCTGCGGGGCGCGCTCGGCGAGTGGCGGCTGCCGGACGCGGATGCAGGTGCGAGCCGGGATCGGGATCGGTGTCAGGGTCGGGACTGGGATTAGGATGGGGCCGGGACAGATCTCCCGGTCCTGGTCTCTGTTCCGGTCTCGGTTTCCGTCCCCGTCTAGGTCTCTATTCCGGTCCCGCTCTCTGTCATGATCTCTGTCCCGGTGTCTCTGCCTTTCAGTGTCTCTCCCTTTCTCTCTCTCTCTGTCCCAGTATCGGTTTCCGTCCCGCCTCGGTCTCGGTTCCAGTCCTGGTCCAGGTCTCTTTTCCGCTCCCGCTCTCTGTCATGGTCTCTGTCCCGGTGTCTCTGCCTTTCAGCGTCTCTCCCTTTCTCTCTCTCTCTGTCCCAGTATCAGTTTCCGTCCCGCTCACGGTCTCGGTACCGGTCCCGCTCTCTGTCCCGGTGTCTCTCTCTTTCAGCGTCTCTCCCGTTCTCCCTCTGTCCCGGTATCAGTTTCCGTCCCGGTATCGGTTCCGATCCTGGTCCCGGTCTCTGTTCCGCTCTCGGTCTCTGTTTCTCTCCGGTATGCGGAAACGAAGCACTCTGGACAGCAAATCAGTGCGATGATGCAGAAGCCGATTTATTGTTTACTTTTATCCCCTGTACATTCTCAGACTCCTGTCCAAGCCATCATTTCTCGGTTGGTGTCTCTGTGCTGTCCGCACGCCCTGCACAAGCCTCGCAGGTGCCATGGTTGGTCTCTGCCAGAACTTCACCGCTCACCTTTATCTTGGGTCTTCTAACCCCAGTATTCTGTTTTTCAGCCTCTTCTGTCCCAGTTTAGCACAATTCATGTTTCAGTAGCCTTGAAGAGTTCCAACAAGTTAAGCTGCAGAAAAATACCTAAAAATGGCTCATGCGGTGCACTTGTTATAAACGTTGATCTAAACTATGGAATATGTAGAAAAACAGTGAAATATGCAGAAAAACAGCTAAATGTACTTTGGCTGTGCATTTGATACTGACAGTGCCTGGCCTCGGTGTGCGCAAATCCATGTCCCCCTGGATTTGGGTATCCCGTGTTCCATATTTGGGGTGAAACACGTGTTTTGGAGAAATCTCACCCCTGGTGCTTATAAACCATAAAAGGGTTAACTGCACCACCTAATCAGTAACTAGTCTTTATTTTCTTCTGTCTTCACTCACAGTCAGGATTAAAAATACATGTGTTTTCTCATGTTTGGATTTGATTGTTTGTTTAATCTTATCTAAATTACAGAGAGTTCTGCAGCACTTCTAGCTACCAGCTAAAAGCGAGCAAAGTGAAGGTGAACCTAGCTAGTTACAAGGTCTTTTAAGTAAACAGTCTAATAAAGAACCAACACCTATATTATTTATACTTTTGACCTAATAACCAAACTGCTGTGACCTGTAATATACCTATTACTATATTCTAAAACCTTCAAATTCCAAACCTTTCCCCATTCACACTTCTGTTTAACTACACACCAATGATTTTAACTCCATCACTCAAACTTGGAAGCCTTCTCCAAGTCCTCAGGTGAAAAGCAGTGTTCTCCAGGGGATCAGTGCCAGAAAGCTCAAAACTCCCAGGATTCTGGGTTCCAACAATGAACACGTTTTTGTTTTGTTTTTCTCTCAGTGTGGGTGGATGCAGTGTGGGATCTGGATTTCACAGACACCGAGCCTCTGGATCCCCGGATAGCAGAGGAGATCACAGCCAATGGACTCAGCACCTTTACCTGCCTGTACCAAGCTCTGGAGCCCTTTGCTGCTGGGGACCAGGAGAGCAGAGAGGTGACATTACCTAAACACACTCTCACTTTCTCTTTGTCACATCTGCCTTGCCTTGAAATCAGCAAAATATTCAAACTGTTCAAACAATTCTTGCTCTGTGTGCTGGAATGCTTCAGAAGGAAGCAGTTCCCAAATTTTAATAATATAACTTAGCATAATATTAAGTATATATAGTGTAAATGTATTGTAATTATTAAAATACTTTTTAAAGCATAGAATACATAGGGAATTGGTCATGGTGGTGTTGCCTGGAAAGGCTGAGCTGGAACAGAGACTAGACAGAGCAAAAGGAATAAAATAGGAATTTATTGAAAGGATCCACCTTGGGCAGTGCAAGAGCCCAGCCAGGGCTACACCCAAATCAAATCCAAGTGGATCCTGGTTGTGAATTTTTACACTTTTATAAGTTTTGGTTCATCTAAATCTTTATCCGACCACAGCCTCAGGCTATGAAGTCTCAGCCCCCTTTCCCTCACTATTGTTTCTGATTTTTGGGTACCAGTTGTCCTTGATTCTCCAGCTGGGAAGGAATTGTTTTGTCACTACTCTGTGAAGAGAACTCAGTAACACCCAACATGAAGCTTCAGAGTTACACACTAAGCAGCAGAGATGCTGAAAAACATAAAAGCTAAAACCCAGGGCATCAGTGATGTGTTAAAATCTGAATACTGGCTAATTTTGGACATCCACGTTATTATGGGATTCCTCACTATTCCTGTTTTTCCTCAGAATGTCTGGACCTTGTTTGCTGAGGAGAGCCTGTCCCACCAGGCCCTGGTGGCTGTGCTGCATCACTTTGTGCACCTGGGCCAGCAGAAGAGAGCGAGTGCACAGCAGAGGGTGTCTGCTCTGCACTCAGCTGGGCTGTACCTGCTGCTGCTGGAGATCCCAGGTGAGCTCAGGGTGTGCCTCTGCATGGCTGGGGACAGCACAGGGCAGGCAGGATGGGGTTTGCAGCAATTCCAGGTGGAACAAGTGCTGGCTTCATGTCCCTGAAATCCTCAGGGATCGAGTGGTGTGAGTGCTGAGCAGTGTCACGGGCTGGTGGCAGCCTGGCCTCCTGTCACAGAGGGGTTTGGTGGCCTCAGTGCAGGTCTGTGTCCTGTGACAAGGTGACAGAGGAGCCTGCACAGTGCACAGAGCTGGAACCACACAGCTCCCTCTGCTCTGACAGGCAAGGCAGGAGCTTAGTGCTGTTCCTGCTCTGTAACCAGGGAGCATTGCACTGTGCAGCACACTTGGATGGGTTTGTTTGTGAAAACAAAAATATCAGTCTGAAATAACCAGCAGCTGAGTGCTTCCAGCAGGTTAGTTCACAGCAGGGTCCCTTTGCATTCCAGCACACCCTGAGGCTGTGCTGGTCTCCATGGTGCAGCTGGAAGGGGTCAGTCAGCTGGTGATCCTGCTGGAATGTGTCACTGCTGATGGTGCATCAGGCTGGTGCAGAACTGTTCAAGCAGTTCTTTATTCTTCTCTTCAACTTTCTTAGGCTCTGGGACACCTGTGGAGGATCACAAACTGGTTTGGGTTGGGAGGGATCTTAAGGCTCATCTCATTCCATGGGCAGGGACATTTTCTACTAGACTGTTGCCTGGAAAGGCTGACCTGAAACAGAGACTAGACAGAGCAAAAGGAATAAAATAGTTATTTATTGAAAGGATCCACCTTGGGCAGTGCAAGAGCCCAGCCAGGGCTACACCCAAATCAAATCCAAGATGGATCCTGGTCATGAATTTTTACACTTTCTAAGTTTTGGTTCATCTAAATCTTGGGGTCAATTATCCAAGCACAGCCCCAGGCTATGAAGTCTCAGCCCCCTGGCTTGCCCCCTTTCCCTCACTGTTGTTTCTGATTTTTGGGTACCAGTTGTCCTTGATTCTCTATCTAGGAAGGAATTGTTTTGTCACTACTCTGTGACGAGACCTTACTAACACCTAACATGAAGTTTCAGAGTTACACACTAAATAGTAATAATATTCTGAAAAATATAAAAGCTAAAACCCAAGGCATCAGACCAGGTTGCTCCAGCCTGGCCTTGAACACTTCCAGGGTTGGGACATGATGGTTTGATGTTCTCTGTATTTTGTCTGGAAGAGTACTGATGTTGTTTTTTCTGGGCAGGCAGCATAGCCAACCAGCTGTTCCACCAAGTGATGTTTGATAAATGTCTTTACACCATGACAAAATGCATGCCTCGAGAGCTGAAGAAAAGGAAGAAGGCACAGGCTCAAAGCTCTCAGCCCAGTGCCAGAAGGACCAGAAAAAAAGGGAAACCCTGCAGGAATGACAACTCCAGTGTAAGATGTTTGTGCAACCTCTTCAGATACAAATCCCTGTTAATAAGCAAATTAATGTTGGCAAGCCATTTCTCTTTTCTGCCAATATAGGTGGAAGAGATGTTGGAAGAGGAGGAAGAAGATGGTGAGGATGTTTACCTCTCCAAAGAAGATCTTCTCCAAGTCCGCGACGCCATCTTCCTTCTTTTGAAGAACTTGCTCAGACTTCTGCCCAAATTCTCTCTAAAAGAAAAGCCTCAGTGCATGCAGAGCTGCCTGCAGGTAAGAAAGAGACAGCATGAGGAACTTTATGCCCCTAACACAAACCTTTAGGGATGCTGAGCATTCCACTGGGAGGGGTGGCAGAATTAGTGGAGCTGTGGGAGCAGGATGCCTGCTCTGTGTCTGCCTCTCATGCTGAGCACTTGCAAGTGTTTTGTTCATGGAATCAGAAGGGTTTGGGTTGGAAGGGACCTTAAATCTCATCTTGCTGCACTCCTGCCATGGGCAGGGACACCTTCCACTATCCCAGGTTGCTCCAAGCCCTGTCCAACCTGGCCTTGGACACTTCCAGGGAGATCCAGGGGCAGCCACCACTTGTTCCTGGGGGAGCTTCTGGGCTTTGGGCTCTGCTTTTGTTCTACTTCAAAGGAGGTGTTTGAAAGTTAAACCCAATGGTGTGACCCCAGCCATCCCAGAGCCCTGCACACCCTCCCCTCAGGGCACTGAGCTCAGCTTGGCCCTCTTCCCTTGCAGGTCTTTGTTGAGATGACCAGCTTTGAGCCAGTGCTCCACGAGATCAAGTTTTCAGCAGCAATGTGAGCAAATAATTCTTAATAATTCTTAATGTTTATATGATGTTTTGAACAAGTAAAGCCCTCAGTGCTTGTGTTGCTGTCCTGTTTATGTAAAAATGAAAATGACAAATTCTCTTATAAAGATAATTGGAATAGGTTCCATGTGCTGACAGCAAACAGCATCTTGTGAATATTGAATGTTTCACAGTCAGTGAGCTCCTTTAATAGCCATAGTTACTCTGATGAGAGGTGAAGACATCTCTTTGCCTTCTTTTCTTAGGGATATCAACAAAGCCAAGTACATTCCTGAGCTGGCCTATTATGGACTTTACTTACTGTGTTCCCCTCTCCATGGCACAGAAGACAAGGTAGGAATTAAACAGCATCTTTAACATCCTCACAGCAGCGTGGCAAAGGAGTGGCTGCTTCTTCCCTTCTGCATGTCATTTTTCCTTGTATGGTTTTTACTTTTCAGTTTCCCTCTCTGCTGGGTCAGAGCAAAGATGGATTTTTCCACCCCAGTCCTTATTCCCTTTTGTTGCAATTATGTTGAGACAGACTAGACTGGTAGTGATAGAAATTTATTAGAAAACTTTTCATGCCTTCTTTAAGTGAACTTCAGACTCCTTTTCTTACAGGCAGCTCCACACAGCTCTGACTCTTTCTCTCCTCTCTGCATGACTGGCTAAACCCAAACCTGTCCCTTTCCTAGCCACCTTACCCTGTCTGTTCATCACACAGCATCTTCTTACCTTGTCTGTCCCTTACCTGCCCACAGCACAGCCAGCAGGCTCCAGCTACAGCAGCTTCTCAGTCTCCAGCTCTGACTGCATCCCAAACTGCAGTTTGTGTCTAGCTAGCCCACTCTTTTATAACACCCATCCTCATTGGGCAGGCAAGGCTGTTTCCACTCCTCTTTAATCAGTACAGCTGTAATTCATTGGGAAAGATTCCTTACAAACTATCTTCCCACAGCCTTTGGCTTCTTTGCTGCTGCATTTGTGTGCAGTGAATCCCATGCTCTGCTGACTCTTGTGGCAAATGAATTGAAAAAGGGGAGCTGCAGTGGCATTGGGTCTCTGAATCTCAAAGAAGAGGATTCCAGGTGACTGCCTTTGCCTGGAATGTTGGGATTCCCTGCTAGATGGAGCTGCAGCACTGCCTGGCAGTGCATGAGGGGTTGGGCTGTGCAGTGCTCTGTGCACTCAGTGAGGCTGAGCAGGGCTGGTTCTTGTTCTGAGAACGCTCTGTGATCATGGAGCAGCCAGTTCTGCCAGAAACTTTGCATCTTTATTTGTTTAAATTTGCCAGCAGAGCAGGGCATCTCCCACTTCCCTGAGTGCTGGGTGTGCCTGAGCTGTGTCTGTGAGTCTGTGTGACCCTGGGCTGGTTCTGAGCCTGCAGGCTGGGAATCAGCAGCTGGCTGGTGAGGAAAGCCTGGAGCACACACTAACCTGGTTATTCCTGAATGCCAGCCCAGCTCCAGCAGCCCTAGGCCTGTGTGCTTCTGCCTCCTTGGTTTCTCAGTGCAGCATGAGCTTTTGGAGCTGGTGACATTTGTGCTGACAGCAAGGTGTAGTCACCCTTCCCAGACTTGCCTCACCTTCCCTGCCTCTCCTGCTTGCTCAGGGAATGTCAGGATCATGAGGCAAGCCGTGGTCCCAAAAATGTGGCAAGGGAGCAACTCCAAAAGTTCAAGTGCCCATGATGGTACAAAACACAGGTTTAGCTTAAGACATCTCCTGTGCAAAACCCAGTGAGTTTCCTGAAATTCCAAATGTTTCTAGCAAAATAAAGTCCACAGGGGACTTTGGAGGGGGAACTTTGCCCTCTTTGGAGGGCAGCTGTTAATGCTTTGAGAAAACCCTTCTGAGACCTTGCTGAGACCATCACAGCCAGGAAAGATGACATGTGCATTTGCAAAGTGTCCTCTTGGAATTTCTCTGTTGGGAGTCACGCTTTAACATGTGCTGTTGTTTGGTTCTAAGCTTGAATCAGAATTATTTCATGACCCTGGAGTGCCTGTCCATGGGAAGGAGCTGCCAATAACCTGTTCTTTGCAGACCCTTCGAGGCATGTTCCAGCTGCTCCTGGGAGTGGTTCTGATGGTGCAGAGCAGAGGGGGCTCCAGGCGTGAGGCCCTTCCCATCACAGCAGCTGTGACCAGCGCCAGGGACCAGGCTGTGAGATTCATCAGGTACCTTCAGAGCTCTGGGCATGGCTGCTCCTTCCTTCTGGCATGCCTTTGCTTTGCTGTTGAGGTGATAAAGGGATGAGACAAACTTTGAAGTTGTTTGTGCAAATGAGGCTTAATTAAAATGTCTGGAATGGGAATTTACTGAGCTTGCTGGCAGAGGGGGAAGAAGGTGCTGTGGAAAGGACCCATTTTTCTGTGTTTTGCTTTGTGTCAGTTTTTCAGGTCTTGTGTTTTGCTACAGAGAATTGTGAAGGAAATGAAAGATTAACATGGAGCTCATTCCTCCATAATTCTTTGCTCTCTTCTGCTTAATAATATGTTTTGCCTATGTTTACTCCCCATGTTGTTGGAAGTGTGGTTTGTTCAGAGATCCCCAGACGACATATAAAAGTAGATTGAGAACAAAGAAGCTTTTCATGTTACCCTTCTAGTTGTTAGAAAAGTATGGGAAGAAATTATTTTGTGCCTGCAAAGCCAGGTTAATGTGGAAAGTAAGGATGGTTCTCTGAGCATATCCTGCTGCACTCATGATTCCAGAGTCATGGCCACTTTTCCTGACTTTTCAAATGCACTCCAAAAGGAATGCCCTTGATTTTTCCTCTGTTATAAACCAGCTTTGTTAAAATGTGCTTCTCTCTCCCTCTCCTGTGCAGTTCTCTGGTAGATGAGCTGAAAGAAGCTATTTACCCTGTCCTGCGAATATTGCTCCAACATATCTGTGCCAAGGTATGCCAGGCTCTGCTGCTTCTGGAGCTGGACAACTCGTGTGGATACACTGGAATATCATGAATAGTTTGGGAAATCTCTTCTCACAATCTTTTGTAAGAAATGAAAACATGTGATGACTGAGGCAGCTGTGATGATTCTCCCAGTTATTGTTGATGTGAAGATATCAGCTCATTAAATAAATACTTCTCTTGAGGCCTCAATTGCCTTTCTGGCATCCAGAGCAGAGCTGGGTATCACAGGTGCCCTTGCCCTTGTCTTTCAGGTCCCAGACAAGGCTGAGTATCGCAGCTCTGCTGCCCAGGCCCTGGTGACCCTGCTGGACAAATTCCCTTCTGCAGAGTTCGCTGACTTCATCGCTTGGCTTTATAAATTCTCCCTCAACCTAGTAAGTGCATCTCCTTGATGTTCTGGAGATGAAGGGCTCAATCTCAGCACTGAATAACTGTGTCACTGCTGGTACCCAGAGGCAAGAAAACTGAGCATATCCTGCTGTTCACTTCCATTAACAGAGCACCTCGTGTGCTTTTTTTTTCCAGCAAGTTTCCTACAGAGTGTTTGCTCTTGATGTGGCCTTGGCTTTGTTGGAGCTGCCAGAGAGGAGCCCAGACAGCTCCTTGTCCCAGGATCGTCAGAAGTTCCTAAAGCACCAGTTTTTAGTGCAGGTCATGGTGTTTGGCCGCTGCTCAGACATTGCCCCTGTGGTCAGGAGCAAAGCTCTCAGCAGCTTTGTCCATTGTCTGGAAATGAAAGCTGCTGCTACCTCGGAGAGCATTCAGCACTTACTACAGAGCTGTGAGTATTGTGGGCACATGAGGTAATGGAAATCATTCTTGAACTTTCAAGGGAATAATTGCTGGGAGGTAGGAGTTGTCAGGAACTTAAAAACTGGCACACAGAGTCCTTACGTAGCGTGCCATAATGAGCAGTAATTCATGAGCCTTGTTGCTTATGGAGCCTTATATTTGGAAGGGATTTATTCTTGTGTATCAGCTCTAAAGAGATTCCTCTGCGAGGTCCCTTTGAAGGGTGTTTACAGACAGTCAAAATTGCTCAGTGGAAAAAAAAAAAAGCAGTTCATTCTTGCCTGACAGCTGATTAAATCTTGAGTTGCCTTTTGCTTCTGCTAAGTTGTTGTGTTCGTGACTGGCATTCTGAGCTCCCTCAGGTGTGCTGAAGGCCAGATGGCACGATTCAGAGCCTGCACACAGCACCCCACCGTTAGATTGCTTGCCTGAAAAAAATCTGGAGTGACAGAATATCCAGAATTAAAATACTTTGTTTGATTTTCTTTTTTATTTCTCTTTTTTGGCAGCCTCTGTCCGCACAGTGTCAGAAGCAAACACAAACACTGCGAGCACAACAGTCAGTGCAGAAGGTACAGAATCATTCTTTCCCAGTAAGTCTCAGGCTTTTCTTGGCATGCCATTTCCTTAAAACACACATATCTGTTCAACCTAGGGCATGCATGAGGCTCTCTGTTTAGCACTGAAGCAAGTTCTTGCTGGGTGAATATATTCCTTTCTTATTCTTCAGCTTTTATCTTTTCTTTCAGCTGTGTCCAACCAACCACTGAAGACCTTCCAAACTGTTGAGCTAACAGACAGCAGTGACACTGCTGGGCCTGATGGTATGTCAGAATTAAAGCAGCCTTTTCAGATAACCATTCAAAGCCTTAATTGAAATCAGACTTTCTGAGGTGTATTCATTGTCCACTTCTCAAAGGAAGTGGAGAAAGCTGTTACAAAACACTTAGGGGTGATGAAGGGGGTGGAATTGCCAGCCATAAAGAAATACTATTTCCACTCAAGTCTGAAAAATGCATTTAATCCTGAAATGCTGATGTGTGTTGGTACTAATGTGGTGGCAACACTTGTTGAAAAGCAGGTAATTTATTCTTCCCAAAAAAGGATGGTAATTGATGTGGGATATAACACTTGTAGCTCCATGAATTTCAGGGAAATTAAATCTCTTGCTCCAGTGCCCAAAGAACTGATATATTTTGCTGTGTAAAGCACAGCACCTTTGAGTAACACAGTTCTGCAGGCAAGGATCTGCTTCTCTGCAGCATCAGGTTGAAAGCTGAAAGCAGAGTGTCACATGGAATGTCCTGATGCAGCATGGCAAGCTGCCTCTAATTTGTTGATAGCATGAGATCACCATGCAAGATGGCCTTTGTGGCCGAGATGTTTCTTGTTTAAACCTCTCCCTTTCTTTTCCTCTTGTGTGGAAGAGCTTTTCCTTGTAACCTCTCCTGGCCCCTGCAGGATGTGCACTCTCAGTTCTTGCTGTTCACCTCCCCTGACCTGCTGACAGCCCAATTCTCTGCTTGCTTCACATCCTGCAGTGGTGCCTTTGTTCCCCTGCTCCTCACAGGGGATCTCCTCCCTATCTCCAGGAGCCAGGCTCCAATCTTCCCCCCATTGAAAACTCCCTTTTTCAAACACACTCTGCTGATAAATTTCCTTAATCTGCTCCCTCAGATAGAAAAGTCCTCCAGGCCACTGAGGTATTGTGTATTCCTTGTTTAGTTGCAGGCTCCTCGTGCCAGAGGATGCCTGGGTTTGTCTCTGATACCCAGCTGAGCACACACTTGGCACTTGGCAAAACAAATTAAGAGAAGGCTGGAATGAAGAAAGACTGTCTGGAGCTCCAGAGGATGCTGGAATCCAGGGCTCTCCAAGGCAGTCAAGGTGCATTAGCAAATCTGTCTGGCACATGCCTGTGCTTGGCTTATGCCTGTGCTAATTTTGCACTCTGAAGACAAAACAGCTTTTTTTTTTCCTTTTCTTTTTTTTTTTCTTTTTTTTTTTTTTTTTAGAAAAGAAATAAATTTCGGCCAGGGATAGTCAGAACATGCTCAGCACTCAAGGGCAGAGATAAGAGGGGTGGGGATAACCTGCAAGGTGAGGTGGGCACTGCAGGATTCCCTCTGCCCACCAGCATCAGACATTCCCTTCCCTTGGGACTTCTCAGCCCTTTAGAACTTGGGATTTTTTGGTTGTTTCACTGTTTGTTCCCCCCCCCTCCCTTTTCTATGTCAGAAAAATCAATGTCAAAGTGTGATACTTGGTCACCTTCACAAGACTGGGCTATTTTAGTAGCAAAATCTTGCAGTGGGAAGGTTCTGTGCTCTTCCTGTGCAGCTGCTCTTGGGAGGAGGATGGGACTGCACTTAGCTGCCCATTAAGAAAGCCCAGATCAAAGTCCCTTTGCTTCCTTTTAGTAAAAATGTATTTTTAAGCTAGTTTTGCTTAGTTCCCTGTGACTAATCCTATTTTTTAATGGCAACAGGATGGATGTCCATGTGAATCTCTAAGTAACAGATCTCCAAATTTGGCATATCTTTGGGAAATCTGACTTAATGCTGGGAGAAATCTAACAAACAGCAATAAATAGAAACCTTAAAAGCCATGGTAAAATGTTTGAGGTCCTTATGGCCAGTTAATAGCCCAGTGATTCAAAATGTGAGAAATAATTGATCTGTGTATTCAGTTGTGTGTCATTTAATAACTTATGCCTTGAAGATGTATTTTTTTCCTGCCAACATGCAGCAATAAGTATGAATATGGCTGTGCAGAGTAAAATTTGAGCCCTAACTTGACATCCAGGGAAGAGAGATGTGGTTTGGTTTCCTTGTAGACTCTGAGGTGTTCTTTGCAGCTGCCATTCTGCAGCCTCAAGGAATTAACAACTGGAGTCATTTTCCCTCTGTAACACACAGCAGTTCATACATTAATGCTTGATGCTGTGTGCAGCTCTGAGGCAAAGCTCCCAGGAGCTTGTGGGTGTTCTGAGCTCTGCAGAAGCTCCCCTGGCTCTGGCTTGGCTCCATTTGTCTGAGCTCTGCCCTGGCAGCTCTTCCCACAGGTACCAGGGTTACCTGAGCCACAGGTTTTTGTTCAGCTGTGCCTGACTGGTCTGATGAGCTCTCAGATCTCAAGGTAGCCTGACATCTTTTGTGAAGACAAAGAGGTCTGAAATTACAGATTCACTTTTTTTCTTTTCTTTTTTTGCTGTGTGTCTCAAGTAATTTGTTCCATCATTTTCTTTTGTGATATATTAATATGTGTTTTCAAATGAAAGAAGTGGGGAAAATGTTTGGGTTTGTTTTTCCTTCTGGCTTACACCTCGTTCTGGATTGTTCTGGGTGGTTTTAATTGTGCTTTGTTCAGTCCTTCTGAAAGCTTTGGGGAGCCATTTGAGTTTGTTTTTGCACTGAGTTTGTGCTCTTTAGGATGGGGAAGGTGCCCAGAGCAGCTGTGGCTGCCCCTGGATCCCTGGCAGTGCCCAAGGCCAGGTGGGATGGAGCTGTGAGCACTCTGGGACAGTGGAAGGTGTCCCTGCCATGGTTGGGCTGGATTGGGCTTTAAGGTCCCTTCCACCCAAACCATGCTGGGATTGTGTGGTTCCAACTGGTGCTGTGGACAATTCCTTCTTTGTGGAGGTAATTCCTTTTTATCCTCATTTTGGATAGGAGAAGAAGTCATGGCCATGCTGAGAGTGAGAGCTGGAGATGAGAAAACCAGCGTGAGGAAATCTGCTCTGCAGGTAGGGTGGGGTTTGCATCCTTCCCTGCTCTCTGTGATTACCCAGAATTGTTAAATAATTAATTAGGCCACAGCTTTGCTGCAAACTCTGTCACTTTGCCCACTTGTAGCTTCCTGCTCACCCTGCAGAGTGCCTTAAAGGCATTAAAGATCTTGTTTACTAGCTCCTGATAGGTAAATAATGCAGGCATAATGATGGAAATTTCTCTAGTACCCTTGCTGGCTTTCTGTTATTCTGTCATTTGCAAGGAGAGGCTCTTGTCAAATGTCAATAGGCATTTCAATTAAGAGACTTCCTCATAAACTGAAGCATATTAGCTGCTTAGTTTGTTTTGACCTTGTTAGCAGAGGGATTAGGTTATATCCAGCCTCTTTTTGAGCTCTGTGTTGCTTTCCTTGCTGCTCATTTCTTTAATGAAGTCATTAGCTTTTAAAGAGAGATGCTTCAATGGAAATTTCCTTGTTTTAAAAAAGAGGTGTCTGCTGCTGACTGCCTTCCTCTGTTAGTCCTGTTCACCCCAGCTCTTCCCCCTCAGTTCACACACTGATTTGAGCTTCCCAGTTAGGGCTCTGCAATTCATGGTTTAATGCTTTCTGATTAAGAATAAAAATAAATCCCTCTTCCTTATTGCCAAGTAAAAGCTCATACAGGAGGCACATTACTTTCAAGGGGAGATTGTGCCATTCTCCCTCTCCAGCTGCAGTCCCAGAGCAGGAAAGGCTGGGATGGTGTTTTCTGTTTCATTTTACATCTCTGCTTGTACCCAGAGCTCGTGAACCGTTCACGTGCCCCTTCGCTCTGCCTGACGTGGGCAGGGGGTAAATTTGTGTTTTTGCTTTGCCACCCTGGCGTGGATTCCTGACAGAGCTGTGCTGCTGTTTGCCTGGCAGGTGTTTGAGAGCATCCTGAGGCAGGGGCTGGTGCCGTGCAGGGAGGAGGACGTGGGCGTGCTGCGGGACCGCTGCCGCGACCCCGCCGTGTCGGTGCAGAAGCAGGCGCTGCTCTCCATCACCGAGCTGCTGCTGGTGAGGCTGTGCCCTGCAGGGGCTCCAGAGCACAGGCTAGACAAGAATAACAGAAAAAAGTGGGGATTTATTAAATGCCATCAAACAGATCCACCTTGGGCAGTCAAAGCCTCCCAGAGGCTGCACCCAACATGGGCAGTGCTCACGAGTTTTTCACACTTTGATAAGTTTGGTCTATTTACATATCAGGGGTTAATCCTCCAATTACATCTTCAGGTAATGAACTCATTTACCCCCAGTTTGCTCCCCCCACAAGTCACTTTTGTTTGTACTTTTTGGGTCCTTGAGTTACAGCCCAGAAGAATTGTTTTGTCTGAACAGAAGGGGAGAACAGCAGCTGACACTCTATATGGAGTTTAGAGTTCTACTCTAAAGCAGTACAGGATTTGAAAAATACAAAAGCTGAAATCCTCAAGGGGAACAGGAATTCTGCCCCACCATAGAGGGGGGAGAGCAGGAGGGACCTCACCAGTTATTCACTCTGGGATTTGCATTTTGTGACTCTGCTCTAATTCTTTTCACTACCTTTTGACTCGGAAGTCATGACTCACTCTGATACCTACTTGTGATTTATGCAGAGTGCTTCCAACTGTTGGGAACACTGATTTTTCTGGCTGTTGATTTATGTGTCATGAAGAAAATGTTTATGTTGCTGGCCTTCTCAAGTTAAAAAAAACCCTGAATCACTTTCAGATGTAATGTGTGGATGATAGCAATGCTATATTTTTCTTTCTTTTCTATTTATTCACAAAGGGTTTGTAGCTCAGGCTTGGAGCACAGGGTTTATATTAAGCAAAGCTCTTTTTTTTAGTGCTAAATCATCTGCTGTACAGCCTTATTGCAAACCTGTTATAATTCTTCATAGAGTCTCAAAACAAAGTGTTGCAGTACTTTAGCAGAAACACCAGGTATTTATCATAGAGATGATTAAAGACCTTGTGATGCTGAGTTTCCCTGTCCCACCTGCTGCCACACTGCTGGGCTTGATTAAAATTCAAGTTTCAAAGTTCTTAACTGAGCCTGAGGCCTTTGCTGGTCTTACCCATGCATTTGGGATCCCCTAATGATTTCAAAATGTGTTTCTCTCAGTCTCAGCAGAGCAATGTCCTGGTGCAGAAGGCCTGGTTGAATGGAGTGGTGCCTGTGGTGATGGATGCAGAAAGCTCTGTCCAAGAAAAGGCCTTGGATTGCCTTGATCAGCTCTTGCTGCAACACATAAAATGTTACAATAAATCCAGGAGTGAGGATGGGAGGCAGAAGCTGGCATGGGATCTGCTCTCCCTGTTGTCTTCAGAGTGCCAGGAGCTGAGGTAAGTGCCTTTTTCCCTTCCCTGCCCATGTTAACATTCAGGGATAAAACCCAGAGGCTTTTTTTTTTTCACTTTTAATCCCATTAGAATATACAACTTTTCCTTTTCAGAAGGAAATTACCTATTGACTGGAGGACTAAGATAAGAGTCTGAGTCTGTGTTGTCATTCCCTGTGTGGCCACAGACTGTGAGGTACCACAGCTCACACACACACTGCTAAAATGCACCTGCTGTCTGCTGTGCAACGACAAGAAACCACATTTTTCTTTAGAGCTGCTGAAATTCCCTGCTTGAAACCCTCAGTATAATTGTGGGGATGGAAATTACCACGTGGAGGTGCTTGTGTTGCCCTGCCAGCTCCCAGGACAGGGTTGTTGAGCACAGACAAGAAGAGTTCAGCTTTGCTTTGTGTCAGGTGTTCTCACCTGCTGCTCCTGTTGCCTGTGCTCTCTCCCTGGACTGAAATGCTCATTGTTACAGTGCTGGGTGCACTGTTAGCACATGAATATTTAAGTCAAATGGAGCTGTTCCTGTGACAGAAGTGAGAGAGGATATATAAAGCAAGAACATCACCTTGTATTAATTCTTATGTACAATATGTTACTTGTCTTGTGACAAATCAAATTACCCTGCCTGCCACAGAACGCCGTGGGAAGGAGAGGGAGAAATGGGATGACACACAGCATGACAAGGACACAACATTGATTAAAGACAGCTGTATGTTTATTAGTCAACAGGGCATAATGGCTCAGAAATAGCAGATGAGGCACTGGTGGTGCTGCCGTGCCAGGGTGGGGAGCTGTCACTGTTCTAATTCAGGCAGTTTTGGAACAGGGTTTGCACATTGCTGGCACCTTCTTCTGCCTGACCCTGCAGGACCTTGCAGCTTGAGAAATCTCACAGCTCTACCAACGTGCAGTAGATAATTAGGGTGGTGCAGAGAGATGAGCAGGCTGTGATGCCTAACATGACTCTGCTGTCCCTTTATCCCTGGGAGACCCCAAGGCCAGGCTGGATGGGGCTCTGAGCACCCTGGTCTAGTGGAAGGTGTCCTCACCCATGGCAGGGGGTGGAATGAGATGATCTTCAAGGTCCCTTCCAATTTAGGCCATTCCATGACTCTGGGTATTAAATAACTGCTGGAAAGTCTTGGTTACAAAATTGCTGAAATTAAAATTTCCTGATGTGTCATGGGACCAGTTGGACCTTCTGTCTTAGTGCCCCAGATCACAACATCCATGTAGGGATGCCAGGTCTGTAGTGAAAATGTGTGGAAATGTGGAAATTTTCAGTGTGAATTGTGGGAATGCCAGGCAATAGCAGCTTTGTTGTGTTGCCTAGTGAATGTTGAGTTTTCCTGGATTTTACTGTTTTGTTTATTCCTCCCTAAACTTTCCTTTCCTCCCTGCAGCCGTTACCTGAGTAAAGCCTTCCTTATGTTGTCCAAGCAGAACAAGTTCACCTCCACTTTTATCAGAAATGTCATGTCTCACGTGGAGACAGAGCATTCCAGTGCAGCTTGGATGCTGCTTGCCAAGGTGGCTCGTTCTTCCCCCAAGCTGGATTATTCCAAGATCATTGAATCCTGGGACACTGTCAGCAGGTCAGTGTGTGCTTTGAACTCCACTCTGCCTTAAGGGACCCCTTAGTGCCCTTCTACAGAGTGCCTTTTAGCTGCTTAAATCCCAATTTTTCTTCAAACTGTGAGTTCTGCAGCTGGAAATCCAGCAAAGACCTCAAGATCCGTGCAGTAACCAACTCTCTTCTCAAGCACTCTGAGATTTCATTGGCTTTGACAGGTCTGCCTTAATAATGTATGTCCCAGAGGAGAGGATTGCTCAGCTGTGATTTGGGGGAGTGTCCTGGTGTGAAGGACCGGTATCTGCCAATAAAGGCAGAAGTTTCTCTTTTAAATGGAGAATATAAACTCCCTTCCTCCAAATTATTATTATAATTTTGAAATTAAGGGGCTCTCAGGCAAAGATGTGGGAATTAGGAATAACAGTTCTTTACTAGG
>JAOTQP010000944.1:4113585-4135384 GCA_026413545.1 Cichladusa arquata
GATAAAGATGATTGCCCCAGCTGGTTTAAAGATGGCCCATTAGCAGATAATATGTGCCACGGAGATCAGGGTCACTGTGATAGAATCCACGTTTCTGGCCACATCCTGTGTTGCAGCCCAAGACAGGGAGTGCCTCAGTTCACTGTTGGTTTTCCAGGCAGCAGGACACGAGCAGTGACAGCGTGGGACACATCCTGTGTGTCATCGGGCACGTGGCAAAGCACCTCCCCAAGAGCACCTGTGAGAGGCTGAAGGGTGAGTGGCCCTGGCCACCTGCAGAGGTTTTGTGCCTCCATCGACACTTAAAGATTCAAATATGCTGGTTTTGTGTGTGATGTCATCTCCAGAGAACATCAGGAGCTGGCTGAAGGAGTTCCAGTGTCCCCTGGATGTGATCAGCCCCGCTGTGGAGGCTCTGCAGAGGCTCTGCCAGGCCTCTGTAGCTACACCAAAGAACACACAGGTGGGACCCCTTGTAAAATACACCTTTTCAAATAGCCTGTTCCTCACTCAGGGGGTGTCTGCTGCTGTCTCCAGGCTGTGGGCTGATGAGTTCTAAAAAAGGGGCTCTGATTCCAGCAGCTCGAGCCTGCTCAGCTCTTGAGCTGGAGAACATCCTGTGCCTAAGCCTGGGCTTGCAGGAAATCTTCTGCCTTCAAATATATTCCCCCACACACCTCTGAAATACCTTGCATGTGCCTTCTGTCCAAGTTTACAGAATTCCTAAAGGAAATTTCCTAAAGGAAACCTGTTGCTATGCTTGGTCCAGTTTGAAGCCACAGACTGATGCTGTAATCTCTGCCTGTTCTCCATCAGAGCTGCTGGAAATAACACATATTTCCTAGACCTCTTCCTGGAGACCAAACAGGGAGTTAATAACTTGCTCATGACTTTTTTCTGCCTCCATTTGTTTTATGCCATGGCTCTGTTCAGCTCCCATAGTGGGAATTTAGGCCATATTTTGTTGGTAAAATAAAGATCTCAGCCTGGACACAATTGCAAAGAAGCTAAAGTTGATGCAGGTCTCTGTCCCTAATGATTTCTCTTTGTGTCTGTTTTATATTTCTCTCAGTATAGATGATAGCTATTTTATAATAAGCATCCCAATCAAGTTTAGTAAATAATGGGCAAAACTGAACCCTCTGTGCCTCAGAAGCCAGGGTAGGGTGATGGTTTCTGGGTTTTTAAACTGACAATCAGAAAATTCTCCCCTGTAGGTACAGCCACCACAGGGTGTTGGCTTAAAATGAAATGCAGATGTTCCTGCAGTTGGTCACTTCATCAAATCTAACAGCTATCATTTATATATGTGTTTGATTATTAAAATTACTACTTTTAGATGGTGGAAAACCAGAAATTGTGCTTTATATTCAGCAGAGTGTAGTAGATAATTGGTTTTTCCTGTGTTTCCCCTCCACTCTTTGGAATTCACATCATGTTGTCTTTGTTAATGGAGCTGCTTTTTTCAAGCAACATCTAAAAATTCCCACAGACACCTCCAATGTGTTGGGTGCACATGAAACAGTCGCCTAAATCCTTTTTGTTTAAGTCTGTGTGATTTCTATAATGAAGTAAACTTGGGCCTGTGGATCATTAAAAGCCAAATTTTCCAAGGTGTTTTGACACTTGCACACATCCTTTGATGTGCAGGGAGAATTTTAAAGCTCTAAGGCACTGTCAGATTGATTTTAATGGGATCCAGATTATTAAAAGCACATAAAGACTTTGATATTAGGGATTCATGTGTGGACAGATATTACAGCTACCTTTTGTTTAATTAATAAAGTGTTGAATTAATTTTGTTTAATTACGGAACAGGAGCTCCTCAACCAACAAAACCAGGTGTTTGGAGTTTTGGTATCCACCTGTGAGAGCTACATCTCCAACATAGTCCTCAAAGAGCATGGAGCAGAGCAGCTGCAGGAAGATCTCTTGGTGAGTTTGGGGATTATTATTTTAAACAATCCCCTTCAAGGATTATTTAAAGGGTGTGCTTGGAGCTGGTGTTCCTCAAAATCCATGCCAAGAGCTGGGGGAACAGCAGTGTGCATGGCCTGTGTGTGGGATGAACCCTTGTATTTAAGGGAGCCCACAGCAGTTTTACACACCAGCAGTTGCTTTAAGGATATGGCACCCCATGTATTTTTAATATATGACGTGGTTTTTTCCCTTGCTTTTCCACTCAAACTTCTCAGAGGAGCTGTTTGGGAGAGAGGTCTGTAAAGGCATGGAATGCTTTGAGGAGTATTTCAGTCTCATTAGATGTGGGGGGTGTTGGAGCATATTAAACACACCCACCCAGGATTTCTGTTCCAAAGCCTCCCCTTCTGTTCTCCAGCCACTGCCTTGAAAGGACTGAGGGAATTTTGAGTTGTTTTTGGAGAAGAACTGATTCCTGCTGGCTTAATTTGCAGCTCAGCCACTGCCTTTTGACTGCAGTGCTGCTTTCTCTCTGCAGGTGAGACACCTCTTCCTCCTGGGTGAGGCTGCCCAGATGTGCCCAGGCATGGTGGATGAAAACATCTTCCTTCTGGTTCAGTCCATCCTGGCCTCTTCTGGCAGCAAGGACCAACGTGAGCCACTCTCCTCCTGCCTTTAGCTTTGCATCAACAGGCACCACTGTGTGCCAGGCCCTGTTTCCATCCCTGATTGCTCTTTTCCAGCCTCTGCTTCTACAGACAGTGAGGAAATCCCTGGGTTCCAGCTGCTGTCCCAGTTCAGAGCCCCAGCCATGCCCACCGTGGTCAGGGCTCACGCTCTCATCACTTTAGGTAAGTGCGCCTCTGCCCCAAAAATGGGCCTTTGTGTATCCCAGCCTTTCTGGTGAAGTTCTGCCCAGAATCCTGGAGGAAAGGAGGCTCAGGGGGACCCTGTCACTCTGCAGCTCCCTGGCAGGAGGGAGGAACCAGGTAACAAGGGACAGGACACGAGGAAACAGCCTCCAGCTGTGCCAGGGGAGGTCAGGTTGGACATGGGGAAGAATTTCTCCATGGAAAGGGTTGTTAAACATAGGCAGGGACTGCTCAGGGAGTTTTGGAGTCCCCATCCCTGGATGTGGCACTCAGATCACAGGTTGGACTCAATGATCCCAGAGGTCTATTCCAAATTCTAAATAATTCCATGTAAAGCTCTGGCAATTGTGACAGAGAGCCCCAGTGCTCTGTTGGCAATAGCCCAGCTCAGAGCTGTTAGCAATGCAGATATCCATGGAAACCATGAAAAAGTTGGGCAAACCATGAGAACCCTGCCAGCTCTGCTTCTCCAGGTGGCTAATGCATTAATAGTGATCAGTAATTAGCATTGTCCCCCAGAGCTGTGCTGTCCTTGTACTCAGAGCTGGGTGCTGAAGGATCATCTCACTTGCAGTAAGATGCTCCAGAGAGAGTGAAGAAAACTTGGTGCTTTTGATGTAGCTTAGAGCAGAATGACTGCACTCAAATACTTGTTCTCCTCAATGTGAGTGAAATGCTGCTTTCAGAGAAGCCTGGCCAGCTGCATTCCCAGGATTCTGAGGAATACCAAGTGCAAGTTCTGGGTTTTAATACTTCCATGGTTAGGAACAAGTTTCTTTTGCAGATAGGCAGCATTATCCTTCCCTTAATTGCTTTGAAAAGTTTAATACTTTTGTGCAGAGCTTGGGAACAGGGAGAAATGATGTTAGAACTATTGCAGGCTATTTTATTTTAGGTTGGTTCAGTGATGCTCTCAGAGGTGGGTGTCTCCCTGCTATGCCTGTGACAGCTGGGGCTGTTCTTTTTAGCTGCTTTGAATAATACCCTGTACACAGAAATAGTTTGCTGTGAAGGAGGGAATTTGGCATAGAGACCCACTCTATAGGTCTAAGGGGAGTTTGGAAGAACTTGAAGTACCATCTCCCTGAGAGATCGTGCAGATTGCTCATCAAGTTCCAGCATGAGTTTCTTGTTTATTCCCTTGTTTACTTCCTGATTCCTTCCCTGGCTCATTTTGGAGGCAGTGAGCTGGGCTGAGCTGGTTGGGAAGGAGAATTTACTCCCAGCTCTGCTACGCTGGTGATGCCTTGGAGTGGCCACCTGGAAGAGAGGCCAGAGTTAAGAGAATAAAGTGGGGATTTATTAAAGGCCTTTAACAGATCCACCTTGGGCAGTCAAAAGCTTTGTAGAGGCTGCACCAAACATGGACAGTGGTCATGAGTTTTTCAGTCAGATACAAGTTTGGTCTATTTACATATCAGGGAGTGATATCAGGGGTTAATTTTCCAATTACAACTTCAGGTAATGAAGCCGTATTCCCCCAGTTTGCTCCCCCACAATCCACTTTTTTATACTTTTCAGGGCCTGAGGCTGTGGTGTATCCTTGTTTATCAGGCCTAGAGGGATTGTTTTGTCTGACAAGATATGAAGAATTAACAACACTTTATATGGATCGTAGAGTTTACCTACTCTTTATATGGAGCTTAGAGATTACCTACAGTTTATATATGGATCTTAGAGTTTACCTACACTTTATATATGGAGCTTAGAGTTTAACTAACTACACTTTGTATGGATCTTAAGGGTTTAACTACACTTTATATGGATCTTAGAGTTTACCTACACTTTATATATGGAGCTTAGTTTAACAACACCTTATATGGAGCTTAGAGTTTAACTAACTACACTTTATATGGATCTCAAGGGTTTAAGTACACTTTATATGGAGCTTAGAGTTTACCTACACTTATATATGGAGCTTAGAGTTAAACTAACTACACTTCATATGGATCTTAGAGTTTAAGAACACTTTATATGGATCTCAGAGTTTTAACTTCACTTTATATGGATCTTAAGAGTTTACCTACACTTTATATATGGAGCTTAGAGTTTAACTAACTACACTTTGTATGGATCTTAGAGTTTAACCTCACTTTATACGGATTTCAGAGTTTTAACCTCACTTTACACGGAGCTTCGAGCTATGCACTAGCGCAGTGCAGGGTTTGAAAGCCACACCAGCTGAGTCTCAGGGCTCTGTCTCCCCAGGGAAGCTGTGCCTGCAGCACGAGGAGCTGGCCAGGAGCTGCATCGCGGCCGTGGTGCGGGAGATGGAGGAGTCCCCGGCCGTGCCCCTGCGCAACAACGCGGTGATCGTGCTGCGCGACCTGTGCGTGCGCTACACCTCGCTGGGGGAGCCCTACGTGCCCAACATGTCCCTGTGCCTGCGGGACCCCCACCCCTTCATCCGCAGGCAGACCCTGGTCATGCTCACCAACCTGCTGCAGGTGATGCCTCCGCGCCAGATCTGTCCCCTTTGAAAGGACAGGCGTGCTAGGGAAGGCACGGCTTTTCCTTGAAATGGAGAGAAGGAAATCTCTCCTCCTGATTTAGTATAGTTTGGAAATTAAGGGGTTCGAAAGCACCACCAGTGAGAGGCTCCAAGTCAGAAATACCGTTTAATAGGAAAAAAGAGAAAAAATACATGCAGTAGTACAAAAGAAAAAAAAGCACTGACAGAGTCAGAATACAACCTGACACCCTGCTGGGTAGGGTGGTGGTAGCAGTCCAGATGAAGGGGTCCTGTAGAAAGGTCTGATAGCTCTTGTCCTCTGGAAACCAGTGGGTAAAGGCTGCCTTGGTGTTCCAAATTTCATTTTTTTATCTAGACAGGAAATGTTTGGTTCCTCCCCCTGGGTGGAGCATCTCCCAATGGGATGATGTAATTTTATCAGTCATGCAGTGAGACTCCATGGCCTATTAACAGGAGATATCTCCTGGAGAGAGGATGAGTGTGGAAAAGATAAAGAACACTGCCCCACCTGGTTTTAACAGCTGGCCCATTAGCAGAGGATATCTCCCACAGGAATAAGTATCACTGCCCCACCTGGTTTAACAGCTGGTGATAGAATATCACTTTTGGGCAGATCTTTACACTGTAACCTAGGACAGGGGCTCTCAGGCAAACACATGGGGATAGGAGTAACAGTTCTTTTCTAATATATTTAACAAGGCAAAGCAGAATGAAATTAATAGCAAAGAGAACAGGAAGCCAGTGACAATTCTTTTGGTGTGGGCACTTTTCCCCTGTGGTGCAGTTACCATCACCACTGGCAGTGAGCTCTGGCAGGTTCCTGGTGGGCAGGGGCAGATGTGATGATCCCACATGGCTGCAGGAGTGCTGGGAGTGATGGTGGCTGTGTCCCAGATGGGAAGGGTGGAGGAGAGACTTTGCTCACAAATCCTTGGAGCAGTGCTGGTCCTGGTGCTCCAACAGGATGCTTGGAGTTGGTGAACTGAAGCAGGAGAGCATCCTAGCAGGATGGGTGCTGGGTGGAACACCAAAAGAGACAGCTCCCAGTTGGGATGGCTGGGTGAGGTTTTCCAGAGCCTTCCTCCTCCCAGAGCCGTGCCTGGTGGCTCAGAGAGTAATTAATGCTAAGTGAAGGGTGTTTAAACCTGTGTTTAGTTACTGCCTTTTCTGCAGGCACATCAACAGCAGCTCTGTTTGATAATGAGGCTATTTTTAGTCGATGGTTGCCCCTTTTCTCATCTTGCTTTCTTTGAACTCCCTCCAGTTTCACTCCTCTATCAATGCCTGTAACAAGCACCACAACACCTTTTTTTTCTTCTGCTGTCTCTGCTGGTTGTTCTGAAGGTGTGAATGTTGAGAGGCTCTAGATGTTTACCCTCTCAATGTTCACATAAGGGCAGGTTTGGAGTGCATTTGGCTCTGAAAATAGCCTTGAAGAGCACATCTGCCATGGGGCAGGAGAGCAGATTTTTCATTTTTCTACTTTACTCTTCATACCTGAGGTAAACCTTGATGTGCTGCTGTGGCATTTATGCTGCTTAGAGCATCCCTCAAAATATTTAGGGTGGTTTTGGGGTTTATTTTATGTGCCTCTGGCTGTTCGTTTACCTGACTGCAGTTTGGAGGTTCACACTAAGTTTTACTGGTTCAAGTTGTTAATTTCTGCTGATTTCACAGGAGGAGTATGTGAAATGGAAGGGCTGTCTCTTCTTTCGGTTTGTCAGTGTCCTGGTGGATCCAGACCCAGATATTGCCAGGTAAAAATCTCAGCTGAGAAATGATGGAGGAGTTGAAGGTCAGAGATGTCTCAAAACCTGTCTCAGTCTTGGCTCTTCCACATTGTTCAGAGAAATTCCAGTGATAAAGCAGATTATCCCTCTGTACTTCCTTTAGGGTCTGCAGTGGTGGCAAGGAGGTGATGAATCTCTCTCCAGGTCATTTGAAAGTCCCAAAGTGTGTCCTTAGCTGTCCTCAAAACATGCATGCAGCTCTGCTCTTTTAGGACTCAGTTATTAAAAAAAAAAAAAAAAAAGGAATTTTTGAGACAGACCCTTACGAAATCTTCCTTGTGATTTTCTGACGCAGGCTCTGTCTCAAGTGCTGGGTTTGTTTTTGGATTAGGATTAAATATTTTGTTGGAGTTTCCTTTTTCTTATATTGCATGCCTTGCTTTTTCAGCCTGCTGCCACATCTTGTAATTACCAGAGGAATGACCTGTCAAATGATGTGTCAGAGGAATTACACACTCTCATTTTAAGTGCATGTTCATGAAGTTTTTGGAGGTTTCAAGGTCTCCAGCTGCTGTGTTATGTGAGAAATGAGTGGGGCAGGTTTCTCTCAGGTTGGGAGGTCATTTAAAAATTTAGGATACAAAGGAGGAGTGGACACTTACTGCTTGTTTCTGCCTGGAACAGTCAATCTGAGATGGATATTTCCAGAACCATGAACCTTTTGTCAATTACCATTCACATTTCCTTTTCTCTTCAGTGTGTTTTTAATATCTAAAAATATCTTTCCAGTAGATGGTGACATTGCAGCATCGTGTTTCTCCCATTTCTTTGGGAGCCTTTTCCTTTGCATCTGCATTTAGAGATTGAATTCAGACAAAACCACATTCTTCAGTCCTGGGGTTGCCTTGCAGCTCTTGCAGGACCTTTGGTGATTAACTTGTTGCTGAGTGCTGTGTCTCAGCCACAGTGGAGCTCAGGTTATTTAAATAATTAAAATGCTGTGCCTGGATTCAAGTTCAGATTCATTTCTGACTCAGTTTGCTCTAATGGCCATAAAAATAAGTAGTGCTCTGGAGCTGGAAATGTCTGTCCCCCTGAGAAAAGGATGGAAGTCAGTGAGCTGGGCAAAAATTAAATGTGGTATTGAGAGAGACTTGGCAGAAGAAAACCATCCTGCCTTGAGAGCCCTACAAGCTTCAGGGTGGCTTTTTGGAGGTTATGCAGAGATAATTTCTTTCTTCTCCTCCTCCCCAGGTTTGCAGAGTACTGTGTGGTGCATGTCTTGCTGAAGAGGAACCCTGCCATGTTCTCCCAGCACTTCATCGAGTGCATCTTCCATTTCAACAGCTACGAGAAGCATCAGAAGTACAACAGGTTCCCCCAGAGCCTGCGGTCAGTTGAGCACATTCCTGTCTAATTTTTGCTAAATTATGGGCTGTCTGGCCATGCAGCTCTCAGTGACAGCACAGCATTTGTGTCACTTGATAATTATCCATGCAGCAGAGTGAAAAGAGGCAGGGGAAGCAGTGCTGAGTTGTGTCCTGCCTTCCCTGTGACACTGCTGTGTGTAATTTGCAGGACTGTGTGCTGCCCTAACAGGTTTATGGGCCTTAAAAGTGACATGCAGATATTCCCTGGCTGATTTAAGGTCTCATTATTCCTGGGAGCTGCATAATGTGATTTGGGCCTCTGTAAAATGTCGTGCTCTGCCACAGGGCGAAGCAGCTCTTCTCTCTGAAGGGGAAGGATAACAAGGAGAAGAGGATGAGGATCTACACCTTCCTGCTGGACCATTTCACAAATCAGCAGAGGTTCAACATCACCACCAGGATCAGCCACAACATCCTGGGTAAGGGTCTGCCTTTAAAAATCTGGCAACCAAAAACTGGTGTCTGTATAAAAGCTCATGCTCCAGGTGTGTTATCTTCCTGTCTTCCCCATCACTGCTGCTTCTGGAAAAACAGATTATTTCTTGCCTGTGTATTCCAGCTTGCTTTGTGGATGAGGTCCTTCCTTTGGACCTGGAAGGCAGTGAGCTGCTCTCAGATGCATTTGCAATCCTCAGCTGCAAAGAAATCAAGCTCTCAGGTATGAGGTCCAGAACCGAGGAGGACGTTCAGCCTGACGAAAATGAGCTGTCCATGAAAAACTTAATCTCGCAGGTGAGGGGCACTTGGTCTGCTGTGGGAGGAGGGCTGGGCAGCTCTGGGTCTTGTACAAGCAAAATATGAAGGCAGAATTTGTGAGGGATGCTTGCTCTGGAGCTGGAGGGATCAGAAGTGCATTTCCCCAGGAGCCAGGGGAGCCGTGCTGAGCTGGATTTGTTCCCCACCCTTCTCCTCGCTGAAGCATTTGAGCAGAACAATGATTTTCCTGCACCTCTGGGCAATTTGCCTTCACTGTGAGAACTGAGTGACTTAGTGATGCATCTGAAAAGGCTCCACTTAGGTTAAAAGCCTCTGTGCATGTGTGTGGTGTGAGAGCAGCTTTAATTACAGTGATTCCCTGGCTGTGGAGGGATCACTCCTCTCACTTGGGCCCTCCCTGGAGCCACAGAGCGGCTTCTCCTTCATTGCCTGCATAACTGTTCATGCCTTGTTCACAAAAAGGTTCAGAAGAAGTATTTCATCGAGCACATCATCCCAATAATCACATCACTCAAGTCCATGATGGAGCAGAAGAGGCTGCCAGCTCTCAAGGACCTGATGAACTGCCTGCGGGTAAGGGGAAGCTTTTCTTTCTGACCCCCTCTGCAGCTGATGTGCTGGGTGTGCAACCACTGCCTGAACCAAGAGCCTTCTGAGGAGGGGAGGATTCAAGAGACTGGGTGTTGTGCCACTGCCACTGTGTTAAATAACGTGGGAGGGGAGGGATTGGGATGAGGCTCTCGGTGTGGAGCGTGGGCAGGAGGAAAACTCGAACGCTGGAAAGCTTTTCTGTGTTCTTCAGTCTGTTAAAAACACCTCTGCTCTACCAACTGGTGTTTCCTTTTGCTCCCAAGCAGCTGTGAGCTGAATGGGGATGTGAATCAGTAGCTGGGGGAGATTTCTGAAAGTCCAAATGCTCCTTGTTGCTGCAGGAAATGATGCAAGATTACAGGAACGAAATCAAAGAGGTGTTTGCTGCAGACAAGCAGCTGGCAGCCGAGCTGGAGTATGACATGAGGAAATATGAGGAGCAGCTGGCCAGGGAGAAGGAGTCAGACCAAGAGCAGCTCTCAGCAGCCCACGGGGAGGTGGTTGGTGCCATTAACTCTGTACATGTCTCCTCTGCCCAAATTCGTGTGCTCTGTCCCAGCACTTGGAGCAGGATGGTTATGAGGGCCTTTCCTGCCTCTGGACTTCCTGACAGAAGCTTTCAGACTCCTTTAATAGGCTTAGAACATCAACAAACAAAGCCAGGAGGAGCAGTAAATGATTAATGGAGAAAGAATTCTATTTAAAGGAAAAACCAAGTCTAATTTGGCACTGGCTGGGCTTAAATATTGTCTTTTCTCTGTTCCCAGAATGATAAACTGGTAACAAAGAGAAGAGTTCACTTTGTCTGACTTCAGATGTCTACAAAGTGGAGATTCAAACCCATCCTAGTCATGCACATGTTCTTTTAAATTCAGTGTAAAGAAATAAATATGGGCCTGAGTCCTGAACTCTTTTAGATCCCTACCTTAAGATGAGATGACTTCTAGCCTGGAAGTTCATTGCTCTGCAGAGTTTAGAAGAGCACTTATATATATAGACCTCTAAACTAGGACATTTGTGTCCCTGTTCACTTCGTGGTAAAATTCTGGCCAATAAATTGTTTCTCCCCAGCACCTTCACATCCCTCACACAAAGGGCAGTCCATAAACACTCAGGTCAAAGCACCTTGCAGAGTTTTCTACTCTTGTATCCATTGTCAGACATGACCTTTTCTCCTGTTTTCCACAGCAATCTCCATCTCTGGAGAGAGCTGCAACTCCTGGTGGCCAGAATAACAACAATGCTCAGTCCACACCTGGCTCCATCACTCCCTCTGGCCCTTCTAATGCTGATGCCCTGAGGCAGCCATCAGGGCATCGCAGGTATGGGCTCCTCTTTGTTACCTGGTGTTTTATTTTATTTTCTTAAATGTATTTATTTATATTAATTTATATTTCTTTGCTTATCCATTCTTTGAGAGTGGTTTGAAAGTCACGGGTGTTGCAGCATAATCTTACTATTTGATTTTTGGGATGGTGAGGGATTGGGAGGGGACAGATCTTCCCTCGTGCATCTCCTTAGGGCTTTTAGAGGGAAATCCCAATTCCTCTCCTGTTTCTGGCCCTAGGGCAGCATCCCTGACCACGCTGGCCATCCTGAACTCTGCCAAGAAGGCCTTAGAAGACATGAACAAGAGGTGCAGCAAGAGTGTGGGGGGCTCAGCTTCCTCTGAGGCACTGAGCACAGCTGGCAGCCAGCAAGGTGGGAACTGCTGCACCTGCTCTGGCTCTGCTTTACACACATCCAGCAAGAGTCTGGAGTGTGTTCCAAATCTTAATTGCTGCCTTGTTGTTTCCAGTGTCCTTCCAAAGCCTGAACCAACAGTCCAGTGGAGAAAAGGTGCCTGTGGCAGGGCGAGCAATCAGCACCCCAGAGCGTGAGTAGGAACTGGGAGCTGTGAGTTATATCTTTATCTAAGTGCTTGGAGTAAAGAAGAACCCTCCTGAAACCAAGGGTGTGCATGGGACAGCACAGTCCAGTGTCTCATGTGCATCTCACAGGGTCAGTGCAGGAGAGAGTTTATTTTGGGATGCTGAGTCTCCTTCCTTCCTTCCTTGACCCTGGGGTGCTGAAGAGGAAGGTTGTGGTTCCTTACCAGCCTGCCCTGCCCAGAGGTGCAAGGCTGAGCACTTCCTTGGCTCTGGAGCACAGCTGAGCAATGTTAGACTGACCTGCAGAGCCCTGCTGCACAGGGAAACCCTCAAGGTCAGATCCTTCCTGCTCTGAGTGTCCAAACAGAGTCTGAGCTGCTCCTAGAGCAGGCACAGGGCTGTGACAGCTGCAGGAGAGCCCAGGGATCTGCTCAGGGGGATTAACAACCTGCACAGTCACTGAGTGAGTGTGTTCCACACTCAGAAAGAACTGAGCTCAGCTCTGGAGAAGGAATGATATGGTTTGGTCACTGCTGTGGAAATGAAAGGGAGGAATCTCCAGTACACAAACTGGGAGTCTCTGTGCCAGTGTCCACTGCAGCTGAGCCTTGCAGGGGCAGGCTCTGTTGGAATGCTCTCTGACAGCCCTGCAAGCACAAGAGGCAGCTACAGGAGAACCCAAATGGAGCTGAGCTCAGCAGGAGATCCCTTCCTTTCCATCCATTTGCTGCTGAACTGCTTTAGATCATCTCTGTTGTGCTGTGAGGGGCGAGGTGCAGAGAATTGTCAGAGAGCTCCAGGTGTGGCAGCTCAGCTCTCCTTGGCTTTGGGGGCTGCTTTGGGAAGGGAAGGGATCCCCAGAGAGCTGTGGGAGTGCCCCTCACAACCCTGGTGTGCAGCCACTGGAAAATCTGATCCTGCCCTTCTGATCCTGCACTTGTCTGCCTCAATGTTTCTCTTTGTCTGAGCAACAAGCAAAAGAATGTGGGGTTTCGTGCAAGAAGTGTTTTTAGAGAGCAGGATTCTTTGAGCACTCTGCTCTCCTGGAAACTTGCACGGCTGTTGCTCTTGAAGCACCATATGGTGAAAAAGGAGGGAAAATGTTAATCTGCAGTGGTACTAGAGCTGAATTCCTGCTTTGCTTCGAGGCAGCATGTGTCCTTCAGCAGGGAGACAAACTGTACAGAGCAGGATCATCACTTCAGTCAGCGTGTTGAGCCATCTGTATGGTGGCACAGGCTGACAGACAACCAGAATAAAACATTTTATTCCTCTGGTATATCACTCTGAGACTATTGGAGATGCAATTCTTTGTAAACAGGTTTGTACTTGAGAAGTTGGGAGCAGCTGTCCCCTCTTCCTGCCTTGTTCAGCTGTTCTGGCTGTGTTCTCTCTTCCCTTCTGTCTTTGGGGCTCCTCAGCTCCTGCTTGGTGCTTTGGGAACAGCTTCAGTGGATCTGGGTGAGTGGGGATTGTACCTAAACACACATTGTGGAGATGCCTCCTTCCCATACTGTATGGGAAGCCCTACTTCCCCATTTCCCCCCCATTTTTTCCTATTTTCCATTTAATCTTTACCATATCTTCACCATTTCTTTCCCCTTTCTTTCCCTTCCTTCCCCATAAATGTCTCCTTACCAAGGTAAATTCTTCAGCACACACTGCACAGAGTCACTGGCACAGGTCAGTCCTGAGAGATGCAGGGCAGAGCTCAGGCAGATGGATCAAGTTTGATTTCTCATCTAAGCTTCAGCGATTCCCTTCCAGGACAGGGCAGAAGTTAAAGAGCAAACCCAGTTCAGCTGTGAAGAGAAGTCCTTTTAGCTGAGTTTCCAACTCACCTTACCTTAATTCCTTGTGAAAGGTTCTGTGAAACATGAGCATAAAACAGAGCGTTGAGTTAAGTAAAATCTGAATATTGTGACATCTCTCCTGAGATAAATGACAGGAAAGAGACAGCTGACAACCAGGGCCTATTCAGGCAAGCTGAATTCTACCTAGCTCCCCTGTCAAGTGATTCCTCTTGTCTGGCTGCAGGCAGCTCCTCACTGAGCAGCTCTTCAGGGCCTTTGGCAGTTTTCAGGAGCCCCAGATTCTGCCTTGAGTAAGCAGAGCAGCTGGTCTGGATGGAAGGTGTTGCTGGGAGAGATGCAGAGCTCCAGTGCCAGGCAGGACAGGGGACACAGGACCAAGGTCCCACACTGATCTCCTGTGGCCAGGGGGGCTGAGAGGCTGGAATTTGGAGGTGATGTGGCCCATCAGACTCAGCACAGGGGTTTGAGACACAGAGACACTGAGGTCTGGGAAAAAGAGACAGATATGTGTGTTTGCAATTATTGGGTTTACTTACTCTGTGACACTTGAGTATTGCACAGTAGCATGCCTTGCCCCTCTGCCTGTGTCACAGGCTGCTAATATGTGATTTTTTTTTTTTGTTATTTCCAGAGAGCATTAATGACTTGACTTTTGGTGCTGGAGTCAGTTACATCAGCTCGAGACACACACCCAGCTCAGCTCCAGGCAAGTCATGTCTGTGATTCTTATTTGAGGGGAGGGGAAGGGAAAAAAAAAAAAAAAAAGAAACAAACAAATTACCAAATCGATTTTTGTATGGCATTTTATAAAATATGAATATCTGTGTACTGTTTGCAGTGGAGAAGGATGCTGAGGATAAGCCAGAGGACATCATCTGTTTGACACTGCCAGAGATAAAGTAAGTTCAGCAGGGGTCTGGCACTGCCACTGGCAGAGGGAAGGGCTGGCCAAGGGTTTGGAAATGCAGGGCTGTTCTGCTTCCTTCCTGCAGCCCACCCCCACCCCGGGAGTGGAACGTGGAGTCCCCAGCCAGGAGGAGCAGCCAGCGAGTGTCACAGCGAAGGGCCAAGCACAGAACCCCCCTGAGAGCAGAGAAGTGACCTGCCCTGGAGCCCTGCACGGAGCCACCAGGCCTGGGACTGTCCCTGCCCTCTGCAGTCACACAGGGTGTGAATGCACATCCCTCCTCAGCTCTTCTGAGCTGCTTTTCCCCAGAGTCGTTCTGGAGGTGGGCAAAGCCTGCATTAGCACACGGATGGGTGACAAGTGCTGTTCTCACAGAGCTCACTGGAGGGCTCAGAGCTGCAGTATAAAAGGAGGGTGGCTCTTCACTCTCAGGATGTGTAATTTGTCCATTTGGAAAAGTGAGGGCATAACGTTGCCACGAGCTTGGCAATAAATGCATTTATCACAGCTTGCAGGGCAGTGAGGGCTGGGTTTACTCACCCAATCCCTCATTGTCCCTCTTGCTTATATAATAGAGCTGCTTTAATTTGAACAAAGGTAAAACAGCTTGTCACTGCCACACCCCCAAATCTGGTAATTGCACGCTACATCACCTCTTATTTGTTGTGCAAACTCCTCTGTGTATGAACAGCCTTAATGTTTCTTTTTATATGGAATACTTCCATTCTTGAACTGTGTTATTTCCAACCATTAGCATTTGATGAAAATAAATGGTTGCAGAATTAATTCCACCCACGGTCTCCCCTTTTCTTGAGCTGACAGAGAAATGATTTTTTTTTTTTCCCTGTAGATTTCTACAGCCTCTCAGTCTCTTCTAGCACATCACTGGTATCTTGGGCCCTCAGTTCAATTAATGTTGGGCCCAGCAGCTTTTAAATAGAGACTCTGACTTGCCTGCAAGCAGGGTTATGAGTGACTCAGACAAGGTGGGTAAGTGCTCTGGGCAGGTACCTTGTTTATCATAAATATTCTGGGTGAATCTGACCCTTCCCGAGTCTCCCTGATGGCCACGTGCACCTCACTGGAGTTTTTCTGTTGTTAACTTTTACCACAGAGCTGATGGCCTAGATTTCATTGACACTTGGAGCTGGGATCTGTTTTATTCCTGCTGGTTTGTCCAACTCAGACACGAGCCCCAGGCACGGAGCAGGATTTGCTGAAGGAGTGGAAACAGAGGCACTTGCCTCCTGCTCTGGAATCCCATCATTGGCCTCCACTTTCCCCTACTCTCTTTTGAAGATCAGAGAACCCTTCAAGTGAGGTTAAACTTTATTCCCAAAATCAAAGTCAGAGAACAGAGGATGTATGGAATGGCTTTGGCTTAAGCAATGGTCAGCTATGGCCAAACCATTTATTTTTGTACCTTCTCTCCTGCCTTAAAATATTATTTAATCACTCTGAATAGGACAGTTTATTTCCTACTTTTTGTTTTGTCCTCAAGCAGTATCTGAGGTGAGCCCTGTGAGTTGTAAGCCCTGTCTTCTCTAGAGAAGAACCAGGAACAAATGTCCAAGAATAAACTGAAAGAACAGCCCTGGAACTTTCTGTCACCTCCATCCACTGTGAGTGAGTGCTCTGACAGGAGAGACTTTCCCTTATTTCACTGAATTGAAAACAGGGGCTTCCCATAATTTGGCTGTTTGGAAACCACCACCAAGCCCAAATAAAAACCCCCACAAGAATGCTTTATAGCTTGGTATTTATGTAAAACATTCTTGGCAAAGTTAAACGTAATACATTAGTACAAACCTGAATATTATTCACAATAATACAATGAACTCCATCCCTCAGCTCTCAGGAGCTGGGTGGGGGGGATCATCTCCCCTTTCTCTCGTTAGAGATGCCACTGTGCATTTTAGAACTGAAAAAAAAAAAAAAGAAGTTTGGATTCTTAGCTCTGCTGGTTTGTCACACGAAGGCTGCCTTTGGTGGGACTGCAGATTGTGCTCCCAGAGTGCCCAAAGCTGCTTCCACCCTTTCCTCTCTCCTTTACTGCAGGCACCCTGAAAGCAGCACAGGGGAGGAGCAGTGGATGCCCAGAGGGTGCACAGGAATGTCAGAACAATCAGAGGCAGCAGGCAGCACTGGGTGGCCTGGATGAAGAGCTGGCATTAAGAAGGTAACCAGAGAGAAGCTGCAGAATAGCAGTGGTGAGGTGGGAGTGACACAGAGAACACCTGGTGGGGGCTGCCCCATCCTTGTTGTTACTTCCCCTGGCAAAGGGACAAGTGGCAATGCTTTGTCTGGGCAAAACAAATGCAGCAATGGCATGTCCAGTGAGAGCTCTAGGAAACAAAGCAGAGAAAAGCAGAACACGAAAAAATAACACCGACAGTCCAAATCGTCAAGTATCCAAAATACTGTATACAGGAAAAGTTAAGACAACTCAATTTATATTGGAAATACAAGAACACTAAATTCTGCTACATTAAAAAACTTCCTAAACCACAGCACAGTCCTAGTGTTGCATCCACATCTTGCAGCCTGGTCTCACCCAATGCTGTTCAACACTATCAACATTTTGGGAAACACGTGTTGCCCATCATTCTCTCTAAAGCCAAGAGAACCAAATTTGGTTGGTTTTGCTTTTTTTTTTTTTTTTTTTCCTTTACCATCTAGAGAAAAATTTCAGCTGACACTGTAAAAGTGCTTTTGTGTTGAGCTTTTGCTTTCCCAACCCCAGAAACAGTGGCCTTGGCCATGTGGTTTAAACCTGCCAAGCTGCTGCAGCTGTCACACTGTGTTAGTGCTTTAGGGAACTTGCAGAGGGGCAGCAAACACTGAAGTCACTCTGTCACCTCTTTGGAACCAAGTCCAAAAGCCATCCCTGGATATTTCTTGCAACGACAAAACCAAAGTGTTGGTCAGCTGCAAGAAAAGTTGCTTTTTGTTTTCATATAAAAAAAGTTGATAGCTCCTGCCATAAATTTACAAAAACTATCCCTGAGTGACTCTGTTCTGTGTCTGGTAAGACCTCTTGTGACAAGGAAATGGCTGAAGCTGGCTGAAGAGGAAGGAGATGCTGTTCCACCTGCAGCTTTTTGTTACACTTTGCACTAATACTGATATGCTCTGACAGTGCCACACTAGAGCAACGTGTGAGCTCCTCTCTTGTAGCTTCAACAGTAAAAAAATAGCTCAAACACCGCTGGCATCATGTATTTACACTTTTAAATAGAAATGTTACCTTTTCTGAAGTAATCAAAATAGATCTTTGCAAAAAATTTAGAAGGTTGGGGTTTTACAAAATAAACGGAGAAGGTAAAAAAAGCTGGAGGATCTCTCAGTACCTTTTATGGCAATCTTAGCCCAGGAAATTATTTGGCTTTAATTTTCCTGAAGGGGATGTCTTAGCACTGGTTCTCAGCCTCCCCTCTAAGCCTCTTTCCCCACGAAAGACGCAGGAGCCAAGCCTGCTTTGTGCAGATTAGAACAGGGGTTACCTGCGTGCAGTGAGTCCTGCCAAGCAGGGAGCAGAGGCAGCGCCCTGCCCTGGGGGCTTGGGTTAAACAACAGCATTTGGGGCAGGTTACAGAAGGGCTGAGGGCAGCAGTGCTGGTGTCACTGTCACTGCTGGCACCCTGTGCACCTGAGCAGTCAGAGCCAAGCACGAGACAAGCACAGATGTGGGAGAGTCACCAGCCAGGCCTGGGCCATGGGTGCTGGGAGGAAACCCCCCAAATCTCACTCTCTGAAGTCCATCTACTGCTGTATCAGCACCTTTTTTTGTCTGCTAGTAGCACATTACTGGTGACACCTACTACACGTTTACCTAGTGCTGTGCCCCTGCTTGGTTTGCACATTGTGGCCGTGTCCCTGCAGCACAAAGAGAAGGCAATTCCACAAACTTCCACAGCCCAGTCTCTTGGGAAGGATTAAAACCTTTCCTTGGTCCAAGGACAGGTTTGGGTGATCCTGTTGGTATCTCCAGAGGCAGGGGAGACGCGAGTTGGGCAGTGAGGAGTTACTTTAAACTTTGGCAAAGAAAAAAAAGATATACAGATAGCTAGCTATCGAGTTCTTGTGTGTTCCAAACTCTTCCAAGCGCACTTAATTAATCTTTTGCTCTTGCTTTGAGTTCCTGGACGAGGTATTTTCACACTTGCTTTTGCTGGTTTGCAATTTCCTTTTGGCGTCTTAGATGACAAATGAAGACTTGTGTCTGAAGTCACCCTGCAACGAAACAGTTTGGGATGTGGGAAGGATCCAGCAGCTTTCCAGGCAGCTCTCTGTTCCTGCTGCCCCCAAAAGGCAGATGCAGGCTGTGTAACCAGGAGGATTCTGCCCAGGCAGCTCCCATTTCCCACTGGGAAGGAGAGGGAGGCACCAGTTCCACTGGCCAGGTGCTCTTCCTCCCGTCCTCCTCACACACCAAGGCGTGGTGGGGACTTTCTCATTCCCTCACCAGTATCTCTGCTAATGGGAGAGGCTTTTTCTGACCTTAAGCTCAGTGATCTACTCAAATCCCAAAATACAAATTCTCTTGTAAAAGCATCATGTCCTGCCCACTTAATCCAATGAAACTCATCCTAAGGGGGTCAGGCCATGAGATAACTCGGAGCAGAGCTGCCTCTGATAGCTCCTGGCATCAGTCACTTCAGGCAACTTAAACTGTTCATCATTCCCAAGGAAATGACTCAGCCTTCACCCTTCTGTTTTCCCTCTGTTTCCCAGCCTTGCTTCGGAGTGGAGCCCACTCTCTCAAAGTCTGTGTGCCCTCGAAGTGCCTCGTCCCCTGCCCACCCTCTTCCTCTCCTGACAGAGATGGTAAATGCAAATCATTTGTTGTTACCTCATCATCTGTCCGGATATAGTTAACGCCATCAGGCTTTGCTGGAGTCTTGTAGCTGAAAGAAAGGGAAAAATCTCATTTCTGGAGCAGCAAGACTGCAGGATTTTGGAGGGGAGGTGCTGGAAAAGATGGAAATGAGGAGGAGGAGCTGAGGGAGAAGCAAGCAGAGAGAAACTCAGTTTGTTTCTCAAATGAGAGGTCTGTGTTTATTCCATCATTTACCATGACTGGGATTTTGTCTGAATTCCCCTTCTGCACAGGGTGAAAAGATTGCTGTGTCTTTCCCTAAGACTCTGCAAGGAGATGAACTGATTCTTTCCTGGGCTGTCCTGCTCTGCTGCCTGTCACTGCCTTTCTGTGTATCCTGCTCTGTTTCCTGTGGCAATTATAAAGTTCATTTTAATCCTTCACTGCCAGAAGCCTTCAGCATTTTTCTTAGTTATAAGGAAGCACCACTTGTTTGCAATCCCACAGGAACTCAGGATTTATACACGACTGTCAAGTCCAGTGTATGCCAACCCTCAGCTGCATTTAAATGGGATATTTAGAGCTTTTTCTGAAAAACAAATGGAACCAAAGAGAAAAACACGACAGAACTTGTGCTGAAAAGCAACATTTAGCACAGAACAAATCTATCTGGTGAGAATCTTGGCTTTGCATATATTATCTCCTCCCCAGACTCTGTAAGGACATCGAGGCTTGTCTCTGATGCTAATGCTGTTGTTTTTAACATTTTCATGTGCGCTCTAGAATGGCTGTTTTTCATCCCAAATTTAGGTCCTCACAACTAGTGAGATTTCCTGTAGAGATCCTGCTCTGCTGCATCCATTCCCTATGCATGTCCTGATGCTTCAGACTAACTGTGCAGCGAGCTGTGATCATTAAACCACGGCCCTCGTTATAGCAACAGCACAGGAGCTATGGGACAAACACCTGCAGGCATTTAATTGTGCTGGGCCCCCTTTCCCACGCAAAGGATGAGGGTATCAGAGCACAGCTCTCACCCACACCACAATTCTCCCTTAGGAAAAGGCCATCCATCCCTGGAAATATCCAAGGCCAGGTTGGATGGAGCTCTGAGCAGCCTGGTCTAGTGAAAAATGTCCCTGTCCATGGCAGGGAGTGGAGCTGGAACATCTTTAAGGTCCCAATTCACTCTGGGGTTCTGTGATGATTGCAAGAAATAAAACTGGATGCTGCAGGGTTTTGCAGCAGGGCATTGGATGCCTCAAAGACTGGCTTGGCCTGTGGACTTTGGTGGGGAATTAGGCATTGAAATTCCTTTTAGCCACTAATTTTTGGCACCCTTCAGACTCCTCCATGCTACCTGAGGGTGCAGGGACTTGTCCAAGCAGCCCAGCTTACCTTTCCCCACTCTCTTTGCCATTTGCAAAGTATCCCCTTCTGTAGGCACAGCAGATCCCAAGGGTGATGAGCACCAGGACTCCAAGGACCACCAGGACTCCCCCGATTATCCCACCGATATTGAGGTCATCTGGCAAAGAGACACACCCAGGGTTTCTTTAGGGCAGCAGCAACATTCCAGCTTCACACACACTAAAATGCCATCTCTCAAGTATTTTAAGCAATAGTTCATAGGAACTAGTGAGTTCCTGACTTCAAGATTAAATCTGTTCACGATGTGACGTTTCCCTGCATTTTCAGATTATTTTTATCTCCTTATCTTTGGGGCTATGACAAAGCAGGGAAGGCTCAATGCTGTAGGATGTCCCCCCTCATTCCTGATGGTGATGGCAATTTATTTATGGTGATAAATCAACCAGCAGTGATGAAAACTGTACAGAGAGCCACTCACAGACTTCCATCTCCTGCTCCTCACATTTGGCAAATCCAGCATCGTTTGTTGCTATGCAGGAGTAACGACCTGTGTCACCTTTGTGCACTGCATGGAAAACCTGGGGAGGGAAAAGGGACAAAGGGAAGGGATGTGACATGAGAAACAAGGCACTGTGAGGGTATAAAAATGTGGATAAAAATGCATCTCTGCTAAGATCTTCTTCCATCAATCTTCCCTCTCCCAGCTCACCCAGACCCTGGCACACCTCACCCTCTTCAAATTATTCCATCCTTGAAAGCCAGGCAATGTTTTTTCTGAATTTACAAGTGACCTTAAAGATAACCTGTGCAGGCAAACAAGTCTTGATCAGAGGTGTCAGGGCATTACCAGAGTGCCTGTGGCAGGGTTCAGGGTGTAGGAGGAGTTGTGTGATTTGCTGGATTTGCTGTCGGGTGACAGAGGCTCGCTGTTGCGGTACCAGCTGTAGGTGGACTTGGGGAAACCCTCGTTCTCATGGCAGTGAAGAGAGGCTGACTTGCCAACAGGGACAGCTTTAGGCACAGAGCATCTGGGAGTCATGGGTTTCACTGTGGGAAGACACAAACCAGGTGAGTGCCACTAAATCATTTCTGGATTCTCTGCTTTCCCAGGCGAAACCACCCAAACTTTCCATTGTTCCCAGCTGGTTTTAAACCTCCCAGAGTGGCACTGAGTGTTGGGTTGATGTGGCCAGAAATGTGTATTCTATCACCATCTGTTGGAGCCGGGTGGGGCAGTGACCCTGATCTCCTGGCACATATTATCTGCTAATGGGCCATCTTTAA
>JAOTQP010000944.1:4156027-4177835 GCA_026413545.1 Cichladusa arquata
GCTCCCGCGGGCTCCTGCGAGTCCCACCCTGCCCCAGCCCCCCGAGTCCCGGGTCCCCAGGGCATTTCCAGCGGGGCAGGTCCAGCCCCGCGGCCCCGAGGGATGCAGCTTCAGCCAAATCAGATGGCGAGGGGAGCTGCGCGGCCCGGTTTGTTCCCCGAGAAGCACGAAGCCCAGCTGGCATCTCCTCATTGCCTGGGGAATGGCTCACAGCCCATGGCTGTGCCCCAGGTGCTGCCAGCGCCGGGATGGGCTGAGCGCCCTGGAGCTGGAGCCCAGAGAGCAGGAGCCTGCTCTGCTCCTTCTGTGATCAGCAATTCCCAGCACTGGCAGTGGGGCAGGCTCCAGGGAGAGGGTGGGCAATGCCTGACAGCAAGGGGAAACTGAGGCACGGCCCGGCAGAGAGAAGAGCAGGTTGCAGCCCAGCATGGCTCACCTGCAGCTGTGCCCGGTGTGCTGTGAGCCCTGAGCTGGGCTCAGCCCCGTGCCAGCCAGGCAGGACAGGAGGCTCTGGTGTTTTGCAGTAGCCCCCAGGCACAAAGGCCCCTTCCCCTGCAGATCCACGTGCCAGGAGCCAGCGTGTCCCTCTGGCACACAGGCTGTGACATGCCACTGCCCTGCTGCAGCCTCAGCAGCGGTCAATAAATCATCCCTTTGGTCTTCCTGCCTCTGCCAGCTTCTGTTCCAGTGCCAGAGCGCTGGCACTGCCCCAGCTGGGAGAGGAGCACACAGGTACCTCCAGCTTCACCTCTTCCAGCAGCTGGGAGGGCTGAGGGAGAGGTGAGAAGGCACCTGGAGCTCAGGGAGCGTGTTAAAATGAGCGGCATTCCTGGAAAAGCAGGCACAGATTTAATTCACTCAGCAGCGTGGGCTGGATCCTGCTGCTGGATCCTCCACCATGGATCCTGAGTGCCTGAAGTGTCCCTGGAGGTGGTGCTGCATCCAGTGCCAGCTATTTTGGGCAGGTGTCAGTACCCTGCTCCTCATCCCCCCCCACTCCACATGCCCTGGCTGCTCCATGGCATCATCCCTAAGCAGTGGGTGGCTGGGGACGGGTGCAGCCCCAAGGAGCAGGCTGAGGGTGCCAAGCAGTGGGATGGAAGGCTGGGAGGGACTGGGAGCTGCCAAAGGACAGAGCAGGGTGAATGACTAGTCAGTGGCTGTGTCCTGGGCATGGCTGGCCCTGCCTGTCCCTGCCCACCAGGGTGGCCCTGCTGGGTTCCCCCTCTCCATATGGCTGTGGATGTCTGGAGACGCGTTTGACACCCTTGGATGGGTAATAAATAGAATCAGGCCCGCTGCCTTTTGTTTTGATTGATTCCATTTGTTCTGCATAAGCAGCTCCTTCCCCTTGCCAAGGCTCAGCTCCTGGGATGGAAGATGCTGAGAGATGGAGATGGAGGGGCCCAGGCTGGCTCTGCTGGGAAGGTTCCTGAATCTGAATTCTGACAGGGGGGCACTGAGGCACCCAGCAGTGCCAGGTCTGCCTCTGCAGCAGGTTGTGGTTAAGAAGAGAAACTGAGGCTGGGAAAGGTGATGTGCTGTGCCCTGGGGATGCACAGCAAGGCAGGGGCACCTCTCAGGTCTAGAAGCTCCTTCTCTGGTGCTGGGTGGGGATGGAGCCACCCAGACTGGCAAGCAAAGGGTGATCCAGCGACGTCAGCCACGCCGTGGGTGATTGGCACTGCTCTGCCACCGGCATGAAGGGAAAATGACTTTCTAAATGAGCTTGGGATGAAAATGAGCACAGGAGCCAGGACTCCTGGCTTCCCTCACCGGCTTGGTTGGAAACGGCAGCCACAGGCGAGTCTGGTGGCTCCCTGCCTCAGTTTCCCCGGCAGGAAGAGGCTGTTTATCTGTCAGGAGCTGGGAAACCAGCAATTTTGGGAGCAGATGGGATGAAAAGTTGGAAGCTCAAAGTCAGGGGGGCTGCTCCCTGTGGGGCAGCACAGCAGCAAGATCCCGAGCAGTGGGCGATGGGTGGGGGGCTGGCGGGGACCCCAGAGCCATCATCCTGGTGGCTCCCTATGTGTAGCCCCACTTCCCTCTCACCTACTTGCCTGGAGATCCCCATTCCCGGCAGAAGGAGGGATGGGGTTAAAACCATGGCCCCACCCCGGTGCTGCCGTGCCCCCCGGCTGAGTCAGAGGGCCGGGGGTGAGTGTTTGAGTGTTCCTGCGCCGCAGCTGAGGTGCCACGTCAGGGGGAGCGGGTGTAGGCCCGAAGGACACAGCTGCCTCCTCTCCGCGTCCTCTCAGTGCTCCTCTCCTCCTTCTGATCTGCCTCATTATCTCCTGAGTCATCAGCGCTCCCACCTCCGCTGCAGCCACCGCCGCCCGCAGCCGGCACCGCGCGGGGCTGCGGAGAGCAGAGGGGAGCTGCGGGCTCCCGACTGGGACCTCTCGCTCTCCAAAGGGGTCCCGGTGATTTGGGACGGGCAGCATCTCCCCTGCACATCCTGCTGGGCGCCCAGATGGGCACAGGGGAGCGGGGCAGCTCCTGCCCGGCACGGAGAGATCCCTGGGCATGGTGCTTGTCTTGCAGGGATCTTTGGGCTGGCACTCAGGCTCCGGTGAGCCGGGCAAGGCTGCAAGCTGCTTCCCAAGCCTTGCACGTATCAGGAGCCAGGAATAGAGCTGCTCTGCTCGCTGCTGCCCGAATAGCTCCCGGTCCAGCTGCAGGCGTAGCTGAACGCACGCTGGCGTGCCGCAGATCCTGGGTTTGGCATGAGCAGGCTGTGGTGGATCCAGGACACGGCCGTGCCCCCCAGAGAGCCCGAGGGATGCTCGGAGATTTTACCTCCGAAGGTGCTGCGATGAAGCAAGGCCAGGGCTGGCTCCATTTTGCTGCCGGGATGAGAGGCACAGCTCCGAGCTGAGCGGAAATCCGAGGAAGCGCCTCTCTCTCCCCGTGGCACTTGGCAGCCTCTTCGCAGCATTAATTCCTCTTGCTGCTACCAATTTGTGGTTTATTAATTCTCGCTGGAGCTCTCCCGGTTCTCTCTCGCAGCCGCCTCTCCGCTCCCCGTGCTGCTCTCCCCGCAGCCCCGAGTGCCCGCACTGGGAGCTCCGGGGGGATGGCAGCCCCCATGGCTCCTCTCGGCTGCGTGGGTGCAGCAGTTTAGGTCTCTTGTCAGGAGGTGTCTTCTCCCAGATCTGGGAATGTCTCCGTGGCTCGTCACCGGCTCGGTGTGACCGACACAGGCTGAGCTGTGGTGGCTCGCAGCCAGGCTCTGTCTCACAGACCGTTCTGGAAGTGCCCTGGGTTAACCTGTCCATCACCCACAGATTTCACAGATCTCAGCCTGGGCTCTTCCCCCCATCCCTCTCTGCTTTGTGCTTTGCCTCCATGGCTAATAACTAGGTCAGAAGTCCTGGAGGCCAGGGAGCAGCAGCCGGGTGGGTGGTCGGTCATCTCCCATCTGCTTCCACTCCCTTTCTTCCTTTTCCTCCTGCCTTCCTGGCAGGGAGACCCTCCAACCCCCTCCTCTTTCTCGGGGCTGCAGAAGGGTGAGAGCTGCCATGTCCATGGGCTGATGAAGACCTTTTTTGTGAGCAGGAAGGTATTTTCAGGCAGTAAGTGGATGATGGCCCCACAGCCAGGCCGTCAGCTGTAGCCACTTGAGCCGGTGACTGTGGAGAGCCGGTCCTGGTGGGAGCATCCCTTGGGCACAGACATCCCTGGAGAGGGTTTCCCACCCCCAGCACTGGTACTGGGGGATCTGGTGGGGCGCCTCTGGGATGGCCGTGGCCATGGCAAATGGGGAGGTGCTGGAGCAGCGTGGGAGTCACTGAGCCGCTGCAGAAGGTGACAAGCAGCTGAGTGACAGCTACAAGAGCCCCCCGGGGGCAGCCACACGCTGCCGGAGGGTCGGGAAATCAAAGGCTCGGGAACGCTGATGTCTGCAGGCTCCGAGCAGAAAGGCTGCTCTCGGGAGGAAGGGGATGATGCAAAGGCCACCTGCTCCCTGTGACATTGAAGCAGCTCTGTCCCTTGCAGCACTCGGCTCCCAATGCCTCAGTTTCCCTCCGAGGGGCAGAGCTGCAGCCCCCGGGGGTTGTGGGGGTCCCGCGGCAGCATCCGGCCGTGCTGCCCATCCCTGGACGGCGCCGGCATCCCGAACAGGCGGCCCTTGTGCGGCGGGGCCGGCGGGCGGCTCTGAGCCCCGCGGGGAGCGGGGAACAAGGGCGGCTGTGTGCGCCCCTGGCACCGCCTGGCCCGCCGCCCTGACACGCATTCCCGGGCTGCCGGCGCCGCGATGCGCAGGGAGGGGTGCTGCCTACTATAAGGGGCTTGTTGTGGGCTTGATTTTTTTCTTCCTTCTTTTCCCTTTTTTTTTTAAATTTTATTAGCAGCCTTTGGGTGTCTTTTTGAGCAATTAATCTGGGTCATGACATTCGCTGAGCAGATCGGAGAGCCCGGGGCTCATTAGCACCCGGCCGAACGTCGCTGGAGAGATGCTCTCGGCAGCTCCACGGCTCCGCCTGCTTGTTATTCCGGGCGAGTCGGGGGCTGCGGCAGCTCGGAGTCCCCTCAGCAGAGACCCCACCGCAGTGCTGTGGGCAGGGGGACACTGCGGGGTGCCCGGGGTCCCCTCCTGCCGTGGCAGCATGGCCGGAGCAGCCGGTGATGTTGTGCTGGTGCTGGGGTCCCCGGTAATCAGCAGGCAGCACCGTGCTGCAGGGCTCAAGGACTTTTGAGGGTCTCAGCCTCCCTGCTTCGGCTTTGGATTGACTTCATTCCCTGTCTTTCAGCCGCTGGAGTCCTCAGAAGTGACCTGCAGCTGCTGCTGCATCGGCACCAGGAGCAGTGCTTGGTCCTGCCAGCCCTTTGTAGGAGCTGGTGCTGCTCAGCTCCCCCCTCCTGGCTGGGGAAACTGAGGCAGGAGAACTCACCTGGCCCAAATCCAGTTGCCCACAGTGTCTGTCCCTGCCAGCAAGGGAGGAACCATCTCTCCTTGGTCAAATCCAGGCCAGCTGTCATAGGGAATAGATCTGTGAGTCCCCAGCTAGGAGTCGCCTCCATGTCATGGATCTCTGTGGCTTTGGCCTGATTTTGCTTTGGGTTTCCACAATGGCCCGTGGCCATGAGCTGCACCCAAGCTGCAAACCCTGGCCTTAGACCTTCCTGGGGTTTTCACCCCAAGCCTCAAGCCTTCACCCCATCCTGCTGCCGACCTCCTGCATGGCCCAGCCCCGTCCACAGGCCTGGAGAGCAGGAATGGTGAGGAAGCTCCTTGTGCCTGGCTGGCTGCAGCACAGCATATGTGCTGGGATCTGCTCCCTGCCTGCTGTTTATCCGCTTCCTTCGAGTTAACTTATGTTTCCATCGCTGCCCATCTGTCTCCTTCTCTTCCTTTCTTCTTTCCACTCCTTCCGTGCTGGCAGGCGCCGGCAGAGCGCGGGGTCCCTATCCCCACAGCTCCGGGTGACCCTGGGCAGTGACAGGCATTCTGCTTCCCTCCACTGCTCCTGCATCCCTGCAGGGCAGTTTTTGGGGGGATCCCAGTTTGGATGCACCTAAGGCTGAGCTCTGGCAGTTCCCTCCATCCATTAAATTCGGTAGGAATTCCGTCTGGAGGATCCCCTTCATCCATTAAACCTGAAGCCGCTGGGGCTGTGTTGGTGCCGGCAGCTCCCTTTCAGCATTCCATTCCCTCCCTTCCTCCCTCTTCCTCGGCTCTCTTCACTCCCCGGGCTCAGAAACGTCGCTGCCATCCATCCTGTGCAGGATTTGCTCTTCAGATGTCTGTGCTTCCCAGCCCGCGGGAGGGAAGCCCTGCCCCGCTCCCACCCGGAGCCCGGCTATTAGGGATACCCGGGCTTCTTCGGGAAGCACAAAGGCATCGAGAGCCGGAGCCAACATGCACCTGCTTTTCTTGCTGCTTCAGAAAGCCCTTGTGGCTGCTGCCTCCCACTTCTCCAGCTTTTATTTATAGTCTGTCTTGCTCGCGCTGGGGATTTTTTCTTTCTTTCTTTCCCTCTCCCCGGCGCAGCTGAGCCGCTGAACTCGTAGCGCTGCGGAGAGAGGCTTCTCCCTCAGCTCGGCTGCACAGCCATGGAAAAGGGACTGGCAGAGAAATCAGATCCCCACAGGGGCATCCCAGAGACTCATCACCGAGCACTTTGTCAGCTCTGGTCACCCCTGTGGGCAGCCAGAGGGGTTGTGCACGAGGAGGTCACTGCTGGTGGCCATGACCCACTTTTGGGGCTTTGCTGGGTGCTGTGGGCACGAGCAGCATCATCCTCACTGTGGCACCAGGCTCTCAGGGCCCCTGCAAAGGACAGACCAGGCCCTGAGGAGGGACATCCCTCGGGCTGTCCGTGCTGCTTGTCACATCAGTTTGGTGACACCAGTCTCTTCCCTGCTGGGAGCTGGGCTGAGACCCAGCAAATTCGTGCTGCCCATGGCCCTTCAGGGAGATGCTGGGCAGAGATGGGGCTGGTGTCTTTCTCTTGCTGGCACTGTCCCCTCCCCAGGGCACAGCAGAGATGTGCAGAGGAGTACTCAGCCAGGGGACATCAGCATCACCGACCCTGTCTGGCAGCGGTGTCAGTGCCATGAGGAGCTTGGGGACTGGCTGAGACCAGTGAATCAGCCACTGCTGTTCCATGTGGGACCCTGCCAGCCTGCCATGTCCCACAGGGAAGCCACCAAGGGCTGTAGAGTGTCACTAAAAGCCAGGCTCCACTCCTTTGAGCAAAAACACAATGCTCACCACGTCCGCCCTCTCCACTTCTCCTGGGGAGGAGGTGGCCAGGGGACACAGCAGGGAGAAGGGAGGGGAGAGGGGGCTGAGGACCAAAATAACAGCCAAAAATTACAAAATAAAATCCAATCACAAGGCGAGAGGCTCACCATCTGCCGTGTGGGTGCAGAGCAGGAGCCACCCTCCAGCCCGGGTGCTGCCGCTGCCAAGTGACTCAGCACTGGGAGGGAAGAATGCTCTGGGGACCCTCGGGGCTTGACCTCTGCACCCCAAAATGTGCCCCAGGGGGAAAGCCATGGGTGAAACCCCTCACCCCAGGGACATCTGCTGGCAGGAGCTTTGGGCAATCCATGGCTGCTGGGGTCAAACCCTTCACACCTTGGTGTTTCCTCAGGAAGCGGGAAAATCCAGGTGGAAGCAGAGACTGCTTTGTTCCACGGGAGCCACGTTTCCATGGCACCCAGTGGGAATGTTCTTCTCCACCGACCTGATGCCTCGTGGGGTCCAGCAGCACAGCGAGGGGAGCCCAGGGTGCCCTCCACCACAACCATGGCAAACCAGGGCAACCAAACAGTGGTGCTCGGGCAGAGAGTGCTGCCCAGCTGTCCCCAGATGGGCACAGATGCCACAACACCCTGGGCAGAGCTGGCATTGCTTGATGCATAAACAGCAAGTGCCACCCCTGAGGTGTCACCCCCAGGACACCAGTGGGATGTGACAGGAACACCGTGGTCCTGGTTAATACCATGTTCTCACTAACACCATGTTACCAGTAACACTGTGGTCCTGGTTAACACCACATTCCCACTAACACCATATTCCTGGTTAATACCATGTTCCCACCAACACCACATTACCAGTAACACTGTGTTCCTGGTTAACACCATATTCCTGGTTAACACCATGTTCCCACTAACACTGTGTTCCTGGTTAACTCCACATTCCCACTAACACCGTGTTCCTGGTTAACACTGTGTTCCCACTAGCACTGTGTTCCCAGCTAATGCCTTATTCCTTGCTAACCCTGTATTCCTGGCTAATGCTGTGCTCCTAGTTAAACACTGTGTTCTCACTTAACACAGTTTTCCTGGCTAACCCTGTGTTCCTGGCTAACACCGTATTCCCAGTTTACCCTGTGTTCCCAGCTGACACCATATTCCTGGCTAACCCTGTGTTCCTGGCTAATGCCATATTCCCAGCTAACACCATATTCCTGCCTAACCCTGTGTTCCTGGCTAACACCGTATTCCCACTAACACCATGTTCCTGGCTAACACCGTGTGCCTGGTTGACACGGTATTCCCAGCTTGTTCCCAGTTAACACCACATTCCTGGCTGACGCCGTAGTCCCGACTAACGTCCTATTCCTGGCTAGCGCCCTATTCCCGGCTAACACCATGTTCCCGGCTAAAACCCTATTCGCACTAACACCGTGTTCCCGGCTAATGTGGTGCCGGCGCAGGAGACAAAAGCGGCATTACTCACTGCCGGGGAGGAGCGGCTCAGAGCATTACTCAGCCCCGCCAGCAACTGGGTCTATTCTTTGTGCCTCAGCCTGGGGGACCGGGGAGGAGGAGGAGGGCAGGGGATGGGGGACTCATTTTTCCTACGGAGCAATGACCGCCCACTCCTCTGCAGCCCCCTCCTTCCCCCGGTGTCATTGGAGGGACGTCAGCCGGGGGGATGCTCGGGCGGGGGCTGTGCCGGTGCCTCCGGTTCTCCATGTGCCGCTCCCTCGGGGCTAATTGGAGGTGATCGATCCGAGGAGACCGTGGAGGAGGCTCATGTGGCTGTGGGTCGTGTCCTCTCCTGCCGGTATCTCCAGGTGGCTGGCAAAGAATGTCCCCAAGCCCCCCAGATGTGGAGCACAGCTGGGGCTGGGGGTTTTGGTGGAGTCTGGTGGATCTGGGCACAGCTCTGGGCACGAAGGCACTGCCATCATGCTGGCGTGGAATTTTTTGGTGGGCAATTTTCTGCTGGGCCAGGTGCACACATTGCCCCACTGCTGGGGAAGGTAGCAAACACATTGCCCCACTGCTGGGGGAGTTTACTCCTGGCTTAGAGGATTTTTTAGGGAGCTCTTGGTAAGGTTGATGCTGGGATGGATGGATGGATGGATGGATGGATGGATGGATGGATGGATGGATGGAGGCACTAATGGAAGAACACTGGAGAGGGGAGGCAGGGGTGAGGGATGAGCCGCTGGCGGATTTGTAGCCACGGATGCTGCTTCTTAATGGAGGAAAATAATCAATGTGGGCTGAAGGGGGGAAGAGGATTTTAAGTGGGGGAGGACATCACTGCCCTGGATTGGGAGCATAGGCATTTCCACGGATGAGGGGAAGGAAAGGGGACAGTGTTCCCAAAGGCATGGCCATGAGCAGGAGCAGAATGTGGGGTGGGGAATGATGCAGGGGCAGCAACTGCCCTGGCGGGAAACACCTGGAGCCTCCCCAGCCTGGGGGAACCCCAGCTGCAGAGCTTGAAACTTTAAATATGGGAGGAGATGCCCTTCCAACATTCCAACTTCTCTGCTCTCGTTCCTGCCTGTTTTAGTGATTCTGTGGCTCTACTGGCAGCATGACTGGGCTGCGTGGTGGGGGGTTCTGGTTGCAAGAGGATGTCCCCTCCCCTGGGAAATCAACCAGTGCGTGCATCAGGATAGGGTTCTACCCCCAGCAGGACCTGGGTTTCTGGTAGGGATTCTGCTTTGAGCTCCAGGGAATGCAGCTTGGAGTGGCTGCTCCTGTCTTTAGAGGAGTCCTGCTCTTCCATGGCTTTGTTATGGGCAGGAAAACGTGCTGGTGCTGCTCAATACAGAGGGAAATTGTTTCTTGCCCAGTTCCCAGACACAAAAGGTGATTTTGGGCTGGACCGGATCTTTCCTGGTTTGTTCAGCGTTGCAGCTCCCGTGCCTGTCCGCAGGGTCCGTGCAGAGCCCTGGCAGCCGTGTGTGCCTCCACGTGGCTTTGCAGGCACTAATGAACATCCCCCGTGCTGTGCTCCCCGCTCCCAGGGAGGAAAACCTCGTTATCCAGGGAGATGGATGCGGTGGCGTGTTCCCAGATACCCCGTGGCAGAGCCAGGCTCGAGGTCTGGATGCCTGGGTTACAGAGGTTCCTGGGGAGACGCTTTTGTTCCAAAATCAGTGGTGAATTTAGGGGATTCGAGTTCCACCACCTTGCTGCAGCACCCCTGGGGGTCTCCTTATTCTCAGCATCCCTCATGCTGCTCCTGTAAATGCACCCTCAAGCCTCTACAAAGCAATTAAAACTGCAGCTACCCATAAAAATTAATTGTGCCGTGTAATGCTGCTCTCTGGCCAATGAGCATGTCCCCACCTGACCCTGGCGGGGGGACCCCATCCCTATTGGAGCCCCTCAGAGGGGGGGACTGGGTACCTCTGCATGTGGTTGCCCCAGCAACTGTCAGTCTCCGGCAGCATCCATCACACCCAACATTCCAGAGCCTTTATCGCGCCTTCGGTGCAGCGCTGATGGAGCGGGGCTGCGGGATAAGCCTCACCCGCCTCACCTCGCTCTTTATCTCGCACTGCTCATAAATCTCTGCGTGTCCCCCTGCTCTAATCCCCTCCCGCTGCTGCTCACGGGAAGAGCTACCCCAGCAGAGACCTGTGTCCGTAGGAGACTCGGCAGAAAGCCAATTAGGAGTTTCCGAAGCGCGGTGTTGTTGATTGCCTCTATCCTTGCAAATGAATAAAGCGTCGAGGCCATTGTTTGACTCTGCCTGTGCGTGCGTGGCCTCAGGTGCAGCTTGGGAATGTTGGAGGGAGTCAGAGGGATGGGAAGGGTTGTGAGGTGATGGGAAGAGGGGAGCTGTGGGTTGTGGAGCCAGGAGAACAGCTCGTGGCTGCCCAGCTCTTCCTGCTCCTTGTCCTCCTAGGGCAGAAAACTGACCCAGATCTTTCCTCTACCCATTTTTTCTCGCTGCCTTTATCCTGCTGTCCCTGTTCCCAACATCTAACCTGGCTCCTGCTGGGGGATTCCTGCTCCTTTTCTGAGTCTGCACCATCCTTGATCTGTTGCTTTGCGTCATTTAAGGACTTAATTTTAAAGGCAAAAAATGCTGTTAAAATAGAGTTGACTTTTTTAGTGCTACCTAAAACTAAGCAGGTTCTGAGGGTCAGAGCTGCGACCGGGGGGAGCTGCAGGTGTCTGGGGCTGGGCTGGTTTATCCCAGGAATGCTTGGTTCTCCTTAATTAATTCGTAAGGCCGTCTCTCATGTTTTTACACAAGACACCACGGTTTTGGCTCACAGCATCCCTCCCAAGGGAAGCCCAGCGTGGGGCTGTGGAAGACACCCGCCCAGCTTCGAGTGCTGTCCTCATCCAAGGTTTTGCAGGGGAAGCCTGGAATAAGCGTGAATCAGCCATTCTCTGAGCATAAAGCAGAGTGAGCACCAGCATCCCCCCCGGGGGCTGCCTGGGATGGCTCCCTGCCTGCTGCAGGCAGCTTTCCTGCAGGGAATGCATAATTTCCTTGGACCCCCTCAGGCAACCAGCTGGGAATCTCCAGATTTCCCAGTTTCAATGACAGTGTGGGGAATTTGGGAGCAGTCTCTCTGCTCTGGTGATAAAAGGCGAGTGACAGCCGTGGATGCTTTGGTGGAGGAAAGCATGTAGGGCAGTGCTGCTGCAGGGAGGGGATTGCTCTGCCTTCCCTGTTCCCACAGGATGCTCACGCTCTGTCAGGCTTTCCCAGCTGACCAAAGATATGTTGATCCTTTCCCTTTCACGGCTTGCTGTCCAGACTGACCCCAGGGATCAGGTGGGTCCCTGCAGGTGTTTTCCTGCATCCCTGGCTTTAGGTTGCAGGGATGCTCTGCCTGTGCCTGGAGCTGCATCTCCTTGTCAGCGCCTCAAAGGATGCTCGTATATTCAAATGCTTCGAGGAGCTGGGGCTCTGCACTTGTTCCCAGGAAAATAAATAAATAAAATCATCTGCTGGGATTTTCTTGCTCCCGTTTTGCTGGTGAGGAGTCGCGCCGGGGTGGGAGAGGGGAAAGGGGGTGGGGTGATCAGAGGAGGGTTCCTGCCGTCTGGTGAGACCCAGGGGCTCGCAGCGATGTCCCTGCAGAGGCTGTGCCGCCTCCAAAGCCTCGTGCAAGGCCACCGTGTCCTTGTCGGCGGGGGTGGCGCAGGTACGTGTGCCTGCTGTCCCCGCGGCCCCGAGCGCCGTGTCACCTTCCCCGCCGAGCGGTGACCGGAGCGGTGCCGGCGGAGCCGCAGCACAGCGGGGAACCGGCATTTGTTTCTGCGACAGCTTTGCAACAGATTCCTTGGCGGAGCTGACTGCAAACTGCAATCCTAAACTGTCGGACGGCTCCTTTTTCCAGCCTGGGAGTGTGAGAAACAAATTTGTTTGGGTTATAAAAACATATTAAAAAGCAACACATTTTGTTTTGCAATATACATAGTTCTTCATGCCAATTTTTTTTTTTTTAATGACTGCCATTCTAATCCCTTCCAGACAAAGACGTTTCTTAATAACTTTTTGTGGAGGTAATTGCTGGGGAGCCGTTTCAAAGTGGCAGGCAGGGAGCTGTGGGTTGTACAGCTGCAAGTGATGGCTGTGCATTGCTCAGGTATGGAGGGAGGAAGGATCAAAAAAAGCTCCTGGGTGTCTCCAGCTTTGAAAAGGTTCTGTACCTGGTGATGCCCGACACCAGGAATGTCTGGAACAACACAGGAAAGTGGCTTTTGCTCATCACATGTGCCCAGATGTTTGGTATCTTGATGTGCATGTGCTCTGATGTTCACTGGCTGCTTGGGTCTTCCCAGGTCCTGAGTGTCTGGCTCTGAGAAGCATCTTATCAGTACCAGCAGCCTCTCCCCCTGGACCAGGGGATAGCAGCCTCCTGAATTGCATCCAGATAACGTTCAGTGGGTTTCCCTGGTAGGAACAATGTGTTAGGGATCCCTGGGAGCTGCAGGTGGGTTTGGATCCCAAACCACTTGGAGTCCATCAGCTCCTCATCCTTGATCTGGTGATTGTGAAACATCCTGGGGCATCTCTAAATCTCCTTTGCAAATGAGGGGGTCCAGACTTGTTTTTCCAAGTCGGTGTCAGCTGCTCTTCAAATCAAGGTAAATGCCTGTGGGTTATTTTTTTTAGAAATGACACTGTTTGATGTGTAATTAAAATGCTCCATTTAATTAGACAAATACCAAAGAACCTTCAGAAACATGACTATTTTTCTATATTTACTCCTCTTGTGTTTTTCTTAGTGACTGTAGTTCCAATTAAAACAACCTCCCCTATTAAACAGTTGGCTCTTAAACCCAGGAACTAAAAATGTAGCAAGACCACGAAAGCTGCCCTCCCTACCCCCACATCTTTACCTTGGACTGCTGCCTCTGCATTGCTTTGCTCCCTGAGAGCTTCTCGAGGCACTTGCTGGAGCTGGTGGTACTTGACTTTGGCTTTGCTCCATCATTTCTCCTACCTTGTGCTAAAAACTTGCTGCCTTTGGGCAGAAATATGCCCAGAGCAGCCCGATTCGGATGGAGGGGTGGGTTACTATGGGGATGGGAAGGCATTTGCAGCAGGTTTTCTCCCACCCCATTAATTTGGGGAGCCTTTGGAGGTGGTTTCATCCCAAAAAGCCCTGCTTGATGTGCCTCCAGCTGGGAGCTGACGCTTGCTGTGGCGGGGCTGGGGGGAACAGCTTGCATCCACTCCAAACATGTCTGTGCCATCCATGCGTTTGCAGTATAGGAACAATAGCCAGCCTGCCAAGCTAAACACGAGCTGTTCCCCAAGTTATTGGCATTTTGCTGTTTGCCAAGGGTCTGGAGAGGAGGCGGGTAAGCAGCATCAGCTCTGAGCTGCAGCTCCGGGCTGGGAGAGGGGCTGTGGAGGGAACCCCTTCCGATCATCCAGGTTGAGGCAGCATCAGCAGCTGTGGCTTCGTGTCTGTGCTCGGGGAAACTGAGGCACAGCCCCTCGGTTTCCACGCACTGGGCACCCCCAGGGGCACCTCCCTGCCCTGCTCTGCCCCAGCTGCTGAGCTCAGCCCCCGGGCACTGTGCCTGCTCCGCCGCTGTTTAACGGGGAGGTAATTTCCCAGAGGTGCCTGAAGTTGCCTTAATGCGAGCTGTCAAAATGATGTACAGCCATGCCGGGCTGCCTCGCTCCCCCTGCCTCTCCGGTGACAATTTTGTCAAAGATCCTTTTTGAGATGCTGTTTTGACGGGGTGCTAATGGCTCCTTCCTCATCAGGCACTCGCAATGTCCCCGAACGTGCCGAGTGGAAGCTGCTGGTTTCGGTGATAATTAAGAAAAATGATAATAACAGGTTTAAAGGAGAGCAGCTGGGGGTCAGTGCTGCTGGGTTGTTGGCAGCTCGGTGATGCTCACAGCCTGCAAAGGCCAGAGGTAGCATCTCCTCTGTGGGCTGGGATAAACCAGGTTTTTGGGAACCTTTGGCAAAACAAGATGCACCTCCGAGGGTTTGCTGGGATGGGATAGCCCCCAGAAATAAGGAGCTGGCTCAGCTCATCTTAATAACAGGAGAGGTTAAAAATAAAAATCAATGAATACCAGATTATTGAGATGGGATTAATATCAATTTTAAACACCCCCCAGCATCAATAAGCACCCAGTGTAGCCCAACTAATGAGATTGGGAGCCTCAGCAATCAAGGCAGAGGATTAGAGATGATCAGAATAAATCCCAAATGATGAGGGACGTTGCCAAAGTCTATCCTTGCAAGACCCCACTGGCATAGACCTGATCCTGGGGGATGCTTGGGGCTGAGTTTGCTCGACCCCAGAGCTGGGTGGTCTGACCTGGATGTGGGTTTGGGCACAGGCTGCAGCCCTTGGTGCCTGCTTGGATATTGGAGCCCAAAACACTGTGCCACCTCACTTTAGCACACCGTGGTCAAATCCCACCTCTCTGGCACCATCCCGTGGGTTCCCACCTCCACCACTGATGCCTCAGACTCCAAGCCTAGATCAGGACACTGGGACACTTGGACATTGCCTAAAACCAGTTTGCCCACAGCCCTTGGATAGCCCCAACCATCTTCTCCCACAGCCACCCATGTTCTCCAGCTGTGCTCCCTTCCCAGCTCCCAGTTAATCCCCATGCGTGTTTTTAATGCCTCTGCATGTCTCTAAGCTCCTCTATACCCAGAAGCCAAATGCTCCTTGTAGGATTCAGATGTCTCCCCTGTGGATTAGATGGGATGGCTGCAAATTCCTTGTAATTTGCTCACGCGGGGTCTATTATCTGCTCCTGGGAGGCACGAGAGGAGGGGGCTCAGGGGTGGCCCCCCTCTGCTTCCCATCTGGGTAACGCTGGGCCAGGAGGGATTTTAGCCAGAGATCCCTTGTCCAGGCTGTGATTCAATTATTCCCCACTGCAGCCTTGCTGGTGGCTACTGGGCAGCACTGGAATTTGTTCCTCGTGTGGTGTGATGGAGGATGGCCCATCCCTGTGCCAGGCAGGGCTGGGTCATGACACCCCTGTTCTGTGCAGGGCTGGGCCAGAGCATCCCCATCCCACACAGGGCTGGACCAGAGCATCCCCATCCCGTTCAGAGCTGGTCCATAGCATCCCCAACTCATTCAGAGCTGGTCCATAGCATCCCCAACTCACACAGGGCTGGACCAGAGCATCCCCAACTCATTCAGAGCTGGACCATAGCATCCCCATCCCATTCAGGGCTGGACCAGAGCATCCCCATCCCGTTCAGAGCTGGTTCAGAGCATCCCCAACCCATTCAGAGCTGGTCCATAACATCCCCATCCCATTCAGAGCTGATCCAAGGCATCCCCTACCCATTCAGAGCTGAACCAGAGCATCTCCATCCCATCCAGGTCTGCACCAGAGCATCCCCATCCCATTCAGAGCTGGTTTGCAGCATCCCAGCACATTCAGAGCTGGTCCATAACATCCCCATCCCATTCAGCGCTGGTCCACAGCATCCCAGCACATTCAGAGCTGCACCAGAGTATCCCCAGCCCACACAGGACCATGGCAACCCTGTTCCATGCAGGGCTGCCCCACTGACTCTTCCCCCTTCTCAGGTTAGCTGGTTCATCAGCTGCTCATGCTATTAAATATCACTGCTGCTTAATTCAGGTGTCTGGGATGCAGGCTGGAGTCGCTGATTCAGCAGGTTAAGGGAAAATCCTTTCTTTTATTGAAAAAGAGTGGGAGCTGGGCAGAAGCGGGGGAGGTTTTGAGAGGGAAGTCCTCTCCTGCCAGGGATTTCTGGCTGATCAGGGCTGTGTGCTCCAGGAGTTTGATCTCGGTTGTCTCATGTCCAGCAGCTGGAGAACAACTGAGTTGGTGCTTTCAGGTCCTCGGAGGTGTTTGCCCCCTCCTTATGGATGTAGGGATGGAGAGCAGCAAGCGAGGGCATCCCTGTGCCTCCCGCACCTCCCCGTGCGTGGTGGCATCCCCCACCCCCGAGGCTGCCGCCGCCTTCCCGGGGCGGGGAGCCCGGATTTGTCTTTCTAATGCCTCAGTCAATGGCATCGATTGGGCTGGAGCAAAGGATCGATGGTAATTTGGTCAGAGGGCCCCGGCGCCGGGTGCGAGAGGAGTAATTAGAGCAGCAGAGGCGGCGCGGGCCGGGAGGTCGGGACGGAGCCCATCGCCCGGGGAGGGACAGAGGGACGGACAGGCAGCAGGGAGGGCCAGGGGCTCCCGCTCTTCCAGCAGCCGGGATGCCCTTCCTGCACCCAGACCCCACCCAGGCTGGCAGGAGCAGGGGGTTTGCACTACGAAGGGATGGATGCTGAAACTGGGGGTTTCCAAAGGGGCTTTCCACTGGAGAGGAGCCCCGGAGAGCAATTTTTCCCAAACTGGGCAGAGGTTGGGTGCTGGGAGGTGCCTGAAAAGGAAGGAACTCACTGCCCTACCCAAGGAGGGAGTGATGGGAGATCCTGGCGGGAGCTGGGTCTTGCTACAGTTGGGCAAAAATGAGAGGAATTTCCCTGCAGCCCAAGGGAACGGCACCAGAGCCCTGTAATGCAAATTTCCCTGCTCTACCTTGGCCTTCCAGCCTGCAACTCGCTGGCAAATCCCACGCACACGGCTGGAGCCTGCTGCTTTCCCCAGCCCTGCCTTCGCAGGGGGCTGCGGTGGAACAGACTTTCTCCTCTTCCCCAGCAAGAATTATGGACCATCTGGATTTCAAAGGCAGCTGCTTTTATTGGAAGTTGTTCCCTGCAGTGGGAAAAGAGGGGGCTCGTGCCTGAGAGACACCCCCAGCTTTGTCCTCCCATGCTGTCCATGGCGATGCTGGGGAGCCACATCCCAGCCGTGTCCTAGGGGGATGTCTGCACACAGCTGGCTCGGGAGCACCCCGGGGGTGGTTCCCAGAGTTGGGTGGGTGGAAGGGAAGGGAAGGGAGGACGTAAACTTGGGGAAAAGGTCAGGCATGCTATAAATAAGTGGCATCCGGGGAAAGAAATGTCAGTGTGCAACAGCGGCGGCACAGCAGTGCCCGAGATGGGGAGGGAAATGCTGTTGTCTGGGGGATCGAATCCATGGAAATTGGGGCTGGGATGACAGGGAGGGGGCTTTCCCTGAATCTGGTGGGTCAAAGCGTGGCTGTGGTGCTGCCCAGGTTGTTACTGGGAGCGCTGATGCAGCCAGGTAGGATTGGGGCACGCATCACTCACAACTCTCCCAGGCTCTCAGCACTCGGAAAGTTGTCCTGCTGCTGTCTGACAGGGAAAACAGGCTGGGGCTGAGGCTTTCCAGCTGCTCTGCTCCCAGGACCATCTTCACTGAGGGCAGATAGTTGGGGAGAGCTTTCCATGGTCCTCCTGCCCGAGCTGGGAGCTTGTGTGTCAGGAGGATGTTGCAGGAGTGGGCGAGCACCCTGGAGAGGCGTTTCTTTTTGGGAGGGGGGAGCATCAGCAAAGCAAGATGCTGTGCTAGCCATGCCCACAGCTTCTCCAGGGCATTCCCTGGAGCTCTGCCGGCCTTCCAGGGGAGCCAGGCGTGTTCCTGGGGACTGATTGCACACTTGTCCCCAAAGTGGTCTGACTCGCTGCCGAGTCATCTTCCCGCAGCCCTGTGAATGCAGGGCTGATTGCTGCCTGGCAGGGAGGGAGCCCGGGGAGGGGGAAGCTGACTGGGAGCCAAGCCCAGCTGCGGGAAGCGATGCCGACAGCCGCTCTCCCGGGCCGGGCTGGCTCGCCGGGCTGGTTTCAGCGGCAGCTGAGCACTGGCCAACTCGTCTCGCTGGTTTGTGCCCGTCTCGATTGAAGGGATGGTGTGGGGAGCTTTGTGTCCCGGTGGTGCAGGACCCCCACGTTCCCAAGAGAGCCCTGGGCGGCTGTCACCTCTCCCTGTGTCCCCTGGGAGTGCCATGGCAGTCAGGGGTGACCTGGGGGCCCCTGGGAACCCGCAGATTGGAGCCACTGTGTGACTTCTGAATGGGGATTCCCTCCCCATGGCTGCAGTGTCACCTGCTGATGCACCTTCATCCCCAAGTCTCTCCTGATCCAGGGAGGGTTTGGGGGCGTTGTGGTGATGCCCTGAGCCCAGGGTGCTGAGCTGGGAGCCTCCAAAGCCACCTGTCCTGAGCACACTGTCTCCTTCAGCCCTTCATCTGGGCTGTGCCTGGAGGGGACACATGGAGCGGCCAGAGCCTCTTTTCGCTGTGCCTCACCTCCTGAGCAGGAGCAGACAGCTTGGGGGGCTGTGGCCTCGGGCAATCCTGTTACAGCTTGTCAGGCTGTTGTTTGCGGGAGTTGAGGATTTGCCCACCTGCTGCGGGGCAGGAGGTGCTGCTGAGGCTGGAGGGACTCGGTGGGGTGGGTTCCCTGAGAGCTGGGACTCTGCTTCCCCCATCCATGACGTACCCCGGTTTTGGGGTATACCTATGGGAAAGGTGATCCAGCAAGGAATGGTCTCTGGCTGTTGGGTCCTCGGGGGCTACGCTGAGCCCCCCACCCAAGATGATCACTTTGAGGGAGGAGAAAAACAGTAACTGGCTCAGCCTGGGCAGGGAGCTGCGAGGCTGCAGACCCTGCAGCCATCATCTTCTCCCCTTGAACAAAGGCAGCTCTGATGCTCCCCTGCCTCTTGGCACTGCACAACAGATCCCTTCTCTCCGGCAGCAAAAGCCTTTCCCAAGCCCGGCCCCCCTGCTCGGGAGGGCTGCAGTGCTCTTCCCTGCCCCCGGCCAGCCCAGCCTGGCACCTGCCTGCCTGTCCCCGTCCTGGGGTGCCACGGAGGGGACCCCCACAGGCTTGTCCCCTCCCGCAGCAGGGCCAGCACGTGTTGGTGGGATTTTGGGGGGGCGAGGCTTGGATTGCAGACAATCCCGCATCCCGGTGCTCCCTGCCTGCACCAACAAAGCTCCTGGGGGAGCAGGGCTTGGGGTGACGAGCAGCCCCCCCGGTTAGGGCGGGACAGGGCTGGGGCGGGCTCTGGACATCGGGGAGCCCGGCACGGCAGCAGCAGAGACAGGGGAGGGAGAAGAGCTCCTGCGCCGGTAATTACGGACGAGGTTGATGGCATACGATGCGGAAACGTCAGCAGTGTGTCACAGCTGATGACACGCTGCATGTGCAGGGGCTGGGAAGAAGGCGAGAGGTTGGAGCCTGGGACCCGGCGTGTGCCCCGCAGTGCTGAGCCAGCCTGACCTTCACTGAGTCACCTGTCCCCCCCAGCCTGCCAGGACACCTCTGGGGTGGCTCAGCCCTGCCCCATCCCTCCGGCAGCTCGGCCGGATCCCCGTGCCTCAGTTTCCCCCGGAGCAGGAGCCGAGCAGCTGCCGTGGCTCTGTGCCTCCTCCCCCCAGCAAGGAGAGCGGAACGCTCCTGGCTTTTCGGGGATGTTCTTGGGGAAGCCAAGGCAGAGTGTGGTTACTCACGGCGATGACAGTGCCGATGACAAGTGCCGCAGCCCCCAGGAGCACGTGCTGTGCCTGTGCTCCCGCGGAACGCAGGGAGGTGTGTTCCCGGTGCCAGAGAGCCCCAGTGAGTAATGGGGTGGGCGGCAGTGCTGGGTGGTTCTGCCGGGCTGCAGAGTACACTCTGTACCCTTCAGGATGGAGGGGAGACCCCCTTCAGCCCCAAGAGGGGTGTGCCCCCCCCAGAGCAGTAGGATGGAGGGCTACAACACCACAACTTGCTTTGTGTGAAAGGGGAGATGGGTCCCCGGGGAGACCAGCCGTGTCCTGCTGCCCTTGCTCGGGGGAGCAAACACCAGGTCACGGCGGCTGCCGTGGGTCTGGGGACTCCCACCGACCCCCAGGCTGCATCTGCCCCAGCCAGGATCCCGCGGAGCAGCACGACAAGGCTTCCCCCGGCTGGTGTTGGGACAGGGATGCTCCACGCCGTGGAAAGACATATTTAGGCTGGAGAAGCAGGTGATGAGATAAGGATGGGGTATCGCGTTACCACAGTCGGATCTTTCTTTGAGGTTAACAAGACAAGACAGACAATCGCTGCTGCTTGATCCAGGGAGTGCTGTGTGAGTGAGTCTATTAGTGGGCTGATGAGTAATTAGCTCTGTTGGAGACCTGCTAACGGGAGGAGAAAGTTGTTACCGTGACTCAACTGACCCCTCTTCACACAAGTTTAGAGCGTCTTTTCTGAAATACCGCAGGTGGATCATTCCACGATTTGGACGTGCAGCCAGGAAGGCATGGCAGGATATTCCTTGTTTGCCATCTGGAGTCACGCGTCGGTGATGAGCCACCGGCGAGGGGAGAGGGGACGAGGAGGGAATGAGCCTAACCCCAGCTGGGTGTGAGCCGAGCCCATCTGCCTGCTCGTCCTGTGAGGGGGTTTGTTTTGGTCTTTCCAAAGAGCAGGCTGGCTGTGCACGCAGCGACGCGGCTGCTCAGCGCTGCCAGGCTCAGCTCCCGAGTTTTCAGCGCTCCTGCGGGCCCCTGCCCTGCTGCTCTCCCTCGCTGAGGTGGCAGGGATGGGCTGGGCTCTCCTGCTCCCCGCGCAGAGAGGGGAGGAGGTGACAGCTGGGCCATGTGGGATGCTGTGAGACACCAAGTCCCACTTTCGGAATGTGGGCCGTTCCCTCCGAAGTGCAGGAGGCAGCTCTCCCGGGAGATCAGGTGTTGTGAGACTCGTGACTCCACCATGCAAATGCTGGAGGCTGTGAATAATCATGTACTTGTGCAGGGAGACTCAGCCCCGTGTGGGTTGGAGCATCCCTCGGCCAGGTGGGAACCAGCTGGGTCCAGATTCCTGCTTTCCTGGACTGGTCACCAGCAGTGAGGAGTTAGAGGGAGAGTGACAGTAATCCCTACCCTGGCAAGTCCCGTTTTCAGGTCAGTCCCTCTTCAGTGTTGAGTATTTTTGCTGCCCCATATGAAGTCTGATCCAGAACCTTGCTGCTCCCTCCAAGTGCTGGAATTCCCTGAGCTTCCAGCCTGAGCTGTAGCTCATTCCCATTTTTCTTGTGCCACTTCCCAACCCAAAACCTCTGTCCCTGATCCTGAGAGCCAAGTTGCAGGGAGGTGGCAGCAGGGCTCAGCCAGGGCTGCGTCTCTCCCAGATGAATGTGTGTGATAGGGAGAGCTGCATCCCCCAGGTCTCTGGTGCTAATCTGAGAACTCCTGCCTCATCTGTCAGAACTGTTTTCTTTTAAAAAGCAACGACATTTTTCTCCTTCTTGTTAGGCAGAGTGGTGAATTTATCACTGGGCAGTTGTCAGGTGACTCAGCTGGACATGGTGGGCTCTGCTGGCTGTGGCTGTGTGGAGGGCAAGGACATCCCTGGGTCAGCAGCACAGCACACAGGCAGGGCTCAGGTCAGCGAAATGCTGCTGCAAGAGCTGCTCCAGCTTCAGGGAATGTGGGGCAGGAAAGTGTCAGCTCCAGGGTGACCTGCATCCCATGGGAACTGCAGGGCACAGCAGAGATGTCCCCCAGAGATGGGGACAAGACCTTTGTGTGGGTCTGGGGGCTGTGCAGCTGATTTGGTTCCAGCTCATCCCTTTGGCATGGAGGGCTGCCTGCCTCCTTCCCATGTGCTTGGCAGGAGGTGGCCATGGCCAGGGGCTGGGTGCCATGGCCAGGGGTTGGGGTGCCATGGCCAGGGGCTGGGGTGCTATGGCCAGGGGTTGGGGTGCCATGGCCAG
>JAOTQP010000944.1:4211531-4233622 GCA_026413545.1 Cichladusa arquata
GACTTTGTCCTGCCATTTCAGGATTTCATTCCCTTTCCTGAAAGGAAGCCCCTGCTCACTGCAGCTTCCCTGCTCCCTGCAGCTTCCCTGCTCCCTGCAGCCTCCCTGCTGCTGCAGCCTCCCTGCTGCTGCAGCCTCTCTGCTCCTGCAGCCTCCCTGCTGCTGCAGCCTCCCTGCTCCTGCAGCCTCCCTGCTGCTGTAGCCTCCCTGCTGCTGCAGCCTCCCTGCTCGCTGCAGCCTCCCTGCTCGCTGCAGCCTCCCTGCTCGCTGCAGCCTCCCTGCGGCTGCAGCCTCCCTGCTGCTGCAGCCTCCCTGCTCTCTGCAGCCTCCCTGCAGCCTCCCTGCTCTCTGCAGCCTCCCTGCTCTCTGCAGCCTCCCTGCTCCCTGCAGCCTCCCTGCTCCCTGCAGCCTCCCTGCTCCCTGCAGCCTCCCTGCTCTCTGCAGCCTCCCTGCTCGCTGCCCTTGCTCCTCACACCCAGCTTTTCTGATGGGGTTTGGCAGCTGCCCGGCCCCAGGCAGATGCTCTGCCAGGCTCAAAGCCCGGGCTCCATCGGGGAATGCTCTGATCCTGGATATGGCACACGGCAGAGCACCGAGGTGTGCAGGGTGCCCATCTGCACGTGCCCACAGCTGAGGTCTGCTGGGGCTTAGCAAAGGGGTGTCATAAGGGTTTGGAGCCCAGTTTTTGTTGGAACGCTGAAATGAAGCACTGACAAAGAGATTGAAATACCTTGTGCTGCAGCAGGTTATTCGGGAGGTGACTGCAGGTTTGCTGCAGTTGTGTGTGTTTAGACATAAATATGCATTTGTTTGGTGTGGGGGCTCCTTCCCTGGGTGTCCACCAGCTGACACAGAAAGGTTTATCAGGTTGCTTTGGGCAATCTGGTCTAGTTGAAGATGTCCTTGTTTATTGTAGGGGAGTTGGACTAGATGGCCTTCAACAGCCTTTTCCAGCCCAAACTATCTCATGATTCTGTGATGTGGTGTGAGATCACCAAATCCCTTGGCCCTGAAGCAGCGCTGATTGCTCTCTCTGGGGGGGCTGGCTTGGAAGCAGGGTCTTTACAGACATTATCATTCCTGGACACTATCCCTGCCTGCACACTGTGGCAGCTCCCTGGGGAGGGCAGCAGGTGTAACACCGAGTTGTGTTTTTTCCCCAGACGTTTTCCCTCAGCCTGACCTGACGGACGAGGGCCTAGCCCGCCCGGTGCTGGCTGGCATCGTTGCCACCATCTGCTTCCTGGCTGCTGCCATCCTCTTCAGCACACTCGCCGCCTGCTTCGTCAACAAGCAACGCAAACGCAAGCTCAAGCGCAAGAAAGGTGAGTCCATTCCCCGTGTGCTTCCTCCCTCCTTCCTGTCTCCTCCTCATTTCTCCTCCCTGCTTGTGTTGTGGTCGTAACCTTCTTCCCTGTCTGTCTCTTCTTCGTCCGTGCGCGTCCTCAGGTGAAGCCCTGACTTCCTCCCTCGGCTGAGCCTGAAAGCGCCCGCGGTCGGGAGCGGGACAGGCAGGGTGGGTGAAGAGGCGCCAGAGAAACTAGCCTGGGAATTCCGAGGGAGCTCTCCCACGTGGTGATCACTCCTAGAGCCGGGGGTTTAGGGCTGGGCTGTCCCCTGGGATGCAGACGGGGGGCACCGCTCACCTCCTCCCGGTCCCCCCGGAGCTGAGCTCTCCAGCCGCTCCCAGCCCGGAGCGGGCAGTGCTGGGCTAGAGAAGACCCCAAAGGAGACCCTGCTGCTCTGCTTCCCGAAAGCTGGGACTGCAGCCTCCATGTGGGAGTGGCTGGTAGGGAAAAGGGCGGCTGGGGAGCTGGAGAGGGCAGGGGAGCGGCTCCGTCTCCTCCAGCCTGCGGGGCTGCGGCAGCAGGACGGGCAGGACCCTGCGACGGGAGCTGTTTGTTGTCAGCAACCATTAAAGCACTGGAGCAATGAAACCTTGGCCTCTTGTTGAGTGTCTTTTGTTGTCTTGATGTTGAGTCTGTCTTGTCTCTGTCGTGTTGCGCCTCCTCAGCGTTCTCTCTTCTTTCCCCTTTTTATTCTCTTCCAGACCCTCCTCTCTCGATAACCCACTGCAGGAAGAGTTTGGAGTCCCCGTAAGTATCTGTCTTAGCTGCAGCACCAGGCTGTGGGGTCTTCAAGGTGCCTCCCTCCTACAGTCATTGCAAAGCTCAAATGGAAATACCTCATCCTTATTTGGTTGCCTCTGATGAGTTGTTTTTGGGTGTTCCCTGAACTTTTGGGAACAAAGCAGTTCACAAGAGACAAATGGGCTTTGGAGCAGAAAGCAGCAGGGGCAAATGCAGCAAATTGAGCTAAGAGATGACCCCGCTGGATCTGTGAACATTTTCCAAAGCTGGATTGGCTGATGGAACTCAATTCCACATCATTTGGAAGGGGCTCCCTAGGACAAGGACTAGCCTGCTGCATATGGAGTCCTTCCTGCCAGCTCGGTGTCATTTTTGAGTCATTCTTTGTTGGCTCTTTTTTTCCTGGGAAATTCATCTTTTCTCCTGAAGAGTGCCCTGCTGAAGCCTGTTCCCAAAGGTGGTGGATCGTGGTGCTGCAGAAGCCACAGCTCCTTGCAGAGCCCATCAAAAGCATGTGTAGCTGTAAATCAGCAGGAGCATCTTCCCGGTGGAGTGCAAGAATCTGGGATGTGGACACCTCATTCTTTGGCTCCTGGACTGTTGCAAAATGTCCTGGTGTTGGTGGATCTGAATCTTGTTTTCAGTTCATTCACTGCACTGAAATAACCAGCACTGTCTCTGTTGGATCTGCTGTCTTTTGCCTCTCAATCCTGTTTGTCCAAGGCTTTCTGGATAGGGATGAGGGAACTACCCTGGTGCTCTCTGCCTTTTGAGATGCTCAGCCTGAAGTCTGAGTGTTGAGCATGGGAGAAAGAGTTGGTGTGAAATGATCTGTCAGCATCTCCAAGTGAGATGCTGAGTTCTGTGAGAGGGAACATTTGCTTGATGTCCCTCTTCTCAGGGCCTTTCCTGGGCATGGATAGCTCAGGTGGACATAAGAAACCTCAGAAGGAGTTGGAAACGAGCTCTGGATGTGTCTTTTTTCACTGTGGGGTTGTGGAGCTTGTTGCAAGGTATTGGTGGAGCTTGTTGTGAGGTGTTGGTGGAGCTTGTTGCGAGGTGTTGGGGTGTTGGTGGAGCTTCTTGCAAGGTGTTGGTGTGAACTTTTTGCCCCAAGTGTTCAGAGCTGCCCTCCCAAGGAGCAGGGATGTTGTGCACCGCTGCTGGCGAGACTCTGCCATCCTGGTTAGCCCCTGCCGATTTCTCCCAGAGGTTCCTCTTCTGAGAGCTGGTAGCACTTTGTTTTCCGGATCCAGAATTGTTCTTCTGGGCGAGAAGGCCTCCCTTCCACTCCGGGTGACCGTCCCCTCTCTCGGTTTTTCTCCCCTTGGTCCAGGTTGTCTTCCGGCAAGGTGAGTCCCGAGAGCATCCGCACGCTCCGTCCCCCCTCGGAGTCCTCTGACGACCAGGGCCCGCAGGCCAAGCGGATGCTGAGCCCCACCAAGGAGAAGGAGCTCTCCCTTTACAAGAAGACCAAACGAGCCATCAGCAGCAAGAAGTACAGCGTCTCCAAGGCGGAGGCCGAAGCCGAGGCCACCACTCCCATCGAGCTCATCAGCCGCGGGCCGGACGGCCGCTTCGTCATGGACCCGGCCGAGATGGAGCCCTCCCTGAAGACACGGCGCATCGAGGGCTTCCCCTTCGTGGAGGAGACGGACATGTACCCCGAGTTCAGGCAGTCGGACGAGGAGAACGACGACCCCGTCGTCCCCGCCTCCGTGACCGCCCTGAAAGCCCAGCTCACCCCTCTCTCCTCCAGCCAGGAGTCCTACCTTCAGCCACCAGCATACAGCCCCCGGTTCCACCGGGCGCTGGAGGGTCCCGGCAGCCTGCAGGCCACCGGCCAGGCCCGCCCGCCGGCCCCCCGGGCTTTCCACCACCAGTTCTACGGTTACCTCAGCAGCAGCAGCCCCGGGGAGGTGGACCCGCCGCCCTTCTACATGCCAGAAGTCAGCCCGCTGAGCTCGGTCATGTCCTCCCCGCCGCTGCCCCCCGAGGGGCCCTTCGGACACCCCACCATCCCCGAGGAGAACGGGGAGAACGCCTCCAACAGCACGCTGCCCCTGGCCCAGACCCCCACGGGGGGCCGGTCCCCCGAGCCCTGGGGCAGGGCCGAGTTCCCCTTCGGCAGCCTGGAGCTGGCCCCCGCGCCGTTCCCCCACCAGCTCCAGCCCTGCGAGGCGGCCGAGGGCTCCCAGCCCACGGGCTGCCTTCCTCGGGGGCCGCCCCCCTCCTCCCTCCAGGTGGTCCCCGCATCCTACTCGGGCATCCTGCCCCTGGAGGCACCAAAGAGCTGGACCGGCAAGTCACCGGGCAGGGGTCAATCTTCCGTGCCCGCTACCACCAAGTGGCAGGACAAACCTATGCAACCCATGGGATGTCAAGGGCAGCTAAGACATACCAGCCAAGGTATGGGCATACCCGTGTTGCCTTACCACGATCCGTCCGAGCCCGTCGGCCCCAGCGGCACAAGCACATTCAGCCTGGACACCAGGTGGTACGAGCCCCAACCCCGACCTCGGCCCAGCCCTCGGCAGGTCAGGAGGGCTGAGCCCAGTTTACATCAGGTGGTGCTACAACCTTCGAGGCTTTCTCCTCTGACCCAAAGTCCCCTGAGCTCCCGCAACAGCTCCCCGGAGCTGACCGCCCGCGCCCGGCCCCGCCCGGGGCTCATCCAGCAGGCGGAGGTGTCGGAGATCACGCTGCAGCCGCCCGCGGCCGTCAGCTTCTCCCGCAAATCCACGCCGTCCTCCACGGGATCTCCGGCGCCCAGCAGCCGCGGGGACAGCCCCAGCTTCCGACCGACCACCGCCTTCACCCCCGTGGGCACCGGCTTCTCCAACTCCCAGGGCTCCTCCCTGCCCGTGGACACCATGGATGTTTTCGGAGACATCCCTTCTCCAAGGAGGGCTGGCGAGGAGATTCTCCAACCGGAGCCGACATCCACCACCACAGTAGCCGCCACAGGGTAAGTGCGTGAGCCCCGTGGTGACCCCCCCGCCCCCTTCCTGGCTTCCCCCACCCTGCCTTACCCACTCCCTCTGACTCCCTCCCTGCCATCACCATCCCAACTGGTAGGGTCTCTCTGGGCACGCTGCAGCATCCCTTTTGGAGACGGCGTCCCGCGGGCTTTGCTAGGCAGAGGCTGGTGCCGCAGGCACGGGTTGCATGGCCACCGCCCGAGAGCGCTGGGTTTTAGGCAGGCGACCTTCCCGCTCCCTTGGGAATCTGGGAGCGCCGTGACTCGGGCTACGGGCCGTCTACCAGGTGTGCAAAGACCTGGCTCGCTTAGGTAAGTGTCCTGGTGTCACTGGAGGTTGTTTCCTCTTCTAGCTGCTGGCTCTTGGCTTTCTTCGAACGTTAGGGCCGCCGCCGCCGCGCCTCTGTCTTCCTCCTCTTCCTTCCCGCGGAGTCTAGAGAGCTTTAATGCATGACAGAAACAGCTATCACAGTCACCGCCCCACCTGCAAAAGGGATGCTGCAGCCCCAGGACGCGGGCAGGGAGAGATCAAGGACTTAGCCACACCAGCAGCATGTCAGGAGAGGAGGAAAAATAAAAATAAACTAAGCCCAGCGGAGATCGGGAGGCTGCCGGCACGCTCAGATCCTGCCCTAAAGAGGGATGTGGCTGCACTAGACAGTAGCGGCTGGTTTTCCAGGTACCAGGGTTGCTCCAGGCAAAAGCGTCTCTCTCTCTCTCTATTTCTCCTCTTTCCTTCCGTCTTTCACAGCACCTTAGACCCCGTAGCCGTGCTTTCGTCCCATCCTTTCGTCTCGCTTCATTCTGGCTTCTTGTCTGGCGGGGTCGAGCCCCCTCCTCTGGCTCGTGGCGGAGAGGATCGGGGGCCGGGCTCGCAGCCCCGCGGAGCCGGCGCGGTCGGAGGCGTTCGGAGGAGAGGCTGTGTTCTGGGGAGGGGGGAGGCAGCGTTCCACCCCGCAGTGCCCTCCGCATTTCACCCCCGCCCTCTGGTACCTGGAAGCGCTATGGCCTTAGCAGATCCCTCCGGCACTGAACGGAAGGAAGGAGGGCTCAGGGGAGAGAGGATGGGGAGGGAGAGCAGCTGGACGAGCCTGAAATGACTTCTGTGTGCCTCTGGAAAACCCAGCTACGGAGCCATGCAGTCAGGGACGCAGTCACAGGTCCACGTCTCTAGCAGGGCGTGCCAAGGAGAGCCAGCTCCAGGACAGAGCCGTGTTAGAGCAAGCACTGTTGTCCGTGCTTTTATGCAGTGTATCCATTCGCTTTGTTGATTATCGTTTTTGTTTCTTCTTTTCCTTTCTCTTCTGTTTCTTTCCCCCTTTCTTCTCCAGCCTCGTTTCGTTTGTGTTTCAGTTTGGTTTCTTTCCCTCCTTTTTCCTTTGGAGTTGTTGACGTGCTGATGTGTTGCGGAGCTCGGCTCCTTGCGGGTGTTGATAACTGCTTTGTTTTTGATTAATCTCAGCTATCTGGGCAGTGTTGTCGAGACAAGCTTCTCCTCAGCTCAATAGGTAAGGGTGATCCATGTCCGAAAGGATGGTGTGGGTGCTGTGGAGGGTGGCCGGGAGCGGGGCATGACAGGGGACACGGAAGGGGCTTTTCCAATACCATCTCTTCCTTTAAAGGGGAATAAGGAATGTGAAAACACTAGGAAACACCTCTGGACGCACAGTCTCTGTGGCTTTTGGGTTTCCCCTCCCAGCAGCACATGCTGCTCCCCTGCCTTCGGGGCTGGGGTTTGGGATGAGCCGAGCTGCCGTCCCCCTGGGCCACCTTTCCTTTCTTGGGGCATGGTGACACACCGTGGTGGCACTTTTGGCCCTGGCAGTGTGCACGAGGGTCGTGTGGTGTTAGGGAGGTGTGTGTTGAGGTGGGGTTGTCCCAGATGATCCAAACGGGGAGGAGCCCACAGCCACCCCCTGAAGCCAGGAAAAGCAGCCACCTCTGGAGCTGCCAGCTGCAGACAGCGTGCTCAGGGTGGGCTCCAAAAATCAGTCTCCAGCTGCAGTCCAGCACATGGAGAATTTTGTTTCCAGCAGTATCTGGATCCGTTTTCTTTTTCCCAAGCCTCCTCAATGACAGGAAATGGGAGAAGTCTTTCTCCCAAGATGGATTGTATGCTTGGCAGCAGCGAACTATGGTCCCAGGCTGCCAAAGAGGTGGTTTTTTTCCTTCCCATCACAAGTGTAGTCATGGGAAAATCCCTCCATCCCTGAAATTCTCCTTGGAGAAATCTTGGACTTCTTCTGACCCAGCTGTAATTAAGCATACCTAAGCAGATCTTGAAAGACTCTTCCAAGAAAATTCCTCCTGGCCTGCCTTCGTGGGGCTGGTTTCCTAGATAGCCATGGGCATTTCTGGAACTGGGATGGAGTAATTTGGAGATAGTTTTCAGACCTTAGAAGCAGAAGAATATCATTAAAACTGCCAAATCCAGATTGGATAATAGTAATTTGCGACCCAGAGGATTGGCAACACTGACCTATTTGGCCATCAGCCAGGCTGGTTATGAAAGCAGAGATGGGATTGTAGATGGACCTGTTTCTATCTAGCCATCCCCAAACTTCCTTAGGACAGGTCTTACAAATAGTTAAGATTTGCTGCCTTGTTTGGGAAGCATCAAGGTCCTGGCTGATTCTCTCCAACAGCCAGAGGAGCCTTGTTGGGCTGGGAAACAGCCTGATGAGAGAGAGGTGGGATGCCTAGAGAAATTAGGGAGATGTTTCCAGGAGGGGGAATTCCTCCAGCTGACCTGGAGGGTTGTCCTGGGGTGGGGAGAGCAGGATTGGTGAGGAGGGAGTGTTGGATGTGTGTGCTCCATGGAGGAGCCATCCCCTTGGCGTGACAAAACCAATCCCATTTGAGCCTCCAACTCTCTTGAGCACTTGGCTTCCTTCTCCTTCTGTTTTTCCTTGCTGATTCCAGAGCAGGGCATCCTGTGAGGAGCGAAGCTGGCACCAAGCCTTGGTGAGATCTGGGCTGTGCCAGGCTTTTTGGGAAATGGGGAAGCCCTCAGAGATGATGAGGCTGTTTGTTTTTGCTCTGTGGCACTTCCCTGCTTGGGCAGCATTAGGGACACTAAGAGCAGCTTTAGGACAGCAGAGGTGAGTCCAGGCTTGAATCTCCTGGACCCTTCCTTTATATGGAGGCTTGTGTCTGAGTTTGGTGTGGCCCAGATCCTGCCTGGCTCCAGTGCTGGCTGCCATGGGCTGGTGGATTTTGAGGAGCAGGGTCACACTGCCCAGCAGAATGGGAACAGCCATGTGTCCTACTCCAGGATGCTGCTGGGAGCTGCAGTCACAGGAGCAACTCCAGAGTCATTATCCCCAAAAAGGAGAAACCAGAAGAATAAATCTCACTTCAATAAGCAAGGAATCCCATAGAGAGCCCAGCCAAGTAATTTCTTGATGATTTGGGGTCATAAAATTGTCAGTGCATGCGGAGCACAGGGGTTTTATACCAGACCAGTCAGAATTCTCTATTGCAGCATTAAAAGCTGAGAGGAGAAGGAGAGGCAGCATGTGAGCTCTGTGCTGCAGCATGATGGCTTTTGCTAGGTGAAGCTCAGGTAGTTTTTATGGATGGGCAGGGATAAATGATGCCGTTACTGAGCCAGCATGAGGAGTTCTCCCATCTCCTTCTCTCAGGATGCAGCGTGCATCTTGGAACAGGGAAAAGGGGGCTGTCGTCTCCCTGCAGAGGGAAACCCAAAAACCACAGACAAGGCACCAAGCTCCCCTGCCCCTGGGCACGGCAGCCTGCCCTGGGTGGCCTCCCCAGGCCCCCCTTGCCAGGGCAGCATGCCAGTGCTGGGAGCTGGGGGGCTTGGCCGTGGCGTAGCGTTGAGTGACGAAGGGACGTCGGCGCCAGGCGTGCGGGAGGAGCAGCAGCCCTCGCTCCCCACTTGAAAGAAACAGGTTCCCCTTTAAAGACTGTCCATGTGCTGATCCTCTGCATGTGTTCCATGCCTCCTTCCGCTTGGAGAAGTTGTGAGTCCGCTTGTCTGAGTGCGTTTTCTCTTTCCTTTCTTAATTATTATTATTATTACTATTATTTTATTTTTCTTTTCAGTCTCTTTAATTTCCTTATATATTTTCTCACTCCTGTTTTTCATTTATCTTCCTCTCTCCCCTCCCCTTCCCCGTGACTGTATCCCCCTCTTCCTGTCCAGCCCAGCCCCGTTTCCCTCGCCTTCTCTCCTCTCCGTCAGCATGGTGGTGAAGTCCGTTGTGTAGATGAGTTGTGGTGTCTACAGACCTGTAGAAGGGCACTCCTTCTCTGGTGTGCTCCCTGCTGTGACCAGCCCCTTGCTCCCTCCCTGCTGGCAGTGCCTTGGCAGCAGCAGCAGCCCTGGCCTGGGGCTGTCACCGCCGTGTTTCTGGGCACCTCTTGTGCTGAAGGATCCCAAGCGTTCCGGGATGGAGGCAGCAGCCAGCGCTGCCTCGGAGCAGAGGGGGAGTTCTGACCTGCAGGAGCCTCGTGTAGGAGAATTGAGCTCTTCGTGTGAGGAGGATGAAGGGTTGAAGGACACAGTGGGCTCCTTTCAAGTGGATACTCTACTTTTTCCAAGTGGATGCTCTAACATGCCCAAACTATTCCTGGATGTCAATGTCTTGGCTCAAGGAGAGGAGGAGACAGGGAGGGTGTGTTGAGACCTCCGTGAGGTTAAATATATGTAAATGTACATATAGTATCCTTGAATCTCCTGGACCCTTCCTTTGTATGGGTTCCCCTTCTGAAAGAGGTCAGTGATGATTTCAGGGTTTTCTCCCTTATATCTTTGCTTTGGACATGGAAGGACATTTGAAGAAGAGCATCTCAGATATGTGTTGGGCTGGATACGTCTTCTCCTCTACTTCCTGTTCCTGTCCTGCAACTCTTGAAGGTCCTTCAGTACCTTTGTGGCCTCTCCAGTACCTCCCAGTCCATGCAGTCCAGACACTTGCTCATGCAGAAGGGTTTTCCTTTGAAGACTGAGGAAAACTGCTGCTCCAGGTGTTGGTGGTGCCTCGCAGAAGGTTGGTGCCAGGAGTTCATGTGGGCTTCTCAAAGCTTCTTTGCTTGACTCTGCACTGAAGTTCCCAAAAGAAGTTCATTCACCTCCCTGAACATCTTATCTCTTGGTATTCAAGATCTCCCTCGTGCGTGGGCAGCTGCCCAAAATCTGAACTCTGGGAGCAGGAAGAGGCTTTTGGCTGAGCTTAAAATGAAAATTAATTTGGAAGAATCGGTGCCCTTTGTAGAGATAAAGGGTGGGTAGAGCAGATAAAATTTGGCTGCTGAGTAGCATTGTTCTGTCCTCTGTATCTCTTCCTTGCCAGAGGTCAGACAGTATTTATGGTGACACATGGGTTCAGTGCACTCACTGTTTATGTTTGTGTGTATAAATATGAGTTCAATTATGGAGAACTAGTGGAAATGAGCTTCAGGCAATTTCCTCATAATCCCTCATGTAAATCTGTTTAATTTTGTCAGCATGCCACAACAGCTTCTTAGAAAGAAAAAAAGAGTGGAAAGAGCAAGAGACTTTTACAGGCTGAGCTGTAATAATAGTGGCAAAGCTGTCTGGGTGGTGGGAGGAGGTTGTAGAAGGCAGGTGCTGGTGGGCAGGATGGTGGCAGGATCACTGGGCTCAGTGATGTCCAGGGCTTGGCACACATGAGCTCTGTGGGCGATGGAGCTGGAGCAGCTGAAGTCACCAATAGCCAAGAACCTGCAGGAATGGAACTCATGTGCACTCCACAGAATGATGGCTATAAGTGGGAAAAGCCTGTCCTTGGCCATTCAAGCAGGAGTTGCTGCAGGGATTGCCATGCTGTGACCTGTGGGTCACTGTGGTCCTGCCTTCAGCCAGCCTGTGCATGACTGGCTGTGTTGGTTCAGCTCAGAGGGTAGAGCTGCTGCTGGCAGCATCTCTCACAAGAGGCTGATTGCACTTGGGAAGGTGTTTGAGCTCTGCAAATGTAAACATCGTCTTCCTGATGAGGAAAAGCTTGGATCCAGCCAGCGGGACTCCTGGCATGCCTGACAAGCTGCTCCATCTTCAGCTGATGTGATGCTCTGCTGGGAGCTGGAACAGAGGCTCTCCAGGAGCTCTCAGCACCTTGACGTCTCTGTTGCGTTGGAAAACGTGAGAAGGAGCTTTTCTGTGCCCAGTGTTTGGGTTTCTGTTGCGTCTGCTGTGCCTCAGCTGCTTCTTCACCTCATGCTGCACTTCCCTGGGTGCTCTCCAGTGCTGCCAGCAGAACTGAGAAGCAATCACACTCATCTTCAAGAAAAACCCCAAAACCCTTCTGCTTCCCAAGGGGAAAAGTCTCCTGGGAGCTCCTTGCCTGTGTGCTCCAGCTGAAATCTCAACGCTCTGGAGACGCCTGGGATGTCGGATGGGAAGTGCTGCTGTTGCACTGTGCTCTGCAGTGGTGGCACGTGAGGGGGAAAGCCTGCAGGGTGTCTTCAGTGCCAGCCAGGCTCTGTCTGGACCCCAGGGGAGATGAGCAGCTCCAAACTCTCCGTGGATGGGTGTACTCTGGTACCACAGCCCAGGAGTGTGGGGTTTGTGCTCCAGCCCATGTCCTCAGCCCTTCCCTGCTGCTCCTGCCAGCAGCCACGGTGTTTTTGCAATGCTGGATGGGGCACATTGCTGACAGACAGGGGACATCATCCTCAGTGGTTCTGTGCCCAAGCAAGAGTCTGAATGCACTGATGCTGCCTCTTGCAGCCAGCTGAGGTGGCTCCTCCTGCCCTCCTGCTGCCTGTGGCTTGTGGGGTTTGCTGGTCCCTGACCCGGTCACAGATGGATGCAGGAGCTGCCATCAGCACTGTCCTCTGTGTGGCTGCTGTGACAAGGTTTTGCTGCTGACCTCTGGTGACCAAGTTGTGAGAGCAGAAGAATCCCCTCCTCTCAAGGGTGACAGCAGGCTGGTTTAAATCTCCTTTCCTCATTGGAGCCTGGCTTAAAGTGCTGGCTTTATCGCAGTGAAAGGTGCTTTTGGAGGCTTCTCATCTTCTCTGGACACCTTGTCTGCAAGAGGCTTGGGTTTATCCCAGATAAACTTCTGACTTCTTCTGTGGCATTAGCAGTTGGTGACTCTTGGAGGGTCGTGGAAGGAAAATGGAGAGGGGGAAGGAGATGAGAAAGCAGCAAGAAGGGGGGATGCTGTGATGTGTTATAGATAAGAGCTGGACTTCCTGCTCTCCTAAGGAAACGGTTTTCCTCTAATTCTCTGCTCTCTACAGCAGTCGTGCTTTCCAGGCCTTGGATGGGAAAAACAGGTACAGTGAAGAAAATAAAACAAAAAACCTCTTTGCAAAGGGGAGGATACTGCACCTTGAGCTGGTTCCTGTAGAAGAGTTCCTTGGGGGTTACGGCTGATAAACTATCCCTTGCACCTGCTGGTTCTCCTGCAGGAAGCACCCCTTTGCAAACGCCCTCCTTGTCCTCGCAGTAAAACCTTGTCAGTGTTTCCATTTCCAGCTGCCAGCCTCTCGCTGTTCCAGGAGCAGATGCTCCTGCGGTGTCGCGTTTCTGTTGTCGCTTCTCACAGGGACCTGGGAACGAGGTAGCTCTCCCAGCTCTGTTGGTGTGTGCCCTTGGTGTCCCTGTCTGTCGTGTGGCCCCTGGTTTTTCTGGCTGTGGGAGCAGGGCCAGCAGGATCCTGCCTCCCTGCTGTTTGTGGCGCCGGTGTTGTCCGCCCTGGGTGGCTCGTGGTGCCCGTCTCGATGCTGCCGTGCCGCTTCTGCCTATCTCTTTCTCTTCTCTCTTCATCCCAAGGGGTTTCCTACCACTTCCCAGAAATGCCTTATCGGACATAGGATCTGCCCCGTCCTGTTTTGTTTAGCAGTGTTGGCATGGCAGGCAGGTGAGCTGGGGGTGCCCGTGCTGGACGTGGCCAGTGGCACCGGCCGGGTCACGGTGCTGCTTGAAAACCTGGAGGAGACGTAGGGGGACAGCGGGGACGCCTCACTTCCTCCATCCCGCGCTCTGGCACGCCTGGCTGGCCCTGCTCCCTCGGCCCTGGGTTTCTCACCTCTTCCTTTTCCACGGCAGAGCTGGCTGGGATCGGCCGATCCCCCTCCGGGGATGCCCAGGGGCCCGAGCGTGGCCGGGAGCCGCTGATGGCGCGTGTCTGCTTTTCCTTCCTAGAAAACGTCCATCTCCGCCCGGGGACGCTGCTGCACCTGAGAGGCTCGAAGCTCTGAAATACCAGCGGATAAAGAAGCCCAAAAAGTCATCCAAGGGCTCCTCGAAATCCAGAAAACAACTCAGTGAGTGCGAGGACCCCACGGTGCCCAACAGCATTCCCTGTGTCCTGCTGTGAGCAGAGCTTGGGCAGATCCCTGCCAATCTCTTGGGGGTCTCCAAGCCCATTCCTGGATGCTGCCCTTGTTCCCTGCCTCCCAAAGGGATGCCTCTCCCAGCTGCTTGCCTGCAGGTTGACCCTCCTTTGCTCCTCCAAACCGAGTCCTTTCCATGCATCTCCCATATTTAGTCATTTGTTTGGATTTTGAATGTTAATTTCATTTTCCCTGATGCCCAGCGTTCTCCCTTCTTACCACGCTGCGGGTTCAGGGCCAGGCTTGCTGTCACCTCCCATTTTCAGCAAGCAAAGCGCTCTGCTCTGCCTGCTGCTGGCTCCGGTCCCATCTGCCTTCTCTCCCCCCTTCCCAGACGGCTCTGCCTCCCAGGTTCAGCACCCTCCCAGCTCTCAGGTACTGTCACCTGACGAAGCTGTCTGCCTCCGCAAGAAGAAGAGACACCCTCGTCAGGACCCCTTCGCCCGGCTCTCAGCGCTGAAGGACGACCTCTGCCACCGGCAGCTCCCTGAAGACCAGACAGCCATTCTCAACAGCGTCGACCACGACGACACCAGCGGACACGCCACCCTGCTCTAGCCTGGCGCCGGTCCCAGGAGGGTGAACAGGAGCGGTGGAGGGAGCTGGTGTCACACCACGGGGGGATGGAGGTGATGGGGAACAGGGGGGGACACCCCTTCGCTGTCACCTCTCTGAGGGGTTCGGTGGGGACGAGCTGGGGGGAGCCAGGGGATGCTTTGGGGAGGATGCTTCGGGCTGGGTGTTCCTCAAATCCACTTCTCCCCCACCCCAAACAGTTTGGGTGGGATGGGAAGGGGAGTGTTGCACCTTGGCTTTGGAAAAGATTTCTAGGTTTCAAAGGCATGGATGGAGCTTTTGACATCTGCGTCCGCAGCGCGCGTTTAGGGGGGAAGTGTGGGATTGAGCAGCTGGCCCTCAATCGCCGGAGGAAATTGAATGACACAGGGTGTAATTAAGTGACATGAACCTAACAACCCAGGCGGGAACTGGTAATCCCATGAATCTGATTATGAGAAAAACATAACCAAATAATCCCAGGGAAGCTGTAATTGTGAAATCTCCCTGCCTCCCCCTTCCCAGCCTCCTTTGACGTGAAGGTAACAGCAGCAAAACCATCCGTGACATCTTTCCTTACCTATCTCTGAAAGGGAAAAGCCAGAAAGACCCCGAGCCTCCGACTCAATGTGAGAAATCACCATTTGTCTGTGTGCAAACACACTCGAGCCTCGGTGCCGTGCGAGCGCGCGGGTGCGGGGATGATGCGATCTGAGGGCGTTTCCCCCTCCAGCTGCGGCGTGTGCCAGCTCTGATGGGGGTGGGTTTGATTAATTCTGCCCGACGCTCCGTGTATCTCAGGCAAATGCTCTCCAGTGCCGCGTGGCGATGTGATTTCTGACTGTGTGATGTTTAATCCCTCCCGATACCTGCGAGCGCGGAGACGCAGGCGTGCGAGCGAGCGGGGTTTGGCTGCGTGCTCCCCAAAGCCTCCTTCGGCAGGTGCTGAGCCCCAGGAGAGCATCTGGAAGTGCCCAGCTCTGTGGATGGACGTGGATGGCTCCGTGCAAAGCTAAGCCCAGCGTTTCGCGCCAGCTTAAAATGTGTTGCTGCTGGTTTCACCGTTTCTCCCTTTTTTCCTCCTGCTCCAGCCCGGGTGTGTCGGCTGTGACACCCGCTGGGGTTGTGTCCCTCCCTTTGTCCCTGTTCCCCTCAGTAATGCTGTTCTAACTCTTCACCAGAATGTATTTCCTCTTCAGAATAGGGTAGGTTTGGTGGCTGGTGGTTTTCTGGATTGCATAGGCCTTTTTTTTGGTTTGTTTTTAGCAGGCAAGGTGTAACCCAAGAACAGCCGGGCTCACTTTCCTGCTCTGCCTCCACTCTCTGACTGCGTGGCCTTGGGCAAGTCACTTGACCTCTCTGTGCCTCAGTTCTCCCATCTGTAAAATGGGGATAAGTCATATTTGAGCACTTTGGACAAGCACTTGGTGGCCTACAGACTGCAAGTGCTATGTAAATGCTTAGTGCTAATATCAAGCAATCCCTACCTTTAAAATATTTAGAGTTGGTTCTTTTTCTTTTTTTTTCTTTGTTTGAAGTGGTAAAATCAACCACTGCATCCAGGTTTGCACAGTTCTTCCTCTGCGGTAAAGTGCTAAACCCTCCAGCCTGCCTGGGAATAAAACACCAAGTGTTTCATGTAGATATTCTTGCTTTGAGTGGATTCAGGCTGTAGAAAAAGTGTCAGGAGAGCTGGAGAGCCTGCAGGCATGTTTTTCGCCCCAGGCTCTCTATTTGCATATGAAACTTTTGTTTATTCCCAGGTAGAATTGCCAAGAGATTCTCTGCAATCTCGCCTTTAATTCTGCTTTGCCTTGGTTTTTGCTCTTGCTGCTGGTTGAACCTCCAAGGGCTGAGATGTTTGGAGAAAGACGTGAGCTCTGCCTGGTTTTAGAGGTTGTGCTTCCTCTCCCAGCAGAATGCTCGGGAACCTGTGACCACCAAAAGCAGAGCACCGTGTCTTTTCCAATCTCCAGGCCCTAAGTAAGGTTTGAACCACTGGACAATGAATCCTCTAAATCGATAACCAGATATTTCTGAGCTTTAACAACTTTGTGTAGGTGGTCTCAAGCCATCAGCAGGTTTGTCTTGGGAAGGAGGGAGGGTTTGGCAGAAATACCCCTCTCTTTCCAGCCTGCACCAGGGCTTTTTATTGACGTGACGAGTGACCTGATGTAAGAACCTCAACTCTCAGAGTGAGAGCTCAACCTTGCTAACAGTATGACTGCGAATTTCTTTTCTTTGGGTGTGTTTTTAGGGTTTTTTCCCTAGAACCTGCTCGGATCTGAATTGATTTAATGCCATTCTCCCGCTCTGCAGCGGGGAAAACTCTGCCTGGCTTGGCCAACTCCAGCTCGCCGGTCACTCCAGCTGGGCTGCTCCTGACAGACAGGTGACCCTCGGGGCCGGGGGAGGCGTGGAGGCTCTGTGCTGCCTGTGCCATGGCCAACTTGCTCTTCCTTTTGCTCTCATTGCCTCAGCCTCTCGAACAGAGGGTTGCTTTTCCATTTGAGTGCTTTCCAAACGATTTACGACATCCGTTCGGATGGGCCAGGCGCTGTCTTCAGGCTCTTGAGGTTGCTACCTCAGGACTCTGCCCCATCCCATCTTAAGGAGCTCTAGAGGACTTGGAGTGCTGGGCAGGTTGACGGAGCATGCTGGCTTGCTGGGTCAGTCTTTTGAGAGTTGTTTTCCTTTTGCAGGTGTTTTGAGCCACTGGGCTTTTCATGGTCTTCGACCTTTAGAGGCTGGAGCTGCAGCCCTCTCTCTTTCAGCCGTGTACCTGCCACGCTGCTGGAGTGGGAAATCCCGCCCGGGCGCCTCGTGGAAGCAGCTCCTCCCTAAAACCATCCTTAACTCCTTTCCCTGCTAGACCGAGTCACCTTCCCATCGACTCGGGCCGTGCTTTGGCTGACTGGCTCGCCTCTTGCTTTGGCAACCTCCTCGCTTCTCCCAGCCCTCTGGTTTCCCTGCCCTTCAGGGTTGCTCCTCTCTCCTTCTGCGGACCTGGAAACATCGAAGCCGTGTCAGACGATGCCAAACACTTCCCCCATTTCACCCCAGTTTGAACTCCGTGTCGCTTTGGTGGTTTGCAAACACAGCTGCTGCTGCTGCTGCTTCTTCATTTTCTTTTTTTTTTTTTTTCCTCCTTTCATGCTGCAAAATATATCTGGATTTTTATCTTCCTGGGCCAAACTCTGTTATTTTCTAAGCTGGTCTGAGGTAGACAGCTCTTTCTGTATCAGTGACCATACAATTCCTCCTTGCACCTTGCAAATTCAATGTTCCGTTAGGTCCCTTGACAAATCCTGGCCCACGGTGAAAAAATGCCTCTGAATCACCAGGATATTTGTCCCTGGGCTCTGCTGAGGTGTCAGTGCAAGGGTGCTAGCCCAGTTTTAGGGGGTCCTTGCTGGTGCATCTCCCTTTGAGGTGGCCATGGTGGAGATGCTCCAGTGCTGGTTTCCTGCCGCCGTGGGGGTTGCAGGACTGGGGCACCCTGAGCTGGGGGAGGGGACATGGAGAGGTGGGTACAGGATGCCACTGAGATCCTGTGGAAAAGGGGCCGTCCCTTGCTGTCCAACGAGTCCTGGAGCAGGCAGGGAGAAAGTGCTTTGCCTGCTTTTGCAGCAGGACTTGCTGAGCTCTCATCCACGTGTTTCTAAGGTGACTTTTCCATGCAGCCCCAGCGGCGTTCTGGTTCCGCGGTGTTGATGTGAAGGAAAATGCAAGTTAGTGTAACTGGGGGGAGAGGGAGCGTTCAGGGCTCTTTGTGGCTGTTTCTGTGCCTGTCACTAACAGCACCCACAGGCACAGGGAGTGATGGGTTTGTGGGATGGGGGAGCTGGAAGGTCCCAGGGTCTCTTCCCAGTCTGAACCTCGGCATGGTTTGCACTCTGTGAGCCCCCAGGGTGTCTGTGTAAGCAGGGGATGCTTTTCCTGGGAGGATTCTCATTCCTGCTGCCCTGTGCCAGTCCCCTGTGGCTACTTTGGGGCATTGGTGGACTCCAGGCTGTTCATCTGCTGTTTGTCACCTTGTCAGCTGGCCCAGTGCCACCCAGTGGAAGGCTGGAGGTGATGCTGTTTGGATATATAAATGTAAAGGAAATATAAAGGCAATAACAACTTTCTGTACCTGCCTCTGGGAGTGTTGAGGACACTGGATTTGGGCTCAGCAGCCCAGGCACGGTCCTGGCAGGGCTTAGTCATGTCTGGTGGCATCTGGACATGACACATTCCAGACTCATTGCTGCTCCCACCTTGCTGTCTGTATTAGGATAAAATCCGCCTGGCATTTTGGTTTCTCTTCCTGCTTCAGGCAGTGACGTAGACTGGGGAGTTCTCGGAGTTTTGGGTTGGTTTCAGCTGTAGCTCTTGTCTGGAGGTATTTTTCCATGAGGCTGGACCTTCAGGGATTTCCACACGTCCCACATGGGCTCGCTGCAGCCCCAGACTGAAGTCGGGGCTCTTTTGGAAGGAAATCTTCTCAAGGAAGCAAAGTCAAACCCACTGTACATATGAGATATAAATAGATAGAGAAGCGTAGGACAAAGGTAGATAGGTTTGCAGTATTCAGTAGATTTGCATGTCGGGGTATGTGTGTCGCTAGGGGAGAGTTTAGAGCCGTGCTGGAGCGGGGGATGAGGATGGGCAAAGCAGGGAAGGGGCTGGGAGCAGCTGCAGCCTGAGGGGAATTTGGGGATGGAGAGGCACCGGCGTGGCCTGCGCTGCCGCCCTGCTGCACACAACAGATCACTCTGTTTCATTATTTCACCCCCAGTTTTTAGCTTTGCTCATTGTCTGTGACTCACCCCTGGGCCGTGGCATGGAGGAGCAGGAGGGACAGGTCCTGTGCTCGGCGTGTCCGAGGCACACGGGGCGTGACACGGACATGACACGCCAGGGGGATGTCACATTGCCTCATCTCTGGTGCCAGCACTTAAAGAAAAAGCTGCACCACGCAAAAACCCTTCCCTCTAGTCCCTCTAGATGCTGCTCTCTGGTTACTCATGTGAAAGCATTTTGCTTTTCGTCTGTTCTTCCCAGAAAAGCGTGAGTCAGAAGGGATGACAGAGGGATACAGCTAAATTTGTCCCCTGAGCTGAGGAATGCAGCACTGGCTGTGCCAGCCGGCCCCAGCAGCGCCTCCTGGGAGGGACAAGATGTTCTTGACAGTGTCTTTTTATTTTAAACCTCATTAGCAGCACTCTGAGGATCTGAGGCAGAGAGGGGATTTGGTCACCAGTGATGCTGGTACTGACCCAGACGTGGGGGCAGCTGGATTCAGGCTGGATTCCCACTGCTCTCCCAGAGCCATCCCTGTGCTGTCTGGCAGCCCTTACAGAAAGCAGGATCTTTACTCCCATTTCCTCCCTTCAGCTTAATTTTATTGGGTTGTTTTTTTTCTGAGTATCTTGACTCCTCTCTGCCCCTGTTTGTGGGAAGAAGAGGTGGGAAGTGCAGTTGTTCCTGTTAGAGGTCTGTCAGGGAATGTTTGAACTGAGGGCTGGGAAGCAGCAACCAGATTTGGCAACACTGGTGCCAGCAAAAGAAGAAACTTAACATTGCACTTCATTCCCATCAGCTGGCACATCCCCAAGCAGGGAGGACCAGTGTGGTTGTGGGAAGGGTCTGGAGATGGGAGCCTGTTCCCCTGCCTGGGTACTGGCATGAGAGGGAGCCGTGTTTGCCCATTTTCCCCATTTTTAGGTTTTGCCACAGCTGGCTGAGCTCTTTTCCTCGGCATTGCGTGGCAGCAGGAGGAGCATCCCCGATCCTGGGGCTCTGGCTGACTTTTGATACGTGCATGGATGGAGGGAGGACCTGGGGAGGGGGTGGGCAGAGAAAGGGGGGCAGAGGGGCTGGTCCAGGCTCGGGGGTGTTGGATGAGGCAAGCATGCACTGTAGAGGTAGCTAAAGATTTTTATACTGGTTGCAGTGGGGTGGGAAATGCAGGATGGAGGGGCTGGCATCCCCCATGGAGGACAGTTTGCCCAGATTTTGGATTTACCATCAAAATGACACTTTCTCTCCCAGGAGGGCTTTAATTCTTGTTCTCCTGAGGTTTTGCAGGGCTGCAAAAGAGGGTGCCCATCTTCCCGGGTCTGAAAGCTCCTCAGATTTCCACCCACTCCCCCCCCAGCACTTAGATTAAAATAAAACTCACAAAAAAAAAAAAAGACTTGAGAAATGAGCCCCAGTATCTCTAGCTAAAGAAATGATATTGGTGTATCAAAACCGCATTGTATATAAAATTAAACAAATATATATTTACTCTCTATTTTAGAAGGGGGGGAGAATAAATATTTAAAATAATTCGTTAGTAATAGGTGTCAGAAACTTCTGTGCAGCATGAGAGAAGCTGTCAGAGGTGGGGAGAGTCTCAACAGCAGGAGCAGAGCGAGTATTTTTACATTATATTGCGCTTCAGCTTCTCTGCTTCTCCATCCACCTATAAATAGACAAAAATATATATACAAATATATATATATATATATAAATTATATATATCTAAGTCACATAGCTGTTTTATTTTTGTATCCATGCCTAGTGCTGTTTGAGCAATAGGGTGGCGAGGGAGAGGAGGGCTGGGCCAGGCTGGGGGGCTTGCAGTGCTCCAGGGGCTCTGCCCATTTCGGGCCCAGCATCACCACTGTTGCTGTTTCAATAGGGAAAAACACTAAAAAAGGGAAAAAATCCCGGGATGGGGGAGCCTGGGCTTGCTGCCAGCTTGGCCAGGGCTGTGGTGAGGTGGTGTTTCTGCTGAGGGCTGTCTTGGGCTTTTTTTTTTTTTTTTTTTGCAGAGAAAAAAAGACAAATCTCAGCTCTGAGGTGCTTGGGAAGGATCAGGGAGCTGCAGCCTGGGGGGTGGCACAGGATGGGGACACGCTGTGGGGACAGGGTCCCCACACTGCTGCCTCCCTGGGTGCTGTTGGTCACCTCTCCTCGCTGCCCTCATCAATCTGGAGGGTTTCTGAAACCCTCCTGCAGCTGGTGGAGCCCCTCAGAGCCACCCAGGTGGCCACAGGGGGATTCTCCAGGTCCCTGGAGCAGGGAACCTTCTCTGTAGGGAATGTCAGCACCTCTCCAAGAGTGTCCCTGGCCAGCAGGGCTTCCTGGTGCCATGGGGGCTGCTGGTGTCCACTGGGGCAGGATCTGGGGCTCTCCCTGCCTGCATGGGTGGGATTTGAAGCTCTCTCTGGATGGGATCTGGGGCTGTCTCTGCCTGGATGGATGGGATGTGAGGCATTCCTTGTCCCTATGGATGGGATGTGAGGCTCCCCCTGTCTCTATAGATGGGATGTGAGGCTCCCCCTGTCCCCATGGATGGGATTTGAAGCTCTCCCTGTCCCCATGGATGGGATGTGAGGCTCCCCCTGTCCCCATGGATGGGATGTGTGGCTCCCCCTGTCCCTGTGGGTGAGGTGGCATCAAGCCCTGGTGCAGTGGAGAATGTGCTGGGGATATTTGGGGTTTTTCCTGCAGGGCACTACAGACCCACCAGATCCCTGCCCCCTTCCTTGAGGGCTGTGGAGGGACAAGGAGCCAGTTTGGGACTGAGCAATGCCACCTCCAGCTGCAAACCACCCCTCTGCCTTCGCTGGGGCACGATTTGGGGATTGTCTTTGTGCAGTGGTGACCGGGGCTTCGCTCCCCTCGGTCTGTGTCCCACAGTCCTGGGCTCTGGGGGATCCAGGTGCTGCTGTTGGGCTCAGATGTCCCCGAGGGGATGGTGGCACATCCCTGCAGAGCTCACACCCCTCCAGAGGCAGGCAGAGGTCCCTCAGCGTGGTGATGCCATGTCCCCATGGCTGAGGCACGAATGTACTCCCGGGAGCTGGCCCCTCGCTGGCACCGTGTCCTCCCTAGGTGTCACCTGTATTTTCCATATTTCTCTCTTCTTTGTCGGGTCGGGGGGGCTGGGGTGGGGGATGTTTCTAATATCCAGCCGAGATTTTGTTCAGCACCAATTCTTGATATCGAAGCAAAGCATGTTTGATGGGACTAACTTGCATTTATTAGCGGTAAATACATAAGTGAGTATTTTATATGTTAAAAAAAAAAACAAAAACAGACAAGAAAAAAAAAAAAAAAAAAAAAAAAAGCGAAACAAGAAAAAAACAAAAAAAAAAAAA